>CM075988.1:19976098-20458598 GCA_038087875.1 Malacoraja senta
TGGTGAATCTGTGGAATTCTTTGCCACAGAAGGTAGTTGAGGCCAGTTCATTGGCTGTATTTAAGAGGGAGTTAGATGTGGCCCTTGTGGCTAAAGGGATCAGGGGGTATGGAGAGAAGGCAGGTACAGGATACTGAGTTGGATGATCAGCCATGATCATATTGAATGGCTCGAAGGTCCAAATGGCCTACTCCTGCACCTATTTTCTATATTTCTATGTGTTCCCAATTGTCAATGATCAGCAGCCTACATTTTATCACTTCTCACTGGATGCAAATGGTGATGGATTATATAATTAATGGTGACTAAAGATACAAATGGTGGTGGATTATAAAATTATTACTGACCACAGGTACTTCTTAGAAATCCTGATAATTGACCATGTTGTGGGATACTAAAAGTAAAAGACCTCCATTTAAATAATTAAAGTCCAGCATTTTTGTGTTCCTTTCAGGATGACCCAAATTGGTTTGAAGCAATTAAGTACATTTGGGATGCAGTCACATTTTGATTTAGGAAATCCAGCAGCATAAAGTGAGCTGTAATAAACAACACTGTGATATGACACAGAAACCTTTTTTCAGTGAAAGGTTTTTGGGTCGTATCACAGTGTTGCTTATTACAGCTCACTTCATGCTTGAGTGAGGAACCATTTTTGGCAAGATTCTAGGGATAACTTTTTAACTTCCATCTGAGAACGAAGGTGCGGTTCCGGTCTCATTTGAAAGACAACATCACCAACAACAACGGGGGTGAAGGGAAAGAGACACCAAACCATTTAAACTCCTTCCCATTCCCATACTGGTCTTTCTGTCCTGGGCTTCCTTCATTGGCAGAGTGAGACTAGACGCAAACTGGAGCAACAACACCTCATATTCCATTTGGGTAGCTTACGACCTAATGGTATGAACACTGAATTTTCCAATAAGTCAACTAACCTCAACATCCCCTCCCCCACCCCCCTTCCCTGTGCCCAACCAGGATGCACACCTATTTCTCCTGTAACCCCTCCCCTACCACCTATGTTCCTTCCTATGGCTTTACAATTTGCACTTCTTTCATCCTTTGATCACAGTTTACGTCTTTTCTTCTCTGGCCTTTGACCAATCTGCCTGTCAAAAACTCCCCTCACTTGTATCCACCTATAACTCACAAGGCCTTGTCGTGGCCCTCCTCCTTTCCAGCTTTCTCCTCCCTGTTACAATCAGTCTGAAGAAGGATCCCGACCTGAAACATCATCTATCCATGTTCTCAAAAGATGCTGACCGACCCATTGAGTTACTCAGCACACAGGGTCTTTTATTGTAAATTGGCATCTGCAGTTCCTTGTTTCTCTGTTTCACCAAACATGTTTTGTTCTTCTGGCAATGGAGGACATGCCCGGCCTGACATACCAGGCATCTATGTTCTCACTCTCTAACTGCTCCCATTCATGCATTCACCAGAAAACCTGTTTACAGCTTATCTCCACGGTCATCCTGATTTTACCCTATCGGAATGACCCACTCCCCCACCTCCCTGCAGTATTACAAGCTTAGTTTGTCTCCGTCTCAGTTCTGAAGAAGGGTGTTCCACGTGAAATGTTAGCTGTTCCTCCTCCCATTTTTACATATGAAAATGAATTCAACTTGACTTGACTGAGAGATGCAGCCTGACCTGATGAGTGTTTCCAGCACTTTTTAAAAATATTTTACCTCTGACAACATTCTCATTACTGTATTAGAACATCAGCCTACAGTTTAAACTGTGGACATACAGAACCTACTGACTCAAAGTCATTGCACTCTGGCTGGCACTCGAGCCTAGTCAAGAGAGAATCCTGGCTGAATTTTTTTCAACTAGGAATGATGATACAAAGGGAGCTCTCAAAATGCAGCTGCTTAAACGGCTTGACATTGTCAATGCAAACTAACTGGTAATCTGAGAAAGAGATATTTAATCAGTTCCAGTAAACAAACTGAGATCCTTTGCTGCACCTACCTTTTCTCACATTCTTTCAACATTAATGAGCCTTTTTCTTGACCTGTCACTTGGAGTGGACAACAAGGAGAGTTGTGATGCATGGATAATCAAGGCGTGAACAGTGCCAGAAGATCGAAATTGACAAATGAGGCGTAATTAAATAAAATGACTTATTAAAACAGAGCACCAAGATTGTAAATATACAGCAAAGACTGCTGTGAAAAATATGGAAAGTACTAATGAACAAAGGAAAAGGTTGTGCCATTAACAAAGTCAGGGTAAGGACATGTTGATTGATAATAATGTTAATGGTAGCATCATTTTATTTGAGCATTTTGGTCATTACTGGTCTTGAAGTGCTCGTAATAAATGCCCCAGGGCCAGTAATGAGCGTAAGACCCAGAGAAAATGATGTTGCTTGCTGTATTCATTTTCATTAAGCTGGCTTTTTTTGAAGCAGAATTCTAATATATATTAGTAATGAAAACTAACTATATTGTACAGAACAAATCATAAAAAGATATAAATATATCTAAATATCTAAAGAGATTCAGGTATTTAACATGTATATTGCAGTAATGGGGATTCAAAGGACATTATAATATTTTACAGCTGGCATTTTGTAACATTAACCAAGAATTCATTAATGGAAAGCACATCACATTCTCATAACATATAATTTATACTCCTTTTAAAATGTAAAACACTTGTGTAGTACAACATCAAATCACAGTGGATAAACGTATTTTTTATTGTGCAACTCATTACCCCAGCAGAGACTGAACAAGCATCCAAGGCAATTGATTAGAGAAAGCAACATTTCATGAATGAGCAATCCTTTTGCATTGTCACTTTATGCCCAAAAAGAGTAAAGTGTCATTAATTTGAAATGGAAGTTGGATCAGGTTGGAATTTTGTTTATTCTTTCATTTGCTCAGTGACTGATTTTACCTAATATAGGCCCAATTGACCCAAGTGTTTTGGAGATTCTGTAGTGTGAAGAGTTGCAGCTCTTGAATTCATCATTTATCACTTTGTACATCCCTTCATCAAGATGACCAGCATTGATTTGTGTATTTCAGTTGTAGAAAAAGGTGTCAAGCAAAAAAGATAGTGAAAGGGATAGTGCGGCAGAGAGAGATTGAAACAGAGAGTGGTCATTACAGAAAGAGGGAAGAGAGAGAGAAAACATCAATCTATACATAACTAAAACTCTGATCTTGTTATCTTCCAGTATGGCGGTCTTTCTATTTGCGCAAAAACGGTTCGCGATAGCGCTATGATTTTTCGCCAGTTCACTCACCGTTCTCCTGTGGTGCGAGTGCACCAGGTTTTGTTCCGATCGGTTGAATGTCGTAAAAGTTAGCGAGGTTTTAAAATCTTTACAACCACGCGTGCGCAGATCGATCTCTTCTCCTGCCAGTCAGCGCTGCGTGGATTAGTCTCTTCCCCCGTAACTCCCCGGGATGGTCCGCCCCTTCCTGCGCCATTGCGTCTTTACTGGAGTTGAGGAGGTTTCCAACCGGACTTTCGGAGGGACCTGAAGCAGCCCAGCCCCAAGCAGCAGCCCCGCCCCAAACAGCAGCCCCGCCCCAAGCAGCAGCCCCTCCCCAAGCAGCAGCCCAGCATCGGAGACCCATCCCAGCCCAGCGTGGGAGACCCAGCCCAGCGACCCAGCCCAGCCCAGAGCCGGGGATCCAGCCCAGCCCGGAGTTGGAAATGTCGCCGATGTCGCCAAATGGAAAGGGGAGACTCTGATCCCGGCGGAGGACCAGCGACCAGTGCCTGCCGTGAGTTCCCATCACACTGCCAATTCCAGCCACTACCCCTCTGCTCCCCCTCGCTGGCTCCTCCCCCTCCCCCATGATCCCCCCTCTCCCCCATGGCTCTTCCCCCATCTTTTCTCCAAGCTAACTCCCCCTCCGCCCAAACAACCCCCCCGCCCACACACCCCACCCCCACAAGCCCCCCGCCCACACAACCCCACCCCACACACCCCCGCCACACACACCCCCACACACCCCCGCCCACACCCCCCCGCCCACACCCCCTTGCCCCCACAACTCCCCTCCATATACCTCACCAGACACCCCCCCACACACTCCCCCACACACCCCGCCTCCCACACCCCCCCCCCGCCACACACTCCCCCACACCCCCCCCACCACACCCCCCCCACACACACACACCCACACACACACCCCGCCCACACCCCCTTGCCCCCACAACTCCCCCCACAACCCCCCCATATACCCTCACCAGACACCTCCCCACACTCCCCCCACACCCTGCCGCACACACACACCCACGGCACACACCCCCCCACACACCCCGCCGCACACACACACCCCCGCCCACACCCCCCTGCCCCCACAACTCCCCCCACAACCCCCCCCCCCACATACCCTCCCCAGACACTCCCCCACACACCTCCGCCCACATCCCCCACAACCCCCCCTCCCCCACAACCCCCCCTCCCCCACAAACCCCCCACCCCACAACTCTGTCCCCACAACACCCCTCCCGCCCCCACAACCTCCCCTGCCCCACATCCCCACCCAACAGGTCCCACTTAGTCTCGTAGCTGATTAAAGATGAAATCAAGTTCATTATTCAGGGTTCTGTGAGTTGAGGGTTCAGTGAGTTGAGGGTTCAGTGAGTTGAGGGTTCAGTGAGTTGAGGGTTCTGTGAGTTAAGAGTACAGTATTTATTAGTAAAGGTACAGTTTAAAGGATAAAGATTTTATAGTGTGAAGGAGTTGATTTAATTTGGGAGTAAGCTATGTCAGTGGAGATTGGCCCCGTGGTTTGCTCAGCCTGCAACATGTGGGAGATCAGGGATATGGTTGGTGTCCCTGGTGACTACGTTTGCAGGAAGTGTGTCCAGCTGCAGCTCCTGGCAGACCGCATTGAACGATTGGAGCTGCGGTTGGATTCATACTGGAGCATCCACGATGCTGAGAAAGTCGTGAATAATACGTACAGTGAGTTGGTCACACCGCAGGTAAAAGGTAAGAGGACAGAAAGGAAACGGGTGGCCAATAGCCAGCATAGCAGTAGGCAGGTAGTGCAGGAGTCCCCTGCGGTCATCTCCCTCCTAAACAGGTATACCATTTTGGATACTGTTGGGGGAGATGGCTCATCAGGGGAAGGCAGCAGCAGCCAAGTTCATGGCACCATGGGTGGCTCTGCGGCACAGGAGGGGAGGAAAAAGAGTGGAAGGGCAATAGTAATAGGGGATTCCATTGTAAGGGGGATAGGCGTTTCTGCGGCCGCAAACGAGACTCCAGGATGGTATGTTGCCTCCCTGGTGCAAGGGTCAGGGATGTCACTGAACGGCTACAGAACATTCTGGAGGGGGAGGGTGAACAGCCAGTTGCCGTGGTGCACATTGGCACCAACGATATAGGTAAAAAAAGGGATGAGGTCCTACAAGGTGAATTTAGGGAGCTAGGAGATAAACTTAAAAGTAGGACCTCAAAGGTAATAATCTCTGGATTACTACCAGTACCACGGGCTAGTCAGAGTAGAAATAGGAGGATATTGCAGATGAATACGTGGCTTGAAAAATGTGCAAGGGGGAGGGATTCAAATTTTTAGGGCATTGGAACCAGTTCTGGGGGAGGTGGGACCAGTACAAACAGGACGGTCTGCACCTGGGCTGGAATGGAACCAATGTCCTTGGGGGAGTGTTTGCTAGTGCTGTCGGGGAGGATTTAAACTAATGTGGCAGGGGGATGGGTGCAAGAGCAGAGAGGCAGAGGGTGTAAAATGAGGGTAGAAGCAATAGGTAGCAAGGTGAAAAGTAAAAGTGGCAGGCAGACAAATCCAGGGCAAAAATCAAAAAGGGCCACTTTTCAACATAATTGTATAAAGGGTAAGAGTGTTGTAAAAAACAAGCCTGAAGGCTTTGTATCTTAATGCAAGGAGCATTCGTAATAAGGTGGATGAGTTGAATGTGCAGATAGTTATTAATGAATATGATATAGTTGGGATCACGGAGACATGGCTCCAGGGTGACCAAGGCTGGAAGCTGAACATCCAGGGATATTCAATATTCAGGAGGGATAGACAGAAAGGAAAAGGAGGCGGAGTAACATTGCTGGTTAGAGAGGAGATTAACGCAATAGAAAGGAAGGACATTAGCTTGGAGGATGTGGAATCGATATGGGTAGAGCTGCGAAACACTAAGGGGCAGAAAACGCTAGTGGGAGTTGTGTACATGCCACCTAACAGTAGTAGTGGAGTTGGGGATGGCATCAAACAGGAAATTAGAAATGCGTGCAACAAAGGTAAAACATTTATAATGGGTGACTTCAATCTACATATAGATTGGGTGAATCAAATTGGCAGGGGTGCTGAGGAAGAGGATTTCTTGGAATGTATGCGGGATAGTTTTCTAAACCAACATGTAGAGGAACCAACGAGAGAGCAGGCTATTCTAGACTGGGTATTGAGTAATGAGGAAGGGTTAGTTAGCAGTCTTGTTGTGCGTGGCCCCTTGGGCAAGAGTGACCATAATATGGTTGAGTTCTTCATTAGGATGGAGAGTGACATTGTTAATTCAGAAACAAGGGTCCTGAACTTAAAGAAAGGTGACTTTGAGGGTATGAGACGTGAATTGGCCAAGATAGACTGGCAAATGATTCTTAAAGGGTTGACGGTGGATATGCAATGGAAAGCATTTAAAATCTGCATGGATGAACTACAATTGTTCATCCCAGTTTGGCAAAAGAATAAATCGGGGAAGGTAGTGCATCCGTGGATAACAAGGGAAATCAGGGATAGTATCAAAACAAAAGATGAAGCGTACAAATTAGCCAGAAAAAGCAGCCTACCAGAGGACTGGGAGAAATTCAGAGTCCAGCAGAGGAGGACAAAAGGCTTAATTAGGAAAGGGAAAATAGATTATGAAAGAAAACTGGTAGGGAACATAAAAACTGACTCCAAAAGTTTTTATAGATTAGTTAAAACAAATGTAGGTCCCTTGCAGTCAGAAACAGGCGAATTGATCATGGGGAACAAGGATATGGCAGACCAATTGAATAACTACTTTGGTTCTGTCTTCACTAAGGAAGACATAAATAATCTGCCGGAAATAGCAAGGGACCGGGGGTTAAATGAGATGGAGGAACTGAGTGAAATCCAGGTTAGCCGGGAAGTGGTGTTAGGTAAATTGAATGGATTAAAGGCCGATAAATCCCCAGGGCCAGATAGGTTGCATCCCAGAGTACTTAAGGAAGTAGCCGCAGAAATAGTGGATGCATTAGTGATAATTTTTCAAAACTCTTTAGATTCTGGAGTAGTTCCTGAGGACTGGAGGGTAGCTAATGTAACCCCACTTTTTTAAAAAGGGAGGGAGAGAGAAAACGGGGAATTACAGACCAGTTAGTCTAACATCGGTGGTGGGGAAAATTCTGGAGTCAGTTATTAAAGATGGGATAGCAGAACATCTGGAAAGTGGTGAATTCATTGGACAAAGTCAGCATGGATTTATGAAAGGTAAATCATGTCTGACGAATCTTATAGAATTTTTCGGGGATGTAACTAGTAGAGTGGATAAGGGAGAACCAGTGGATGTGTTATATCTGGACTTCCAGAAGGCTTTCGACAAGGTCCCACATAAGAGATTAGTATGCAAACCTAAAGCACACGGTATTGGGGGTTCAGTGTTGATGTGGATAGAGAACTGGCTGGCAGACAGGAAGCAAAGAGTAGGAGTAAACGGGTCCTTTTCAGAATGGCAGGCAGTGACTAGTGGGGTACCGCAAGGCTCAGTGCTGGGACCCCAGCTATTTACAATATAAATTAATGAACTAGATGAGGGAATTGAATGCAACATCTCCAAGTTTGCGGATGACACGAAGCTGGGGGGCAGTGTTAGCTGTGAGGAGGATGCTAGGAGGCTGCAAGGTGACTTGGATAGGTTGGGTGAGTGGGCAAATGCATGGCAGATGCATAATGTGGATAAATGTGAGGTTATCCACTTTGGTGGCAAAAACAGGAAAGTAGACTATTATCTGAATGGTGGCCGATTAGGAAAAGGGGAGATGCAACGAGACCTGGGTGTCATGGTACACCAGTCATTGAAAGTAGGCATGCAGGTGCAGCAGGCAGTGAAGAAAGTGAATGGTATGTTAGCATTCATAGCAAAAGGATTTGAGTATAAGAGCAGGGAGGTTCTACTGCAGTTGTACAGGGTCTTCGTGAGACCACACCTGGAGTATTGCGTACAGTTTTGGTCTCCTAATCTGAGGAAAGACATTCTTGCCATAGAGGGAGTACAGAGAAGGTTCACCAGACTGATTCCTGGGATGGCAGGACTTTCATATGAAGAAAGACTGGATAGACTCGGCTTATACACGCTAGAATTTAGAAGATTGAGGGGGGATCTTAAAGAAACTTACAAAATTCTTAAGGGGTTGGACAGGCTAGATGCAGGTAGATTTTTCCCCGATGTTGGGGAAGTCCAGAACTAGGGGTCACAGTTTAAGGATAAGAGGGGAGTCTTTTAGGACCGAGATGAGAAAATCATTTTTTACACAGAGTGGTGAATCTGTGGAATTCTCTGCCACAGAAGGTAGTTGAGGCCAGTTCATTGGCTATATTTAAGAGGGAGTTAGATGTGGCCCTTGTGGCTAAAGGGATCAGGGGGTATGGAGAGAAGGCAGGGATGGGATACGGAGTTGGATGATCAGCCATGATCATATCGAATGGCGGTGCAGGCTCGAAGGGCCGAATGGCCTACTCCTGCACCTATTTTCTATGTTTCTATGTTTCTATTATTAGAGAGGGTATACAGTGTCCACCATAATGTTTGGGACAAAGACCCATCATTTATGCAATTCTTTTCTATTACAAATCTCAAATTGTGGAGTACAGAGGCAAATAAATAAATGATGGGTCTTTGTCACAAATATTATGGAGGGTACTGTGAGGGTGTTTGGTATTACAGACATGTTTTCAGTCATTACTGTTTGGATCTGTTGATACCTTGTTGTTCAAGAATATTAAACATTTGGAAGGTTTAGAGGGATATGGAATAAATGCGGGAAAATTGAACTAGCTTAGATAGTGCATCTTGGACGGCATGCACAGGTTGGGCCAAGGGGCCTGTATCTATGCTGTATAACTTCATGATTCCATGTGCCAAGACAGACACCATCTCACAGTCAACTGGGAAAATCAGTGGGAAAAGGACAAAAATATAGAACTTCTTTAGAATAAGAAGCAAGCATTCTACTTGCCAAAAGAAATGTGATTAAAGAGGTAAGTGTCAACATAAAACTAAATGAAAAAGCACACAAGAGGCATGAAAAAGTGCAGATCCTGAGAAAGATACAAAGATCAGCAAAAAATGATAACATAGTAAAGGCTACAGAAAAGATATATGAAAGAAACAGCAAGAGATACAAAATCAGCACAAAAATGTATAAATATACATCAAAAAATGGCTGATGAGAAGCAGTATGGTGCCAATAAAAATGGATAACAATAATACTGTAAACAAAATCAAGGAATTGGTAAGAGCTGAATGGTTGCCTTTCTCCAATATTTACATTAGAACTTGCAATGATCAAAATTAAAGTTAAGTCGAGTTTACTGTCATATGTATGATTTCAGTGAAGTACAGGTACAATGAAAAACTTGCTTTATGCAGCGTCACAGGCACAGACTGAGACAACACACATAAAATAAATTATACATGAACTTCAACAATTAAACAATTCAACAGTATGAAAGAAGGACCGATTTCCAGGACGAAGTGATTTCCATCCCAGTGCTTAAACAAAGAGGTTTTCAAAATTAATCATAATAACCAGCGAAATGCAGGCTGCTGTATCTAGAAAACTAGATTACTCCAGGGCAGAAGCTATACTGCAGTGAAGCAGATTAGCTCACATCTGGTGTGCTGTGAACAGATCTGTGAGGAAAAATACAATTCCAGAAAAACGTTTTTAAATGAATGTACTGTATGTATGTGCGAATGTACAATGGATGGACAGGCAGCCCAGTCGTAATAAGTAGAATCACACTATTTTTCACATTTCCTCTTTCCCACATTTGCTCATGAAATGGATGACGTTATTCAGCACAAGAGTCTAGATGGGGCTCAGATCTCTCCCATCAAAACTATCACCCCCCACCCCCTTGCTATCTTTTCCCTTTCAAGCGTTAATCAGCATTACCCTGATTTTCCCATCACCCAACTAAATGTCAAAAGAACGTATCAGCGTGTCATTGGGACATGAACGAACATTGGAGTTCCCAGAGGAAACCCACACAGATACAGGGAGCATGTATAAATCCACACGCACAGCACAGGAGGTCAGCATTGAACCCAGAGCTGCTCGGCTCCAATAATTGGATCACTATACTACCTTGAACCAACCCACAAAGTTACTGCTGAAATTATGGATACTTTTTTTTCACTGAATGCTGGTTTAGATTGATCCAAATAATTACCATATAGGGAAAGACATCTGATTTTGGTTTGGCATTTTGACCTCCAGAAATTAAAGATCAGTATCCACAAAGAAATGGAGAAGTAATATCTTAATACAAAGGTGGTGGGAAGGTAGAACTCACTCCCAAAGGAAGTGATTGAGCCGAAAATAATAGAACTGTTGTTAATACTGGCCAAATTAAAGACACCATAAAATGGAGGGTACCTGCACTCGTCAGAATTACTTAACCCTTGTCAGCTGAAATTTACAAGCTTTGGATGGCGCCAGTCAGTCTAGGCTCAGACTGGTATGCATGATGGTGAGTGGTCCAGGTGTTCTCCTTGTTTCTCCTAAACAGTATAGCAGTTTTGCAAATGAACCCTAAATGCATCATTTTGATTGGATCATTGCAAGGGCATTGTAAATAGTATAAATAATGTTGCGAGACGGTCATCCTGTTGGTTGATGATTGGTCGAACTGTTGAGCCTTGGAGAAACTGTTTGAATCTCAGGACACATGATTCAGTGTTTATTATTGTTTACTTCCTTCCAGAAGCTCAGTTTGAATACAATGTATTAGTTACTGTATTATTGGGTTTACCTGCGTCACCTTTTGGAGTGTCTCTGCTTGCACAAGGCTCGGAGGACTTGGCCAGGCAGGTACATGGATCGAACCCGCGGTGGTTAGGTATAGTAGTGGGGAATTGTTATTGTGTTTTTACAAAATAAATGTTAGATGCGCAAGTGCTTGACTCAGTATTTTATTGACTGAAACTAGACTGGGGGAAGCTTAGAACGAGTTATTTACACTGTGAGCACCTGCTGCTGTGGGGGCATTGTGGTGACGAGCAGAGTTCCCAGATTATTGGATGGCACTCCACCACACTTTTATGCCATTTTCTTTTTAACATATCACATGGTAAGATAATAAACTTTCCCATTAAATAAGTTAAAACAAGCTGAAACATAACAGCATTGTGGATCTCAGTTCCGACTGTAAACCTCCTCCCGTTTCTGACATCCCACATTCCTGAGCAAACCTTGGCTTTGGCCGCACACCCGGTCTGCACTCCAAACTCCCCGTCCACAGTCTGCACCCTTGAATCTGGACCCCCTAGCTCACTTTCTGGATTACGTAAGTAAGCCAAATAGCTAACCACTGGATTTTCTAAATAACTGGATCTTATCAGTTTTACTGCACAGACGTATTTAGAAGGAGGTTGGACAAGTGTATGAGAGAAAGATGATAGTGGAGAATGCTAATAGATTTACGGAAAGGAAGTCAAGTGAAGGATGGATGATAGTGGGGCCAAATGACTTCTTTCTGTGTCATATACCCAATGCAATTATTTTAAGCTGGAAAGAGTGCAGAGATTTACGAGAAAGTTGCGTGGACTTGAGGGCCTGAACTATAGGGATAGGTTGCACAGGCTAAAACTTTATTCCTTTCAATGCAGGAGGATGAGTGGTGATCTTATTGAAGTGTATAAGATCATGAGGGGAATAGATACGGTGAATGCATTTTTACCCAGAGTAGGGGATTCAAAAACCAGACGACATAGGGTTACGTTGAGAGAGGAAAGATTTAATGGGAACCTGAGGGACAATTTCTACACATAGAGGTATATGAAACGAGCTGCCACAGGAGGTGGTTGAGGCAGCTACTATAACAACATTTAAAAGACATTTGGACAGGTACATGGATAGGAAAAGTATAGAGGGACATGGGCCAAATGCTACCAGGTGGGAGTAGTATAGATGGGGCATCTTGGTTGGGGTGGGCAAGTTGGGCCAAAGGGCCTGTTTCCATGCTCTCTGACTCTATGACTCATCATTCTAATGCACTTGGCCCTGTGGAACGAATCCAGTAAAATAAAACTACACCCTTAACTGTGCAAATATTCACACTTCAGTGAGAAAAACTATCTTTAAAACATTAAAATATGACAGTTCCAATTAAAGGATTGCAAATTTCACTTCATCCCACAAGATCAATAAGTCTAGAGCATCCTAAGCATCAAGTGAAATAGTGCAGCTTAAAGTAAATTATTCCCAATGAATTACCAACATCATTGCTTTTCTAAATTATGAAATGGCCAAACTTAAGATAGTTGACTATAATTAATCAAAACTAAAGAGATCATCTTTCCAACGTGAATTCATGCCAGATCAGTACTAGGGAACTTGACGCATCCAACAACAGGAAGTCATCATGTGGTTGGAGAGCCAAACACATTTCTCATAGAGAACAAACCTGGCATACCATTAAATACCATTAAAAGGAAAGACACAAAGCATCAGGCAGCATCACTGGGGAACAAGGATAGGTGACTTTTCAGGCCGGGACCCTTCTTTAGATTGATAGGGTCCTGACCCAAAACATCACTTTCCCGATTCTCCAGGGATGCCGCCTGACCCGCTGAGTTACTCCAGTATGTTTTGTCTTTACTTGGTAGACCAGCATCTGCAGTTCCTTGTCTCTACAAATACCATTAATTTTATTTATCTATCCAAGTATTTTACAGAAAATGAAGTAAAAATTAAAACACATGCATTAAATTATGACAGATGCTTCCACATTAATACAATATCAATGTACGATTAATTTTAAAAGGAACAATTAAAAGTCCAAAATTTTACTCAATGTCAATAACATCCATAACGATAAGGTCACTTTATTCAGGGTCAGAGAGATTGTCTGTAGTCATTTTGTTTTGATATATATATCTCATTCGATAAGACTTATTTTGTGTGAGGCGTCATATTGGCACAGCAGGTAGAACTGCTGTCTCACAGCACCAGAGACCTAGGTTTGATCCTGACCTTTGGTGATGTCTGTGTGGAGTTTGCATATTCTCCTATGACTGTGTTGGTTTCCTCCAGGTGCTCCGGTTTCCACACATCGCAAAGAAATGTGGGTTTTAAAGGTTAATCAGTCTCTGTAAATTGCCCCCCCCCCCCTTGTCGGAAATGGATGAGAAAGTGGGATAACATTCAACAGGTGATCGATGGTCAGCATGCTCGGTGGGACGAAGGGCCTGTTTCCATGCTGTGTCTTTCAATCAATCAATTTTCAGTTTTCGTAGGCAGAATATCATGTAAAAATGTGAAATCACTTATTCTGTGCTGAATGCATCTGCATAAACCTCTGTGGTGAATCCTATAGAGGAGAAGAGTATAACTCAGAGCTTCAACGGTTAACTGTTAATGTGCAGATGCCAGAAGTCTCTGTCAGTTCAGAGTAATGACAACAATTGCCGATAGCTTCCATGCCATTACAGCCACAAATTCTACACCATTATTGTACTGTTTATTCCATGAGGGGGTTTTAGCACTCACCCCCATTAAATATTCTTGAATAGTGCATTGTCTGCATGCCACTGAGAGGTTAATGGATTGTTCCTTATGGTGATATTAAACTGTCTTCTTAGCCCTCCCCTATTTTACAGTGTCCTGGAGCTGAACTAAAACATCCATTTTATCATCCACACAGCAGGCTATCCAGTAAAGCACTAGAAGAAATTATCCTGACAATCAGCTGTGATCTACAATTAGTAGGCGTTTTAACAACTGAAATAGCACTGGGAGGACAGGGTTTGCTGTTTATTGCTGAAGAATTGAATGTTATACAGTGATCTTGCTGATCACAGATAGCAGTAATGCTCCTCTACTCGCACACAGATGTGTGGATGTGTTAAGTGGATCCCCAGCAACATCAGTATGCCGAGAGCGGCCACTGATCAGGTGGCTAACAAGTCATGACTACTTCATGTTGACCATCAGATGTTTCTGCAGAAGTATCAGAAGTGGCAAGAAGCCAGAACAATCAGAAACAACTGAATCTGGCGCTGAGTCTTCTCGTTTCATTTCACAGCAGTCTGGCGCCATTTGGACTCCGACTGAAACCTGCGACCAGTCAGTCAGCACACATGCTCCGTCCAAATGCAGCAGCTGCCAGGATAACAGTGCAAAGCAAAATGCCACAGCATCTCATTTAATTTTATGGTTAACAGGACAGGTTCTTCACTCCTGCCGCAGACCCCTCCCCCCACACACCCCCTCCAGGATATTGATAGCATTTTTTTCAGAAAACCACAGAAACCATGTGTACCCTGTCTTGCCTATCTTTCTCTGGTACCATCCTCCTAAGCATTTTTAGTTTAGTTTAAAGATACTGCACGGAAACAGGCCCTTCAGCCCACCGAATCCATGCCGACCATCGATCACCCATTCACACTAGTTCAATGTTATTCCACTTTCTCATCCACTCCCTACACACAAGGGGCAATTTACAGATGCCAATTAACCTACAAACCCACATGTCTTTGGAATTGGGAGGAAACCAGAGTACTCAGCGGAAACAGGCACTGGAGAATGTGCAAACTCCACACAGACAGCACCCAAGGTCAGGATGGAACCTGGGTCTCTGGTGTTGTGAGGCAGCAGCTCTACCTGCTGCATCACTGGGCCACCTTTGCTGCACATCTGGCTAAGAAGGACACTACATGACGATAATAACTGTTCGCATTCACTCATTGCCTCTTACTGCTCCCTTTCACTCATTAATTACATATCATTTGTTTACATCTTCTTTCCATGGTCACCTAGGTTTTATCCAAGGAGATTCGGTACACCGATGAATATTCTTATTGGATTTCTACAGGTACACAGTAAAAACATTGACTGGTTGTTTCACAGCCTGGTCTGGCAACTCAAATGCCCAAGAACAAAGGAGACTACAGAGAGTGGTAGACATGGCCCAGTCCATCACGAGCTTTGACCTCCCCACCATCGAAGGGATCCACAGAGGTACTGCTTCAAAAAAGGCATCCAATATCATCAAAGACCCAAAGATTCTTGATCAAAGATATCCTCACCCCCCCCATCCTCCTTTTATCTCCTTTTAAATTCTGTCAAAGGGTCTCCAACCAGAAACCTTACCTCGGTTTTCCTACAGGTGCAGCCTGAAATGCTGTCTTTTCAGCATTTTCTGTTTGGTTCAGCATAATTAGCAGGTCCAGGAAACAGTGGTTTACATGATTTTCTGATAACAAGTCCCTTTGTGATGTAGGCACGGAAAAGGGGTCATAATATTCTGACAGATCATCAAGGAGTGCAAATAAATAACAGTTCAAATGTTATTTCACAGCACTTATTACATATTTTCATTTCCTAGACTGATTTGCAGATAACAGACAATATATTACTCTGATCATTACCAAGAACATTTTCAAAATTACAGAAATTGTATCAATGCAGCAAATACAGGTCGGACCTAATATATTCAAATAACATTTCTCATTCACTTTTTTAATAGAGGTATTCATCTAATTAAATTTAAATGTTTAGTCTACCATTAAAATAGCCAGCAGGGGACCAGCAAATGAAAACTAGGTATTGTTTCTGACTATGTAATCTTTGAAACTCTTCAAAACTGACAAATATAATCAGAGACCTTGACGTGAATAACAGTAGAGGAAGGATGGTATTCTAGTGCCCTCTACTGAAAGAGCACTGCTATCTACAAGAGAAATCATTACAACTATTCCAGGACATTCTGAAAAAGGGGAAATTATTGAAAAAGATATTCGACGTCCTTGCAAACCTGGTAGTTGTTTAAAATCAGCTTCATGTAAATAATGTGGTTACAATAATTCCTTGCTGTGGTTACACGGGGAGCAAAGAAATGGCAGAATTATTTAGCAGGTACTTTTATTCTGACTTTACAAAGAGGATAAAAATAATTCCCTAGAAATGGCAGGAAACCAAGAGGCTAATGAACGGTAGGGGTTAAAGGAAATTAGTATTAGTAAATGAAAATGCTGGAGAAAATATTGGCGATAAATTCCCATGGAGTGAGTACTGTAAGGTGGATGCAATCATTGTCATGGAGTCAGAGTTGTACAGTACAGAAATAGGCCCTTCAGCTCCTGGCATCCTTAGAAACATAGAAACATAAAAAATAGGTGCAGGAGTAGGCCATGCAGCCCTTCGAGCCAGCACCTCCATTCAATATGATCATGGCTGATCCTCCAAAATCAGTACCCCGTTCCTGCTTTTTCCCCATATCCCTTGATTCCGTTAGCCCAAAGAGCTAAATCTAACTCTCTCTTGAAAACAACCTTTCTGATTATTTTAACTACCTACACCTACCCACATGGAATCAGTAGCCTAAATGCTTTGGTGATCAATATACTTGTCTAAATGCATCTTAAATCTTGTGAGAGTTTCCATCCATCACCTCTTCAGGCAGCACATTCTAGACTCCAGCCGCCCACTGTGGGAAAAATTGTAGAATGAAAACTCCCTTCGATCTACTGTAAGCTCTCTACCTCTCAATAGACAGCAGACAATAGGTGCAGGAGTAGGCCATTCGGTCCTTCAAGCCAGCACCGCCATTCAATGTGATGATGGCTGATCATCCCAAATCAGTACCCTGTTCCTGCCTTCTCCCCATATCCCCTGACTCCGCTATCATTAAGAGCCCTATCTAGCTCTCTCTTGAAAGTATCCAGAGAACCGGCCTCCACCGCCCTCTGAGGCAGAGAATTCCACAGACTCACAACTCTCTGTGTGAAAAAGGTGCAGGAGTAGGCCATTCGGCCCTTCGAGCATTCAATATGATCATGGCTGAACATCCAACTCAGTATCCTGTACCTGCCTTCTCTCCATACCCTCTGATCCCTTTAGCCACAAGGGCCACATCTAACTCTCTCTTAAATCGTTCCTCATCTCCATTCTAAATGGCTTACCACTTATTCTTAAACTGTGGCCCCTGGTTCTGGACTCCCCCAACATCGGCAACATGTTTCCTGCCTCTAGCGTGTCCAAACCCTTAATAATCTTATATGTTTCAATAACATCGCCTCTCATCCTTCTAAATTCCAGAGTATACAAGCCCAGCCACTCCATTCTCTCAGCATATGACAGTCCCGCCATCCCTGGAATTAACCTTGTAAACCTACGCTGCACTCCCTCAATAGCAAGAATGTCCTTCCTCAAATTAGGGGACCAAAACTACACACAATACTCCAGATGTGGTCTCACTAGGGCCCTGTACAACTGCAGAAGGACCTCTTTGCTCCTATACTCAATTCCTTTTGTTATGAAGGCCAACATGCCATTCACTTTCTTCACTGCCTTCTATACCTGCATGCTTACTTTCATTGACTGATGAACAAGGACCCCCAGATCCTGTTGCACTTCCCCTTTTCCCAACTTTACACAATTTAGATAATAATCTGCCTTCCTGTTTTTGCTACCAAAGTGGATAACCTCATATTTATCCACATTAAACTGCATCTGCCATGCATCTGCCCACTCACCCAACCTGTCCAAGTCACCGTGCATTCTCATAGCATCCTCCTCACAGTTCACACTGCCACCCAGCTTTGTGTCATCTGCAAATTTGCTGTTACTTTGAATCCCTTCATCTAAATCATTGACGTATATTGTACATAGCTGCGGTCCCAGCAGTGAGCCTTGCGGTACCCCACCAGTCACTGCCTGCCATTCTGAAAGGGACCCATTAATCCCTACTCTTTGTTTCCTGTCTGCCAACTAATTTTCTCTCCATGTCAGCACTCTACCCCCAATACCACGTGCCCTAATTTTGCCCACTAATCTCCTATGTGGAACCTTATCAAATGCTTTCTGAAAGTCCAGGCACACTACATCCACTGGCTCTCCCTTGTCCATTTTCCTAGTTACATCCTCAAAAAATTCCAGAAGATTAGTCAAGCATGATTTTCCCTTCGTAAATCCATGCTGACTCGGACCGATCCTGTTACTGTTATCCAAATGTGCCGCTATTTCATCTTTTATGATTGACTCCAGCATCTTCCCCACCACCGATGTCAGGCTAACTGGTCTATAATTCCCTGTTTTCTCTCTCCCGCCTTTCTTAAAAAGTGGGATAACATTAACTACCCTCCAATCCACAGGAACTGATCCTGAATCTATAGAACATTGGAAAATTATCAGCACTGCATCCACAATTTCTAGAGCCACTTCCTTAAGTACCCTGGGATGCAGACCATCAGGCCCTGGGGATTTATCAGCCTTCAGTCTCATCAGTCTACCCAACACCATTTCCTGCCTAATGTGGATTTCCTTCAGTTCCTCCATCATCCCAGATCCTCTGGCCACTACTATTTCAAGAAGATTGTGTGCGTCCTCCTTGTGACAGATCCAAAGTACTTGTTTAACTCATCTGCCATTTCCTTGTTTCCCATAATAAATTCACCTTTTTCAGTCTTCAAGGGTCCAACTTTGGTCTTAAGTAATTTTTTTCCTCTTCACATACCTAAAGAAGCTTTTACTATCCTCCTTTATATTCTTGGCTAGCTTACCTTCGTACCTCATCTTTTCTCCCCGTATTGCCTTTTTAGTTATCTTTTGTTGCTCTTTAAACATTACCCAATCCTCTTGCTTCCTGCTCATCTTTGCTATGTTGTACTTCTTCTCTTTTATTTTTATACTGTCCCTGACTTCCCTTGGCAGCCACGATCGCCCCTTACTCCCTTTGGAGTCTTTCGTCCCCTTTGGAATGAACTGATCCTGCACCTTCTGTATTATTCCCAGAAATACCTGCCATTGTTGTTCCACTGTCATCCCTGCTGGGGTATCTTTCCAGTCAACTTTGGCCAGCTCCTCCGTCATGTCTCCATAATCCCCTTTGTTCAACTGTAACACTGACACCTCCAATTTATCCTTTTCCTTCTCCGATTTACCCTTCTCCCTTTCCAACCTGATTTTTCCAATTTACCTGCATGTTGAAATCTCCTATAATAACCGTAGCATTACCTTTACTACATGCCAATTTTAATTCCTGATTCAACGCACCCTATATCCAGGCTACTGTTTGGGGGCCTGTAGATAAGTCCCATTAGGGTCGTTTTACCCTTACAATTCCTTAGTTCTATCCATACTGACTCTTGTTTCAATGTCATCCCTTGCAAGGGACTGAATTTAATTCCTCACCATCAGAGCTACTCCACCCCCTCTGCCCACCTGTCTGTCTTTTCGATAGGAGGTATACCCTTGAATATTCAGTTCCCAGCCCTGGCCCTCTTGCAGCATGTGTCTGTAATTCCTACAACATCATACTTGCCAATTTCTATCTGAGCCCCAAGCTCGTCCACTTTATTTCTTAAACTTCGTGCATTCATATACAACACTTTGACCTCAGTATTCACCTCCCCTCACACCGCTCGTAATTGGCCCTGACCTTACTCTCTTATCCCTTCTTGAACTTTCTTTCCCATTAATTCAGGAGTCTT
This sequence comes from Malacoraja senta, assembly GCA_038087875.1. Lineage (NCBI taxonomy): Eukaryota > Metazoa > Chordata > Chondrichthyes > Rajiformes > Rajidae > Malacoraja > Malacoraja senta. Next base: position 19,995,788 of record CM075988.1, read on the forward strand.
TTGTAACTTTTCTTGTACTCACATCCTCTTCAACTCCATCTTTATACTCCTAATTTGTCAATTACCCCACCCCCCCCAACCCCACCTAAATAACTAACGAGATGTTAATGAGTACTTCACATCAGTATTCACCAAATAGAAGGACATAGATGATGACGGGATTAAGGGGAGGCTTGTTGATATTATAGGGTATGTCAATATTAAAAATGTAGTGTGTGTTGAGAGAATAAAGGTGGATAAATCCTGGGCTTGATGGAATCGACTCCACAATACTGAAGGAGGAGATTGCTGGGGCTTTGACAGAGACCTTTGTATCCTATTGTCTATTAGCTTAAGAAGGGAAATAGGAACAAAGCAGGAAATTATAGGCCAAGAGCTTTACATCAATGGTAGGGAATTTATTGGAGCAGATGTTTACAAACATTTTGAAAATCATCTGCTTATTAACGATAGTCAACATGGCTTTATGCCAGGGGCATCCTGAAACTTAAATTTCATTGAGTTTTTTGATGAAGGACTGAAGATGATTAATGAGGTTAAGGTGGCGAGTGGTGTCTAAATGGGCTAAATCATTTGACAAGCTGCCTCATTGTAAGCTGGCCTAGAATATTTAAGTCACAGGGAATCCATAGTGAGTTGATGTTGAATACAAAATTGGCCCAGTTATAGAAGACAGAGGGTGATGGAGATGTGTTTCCCTGACTGGCATTCTGTGACCATCGGTATTCTGCGAGCATCAGAAATACCCCACATCAGTGAAAAACAGGACCATGTTAGCACTTAAAAACTTGTAACATTGTACTTTGCATTCAAATCCTCATCTGCTGGCAGATATAGAAACCATAACAATAGGGCTGAAGATCTTGTGGGAAAAAAGATCTATGTAGGTAAGTTTTTACTTACTTTACTTTATTTTAATGTTTTTAATTTTTAGGTGCTTTAATTACATTATATGTTTGCAGTTGACAAAGCCATGGTAGGCCGGATCGCAACCAGTTATGAGACGGACTACAGGAAGGAGATAGCGAGCTTAATAGAATGCTGTCAAGACAACGCCCGCTCCTCAACATTTACAAAATGAAGAAACTGGTCATCGGCTTCAGGAAGTGGGGTGGAGAACACATTCCTGGTGCTGAAGTGGAGATGGTCAAGACCTTTCGAGGTGTAAATATCAATAATTTGTCCTGGTCCAACCCCACAGCTAAGATAGCACACCAATGCTTCTACTTCTTCAGAAGGCAAAGGAAATTTGACAAATCTCCTGTGACGCTTATGAATTTCTATAGAAGCACTATAGAAGGCATCCTATCAGGATGTATCACAGCTGGTAACTGCTCTGCCCAAGACTGCAAGAACGTGCAGAGTTGTGAACACAGCCCAGTCCATCATGAAAACTGCCCGCAATCCCCAGCCTTTCCCACGCACACTATTGACTCTGTCTACACCTAGCGCTGCCTCAGGAAACCTGCCAAAATAATCAAAGACCACTCACACCACAAAGACCATTCTCTCTTCTTCCCTCTCCTGTTGGGCTGAAGAGAAAAAAACTTTGAAGCATTCACCAACATATTCAAGAACAGGTTATTTCCTGTTGTTATTAGATTCTTGAGCATACCTTTCATGTGCTAAGGATGAATTCCTGATTTCCCAATCCTTCTCGTTGCAGCCCCTTCATTTTTTTATATGCATTTTAGCAGTAATTCTGTTTCTTTTTCTCCCTTGCACTACCCTGATGTACTCACGTAAGGTATGATTTCACTGGTTGGAATGCAAACAAAGTTTTTCACTTTATCTCGGGACAAATGACAATAATAAACCAGTGTCAATTCCAATTTAATGTTTGAACTATTTTTAGCTTTCTCATTATTTAAATCATCAGTCGCATTTAAAAATATTACAATGACTGTTTAAAGATCGTTGAAGGCCTTGATTGGGTAGATGTTGAAGTGTTTCACTGGTAGAAGAGTCACAAACAGGGGGACAGAGCTGCAAGATAACGACTGGTCATTAAAACTGAGGTCACAGGGATGTCTCCGCCCCCAAAGGTGATGGATGACAGATCATTAGATATACAGTACATAAAGTCAGATAGGTAAATATTTGAAAGATTGAGAAATGTTATGAGGAACTGGCACAGAAAAGCAGTTGAGGCCAGCATTGATCAATCATGGTAATGTTAAAGTATGGACCCATTCAGCCTTAGAGGACTAGAGACTGCACATGCTGAAATCGTGAGCAAAATTCAAGCTGCTGGAAGAACTCAGTTGCCGACTCTGATGTCTCATCTGAAAGACAACAGATCGAATGGTGCAGCACTCTTTCAGCACGGTACTAGAGAGCCCTGGTGCCTACCTGAAACATCACCTATCCATGTTCTCCAGAGATGCTGCCTGACCCACTGAGTTACTCCTGTACTTTGTGTCTTTTTTTGTAAACCAGCACCTCAGTTTTGTGTTTCTATACTTTGTGCTCGGGTTTTTGGGTGTAATTTAAATTCATGATCCACTCAGTCTCCACTCGGAATGAAAGGAAAACACACAGTGCGAGAGGGACTCAGCGGGTAGGCACTGTCTGTGACTGGAAATGGACAGACAACATTTGGGGTCGAGACCCTTCTTCAGATTGTCCTTTTCCTTTCACAGGTGCTACCCGACATGCTGAGTTCCTCCAGAACTGTGTGTTGTGCTATCTTACGGGATAACCCATGAGTACAGAGTGTCAATTATTTGGAACAGGTTAGTACAGGAAACAACTGTATCCAAGGTGATCCAGCACATTGGGAAGAATTCATATTCGCCACTGCTGAATAGTTCCTCACAAAGTAAAACAGCTCACGGGTGTAAACGTCACAAGAAAACAAATCACACTTGACGTGTGTAAGATGGAACTGCAGATGCTGGTTTAAACCGAAGGTAGACAATCACAGATAATCACACTTGACACAAGGCTGGCTGACAGTCTTACACATGCACATGGATGAAAAATTGAAAACTAGGAGAGAGAAACTATTCATTATTCATCCCCCATGTTGAATCAGAGGACATAGGGCTAAACAAAAGATGTAAAATAGAACCTGCAAGAAAATATCACAGACTAGGAGACACAGAAGAAGTAGCTTTTAAACCAAAGGATTATAAATGATTCAAGGCAACATGGCCCTCTGCGTGCTTCTGGGAGAAAATGCCCCTGTTGGACCTGCAGGAGAGGTTTTAACGAAAGTAGTGATGTTGAAAGGGAAAGGGGGGGGAATGAGCCAAGAAAAGAAATATAGGACGGATATTGAGGAAGTTAATTAAAAATAGTAGGATCCTTACTGGAACTCATTGTAATGCTATGTATAATGTTGCGTAATTGAAAATGCTTTTTGCTTGCAATAAACCTTTCAGTCATTGAACAGCCCCAGTTGTTTTTTTGGGGGGGGGGTTTTGAAAATATTTTTTATTGGAGGTAAATACATATCATATTAAAGTCGTTACCAGTTCTTACATTTTTAAGTTAATAATATTGTCAAATATTATTACATTGTCTCCAATACTTTTTTTTAATAAAAAAAAAAAAAACTTAATAGAACTAAAAAGATAGATGAAATAAAGAAAGAAAAGAGAGAAAAGAAAAGAAAGAAAAAAAAAGAAACAAAGAAAACAAATAAGAAAGAAATAATAAAGAAGAATGGAATAACTTACTAAGATAAAAAACTTCATTCGAGATATATTCGTACATTTCAGAATATAACATTTCATCTATTCCTTGGCTCGAGTGCTAGTCAGGTTCTCGTGCTGAACCGTTCTGACCCTTTAGATAATCAATAAAGGGAGACCATGTTCCAGCAAATAGTTCTTGTTTGTCCAAAAGGACAAGTCTAATTCTTTCCAAGTGTAAGGTCTCCGTCATTTCTATAATCCACATTTTAATTGTGGGGGTTATAGGGCCTTTCCAGAATTTTAGAATTAATTTTTTCCCAGTTATTATACTATAATCAATAAAGTTTCTTTGAGTTGTTGTAAATGTTTGATTTAGTTCTAATGTTCCTAGTATTATTAATTTTGGATCCGGGTCTAATTGAGTGCTGGTCACTTTAGATATTATTCTGAAAATATTTGCCCAGAATTTTTTAATTTTTATGCAATTTGCAAACATATGAGATAAGTTAGCTTCTAAATGTTGACATTTATCACATATAGGTGAAATATGTGGGAAGATTTTATTTAATTTTGTTTTAGAATAATGTAACCTGTGTATTACTTTAAATTGTATTAGAGAGTGTCTGGCATTTAATGAACATTGCTGTATGTGTTGTAAACTTTCTTCCCAAGTATCTTTCGTTATTATTTGATTTTGTTCTTTTTCCCATGTTTGTCTATGTAAGTCCGTCGATGGGATATCGCTGTCTAATAAAATATTATATATGTAAGATATTAATTTTTCTGTATTAGGATGTTTATTCCAACAGTCGTCAAGAATTTCTGAATTTCTAATTCTAAAGTTTTGAGTATTTGCTTTTACATAATCTCTAAGTTGAAGATATCTGAAAAAATCATTTACTTGAAGTCCATAAGTTAGTTGCAACTCCTGAAATGAAAGAAAAGTGCCTTCCTTGTAAAGTTGTCCCATCTTTTTAATTCCATAGTTTTTCCATTGTGTAAAACCTTTGTCCAACCATGAGGGCTTAAACAAAGGATTATTCACAATTGGAAGAAAAAGTGATAAGTTATCTAATTTTAATGTCTTTTTTAATTGTTTCCAAATTCGCATAGCACTATATATTATAGGATTTTCCCTATAAATTTTGTTGTTTAATTTAGAAGTAGCAAATATTATCGAGCCGATTTCAAAAGGTGAACAATCTTCCTTTTCCATTTTTAACCAATCTGTTTGTTGATCTATTTCTTCCAACCAAAAATTCATATTTTTAATGTTAATTGCCCAAAAATAAAACAAAAAGTTTGGTAAAACCAAGCCTCCATTTATTTTTGATTTGCACAGATGTTTTTTGCTTATGCTATGATTCTTATAATCCCAGATAAAGTCACTGACAATGGAATCCAACTTTTTTAAACAGTTTTTTGACAAGTATATTGGAATTGTTTGAAAAAGGTATAATATTTGCGGTAAGAAAATCATTTTTATGGCATTAATTTTACCAACCATTGAGATAGGAAGTGTTTTCCAATACTGAATATTCTTATGTAGTTTATTCAGTAATGGTGGAAAATTTGCTTTAAATAATGATGTATATGTCTTAGTGACATAAATGCCTAGGTATTTGAATTTTTCGTTTACTATTTTAAACGGAAATTGTTGTATTATATGTTTATTATTTTCCCTTATTGGCATAATTTCACTTTTATTCCAATTTATTCTGTATCCAGAGAGTGAACCAAATTGGGTTATTAGCTTTAATAAATTTGGAATACTAATTTCTGGTTTTGTAATGTAAATTAATACATCATCTGCGTATAAAGACATTTTATTCACTGTATCCTTTGTGTTATACCCATATATTTCCGGATGAGTCCTAACTCTTTCTGCGAGTGGCTCAATAGCAAGCGCAACAACGGGCATCCTTGTCTGCAACCTCTAGATAGGTTAAATTTAGATGATAACCTTTGGTTTGTTAATATTCTAGCCGTTGGGTTGGTATATAACAGTTTTATCCATGCGCAGAATTTCTCACCCAGCTGCAATTTTTCCATCACCGAAAATAAATAGGGCCATTCCACCTGATCAAAAGCTTTTTCAGCATCAAGTGAGATTATTGCTAGATCTTCATTAATAATTCTCTTTGAATATATTATATTAAATAATCTTCTTAGATTATAATATGAATACCGTTTCTGAATATAGCCTGTTTGGTCAGGGTGTATTAATTTATTCATCACTGTACTTAATCTGTGCGCTAAAATTTTAGTTCGTATTTTCTGATCTGTATTTAAAAGTGCAATTGCTCTATATGATCCTGGATCTTCCGGATCCTTATCAGCTTTAGGAATGTGTTATTATAGATTTGTTTAAGGTATCTGGGAGTTTCTGTTGAGTATAAATATGCTCATACAGCATTTGTAAACGTGGAGAGAGCAAGTCGTAATTTTTTTTATAAAATTCAGAGCCTAAACCATCTGGTCCTACTGCTTTACCATTTTTTAAAGATCCAATAGACTCTTCAATATCTTTTATCGTAATCTCCGCTTCTAATAATTCTCTATCTTTTGAGTCTAAACCTTTTAAATTACATTTTTATAAAAATTCTGCTATTCCTTCTGGTTGTACTACAGTTTTAGTTGAATAAAGATTGTGATAATATTGGAGAAATCTCTCGTTTATATCCTTGGGCAGTTTTAATAATTCTCCTGTATCTGTTCTAATTTTATGAATTATTTTTTCCCCCTGCAATTTTCGTAGCTGACGTGCTAATAGTTTTTGTGCTTTGTCTACGAACTCAAAATGTAATTGTTTAGTGTGTTGATAAAGTTTTATTACTTGTTCTGAATACATTTTGTTTAGTTTATATTTCAATACAGCAATTTTATTATGTTTTAACATAGATGGCATTCTCGCATTTTCGATATCTAGTTGCTTTATTTCCCTTTCCAATGTTTGTTGTTTAATCCGGTTCTCTTTGTTATAAAATACTTGGGCAGAAATTAATGCGCCTCGGACAAACGCTTTAAATGTTTCCCAAATAAGAGAAACAGATGTGTCAGGGTTGTCATTAGTCTCGAAAAATATTTGAATCTGTTTAATAAGATATTCCTGGCATGATCTTTCATTCAATATTTGTGGGTTAAATCTCCAATATGTTTGTTTCTCAGACATTCCATTTAATTTAATCATAAATGTTACAGGTGCATGGTCTGAGATTATAATATTATGGTATTTTGAGTTATAAGTAAATGGGATAAACGTGGAGTCAACTAAAAAATAATCTATTCTTGAGTATGTACCGGTGAGTAAAATGAGTATTCCCGTCCAGTTGGATTTTCAATTCTCCAGACATCCTTAATATTAGTGGTATTAATAAATGAATTTAAAAATACACTTGATTGAGATTTTACTTTTTTTTGCCTTGATGATCTGTCTAAATAAGAGTCTAATGTACAATTGAAGTCTCCTCCAATTATTAATTTATATTGTGTAAATTCTGGGATTATATTAAATGTCTTATTAAAAAACATAGGATTATCAAAATTAGGTCCATATACATTAAGAAGAATCACTTTTTTTCCGTTTAACTCTCCAACTAATATAATATAGCCCCAGTTTAATCCCAGTTTTTATGCTGTGTACAATTTCCAGCCATTTAGATTTAAATTTATTTAAATAAAACTTACTTCTGATTTGGGAGTTATTTTTAAGGATCACGTAAATTCTGTGCAAACATATTTTATTTACACCATTGTTATGAATGGAATGGCACGTTTTGAAATGCTATCGAGGATATGCTTGTGCGTCAGTAAACAATTCAGATGTCAATGGCTAACTGTAGTCACAGAGCTGCACAGCATGGACACAGACCCTTTGGCCCACCTCGCCCTGGCCGACCATGTTGCTTAACTGAGTTGGTCCTACTTGCCAGCACCTAGCCCATATCCCTCCAAACCTTTTCTATTCATGTACCTTGTCAAAATGTCCATTAAATGTCATAATTGTACCTGACTCTACCACTTCCTCTCATACAGCATAACATATGTGCACCAACTCTGTGTGTAAAAGTTGCCACGAGGGTCCCTTATGAATCTTTCCCTTCTCACCTTAAACCTATTCCCTCCAGTATTTGACTTTGACTCTTCTACCCAAGGATAAAGACTGTGGCAGTTAACCTTATCTCTGCATCCCATGATTTTATATACCTCTAGTTTATATCAATCCTCAGTATCCCATGCTCCAGGGCAAAAAGACCCAAACTATCCGGCCTCTTCTTATAGATCTACAAGGATGTTTCAAGACTTGGTAACATCCTCATATACCTTTTTTGCACCATTTCCAGGTTAATATTCACAAAGCCCTAGATAAACTGGGCAAAATGCAAAGTCAAATGGAGTAATTCTAAAGGGACCCAGTTACCAGTGAGCTAGAGAGTGATGTGTACTTTATGACTGTACAGGCACTATAAAGGCTGATTGGAGAATTTTCTATATGATGTTATTCTTTACTCAGCCTGCCGTTCCCCAATCTAATAAAAGTCATTACGGTTTGACAATTTAATTCCCGGTCACATTTTTAGTACAATTATGGATAGAAAAATGGACTTGTTCTGAACATCCCATTTAGAGATTGAAAGGACAATAAAAGGTGAAGCCTTGGTGCAAAGCATAAGCAATTTATTCTGTTTCCATTGGGTAATGAGTGTAATCATTTATTTTCCATGTTCCTTCAAACACAACTTCTGACAGTAATTAATAATTTTAAGTTTGAAATAATTGCTATTTGGATGCTTTGCATCAGCCCCTCAGAGAGTTGGCACATTTGCTGTTATGTTGGCAGTCAAAGCATTTCATTAGAATGGGAATCATTTATTCTAATAATGCTAATTGATGCTATGATTAGAAACACTCGGGATTTGGAAAAACACAAAAAACATGAATACATTTTAAAACATGACCACAAAATTGAATTAAGATTGCAATATTCTTTTATTACTTGTTATGGGAGGGTGAACAGTCCCAAAACAAAACATTTTATTTATTTTGTTCTAAAAATATTTTTCACTTTAAAAGTGGTTTGCTTCAGCTTGCTCTAATCCAATTGCCAACATTGCTGAAAGGCCTGAAAACACGTGACCAGAATGAAATGTAGAAAAAACTGAAGTAAAAATGCACAATTATGCTAGTGAAAGGATATGGGGGGTAAAGTGCCTCAACTGCCACGATAACACTCAATCACAGAAGAAATTTTCGACAATCTTGTTTCATCCTAGTGTCACTCCTTCCGGCGAACTTTGTAGAGTCACATGGAAACAGGCTCTTTAGCCTGCTCGGCCTATGTCAAGAACCCATTTACACTAATTCCACTTTTTATTCTGCCCACATTCCCATGAATAACCCTAGATTCTGAGGTCCACCTAAACACTAGGAGCAATGCACTAGGACAAGTAAACTGCCAATGCACACAACTTAGGGGAGGCACGGTGGCGCAGCAGTAGAGTTGTTGCCCTACAGCGTTGCAGCGATGGAGACCCAGGTTCGATCCCGACTACGGTGGCTGTCTGTATGGAGTTTGTACGTTCTCCCCGTGACTGCATGGGTTTACTCCGAGATCTTCGGTTTCCTCCAAAGATGAACAGGTATGTAGGTAAATTGGCTTAGTATAAGTGTAAATTGTCCCTAGTGTGTGTAGGATAGTGTGTTAATGTGTGAGGATCGCTGGACGGTGCGGACTCGGTGGGCCGAAGGGCCATTATCCGCGCTGTATCTCTAAACTAAAAAACGAAACTTTGTGATGTGAGAGGACACCAAAGCACCAGGAGGAAGCCCACAATGTGACATGGAAACTCCATGCCTAAGGTAAAGATTGAATCCTGTCTCAGCAGGAACACCAGAAGTGCCACTGTGCCACCCACATTTCACTTTTGAAATATGGCCATGGTTATTAGGCAGCGAAATGTGCACAGATAACCACATGATAAGATTTGACAGACCTAATTGGGAGGACTAGGACACTAAGAAGAACAATTCTACAGAATTGTGTCTTGAGATCAAACAGTAGACCAGAGCATACCTCACCAGACAGTTTGGCTCACACTTCCAGCAAGGTCATAGTTTCATTTTAATAGTTTGCATTCAATCACATTTTCAAGCCTAAATGTCACTTTAAGAACCCAAAACAAACCAAATCTAAACAAGATTTTACAAAATAGTTTCATCCCCTGCATGTTGAAGAGGAAAGTAAACATTATCCGAAATCGGGTTAAACAGGTCATCTAGGAAAGCCCACAGGATCAAACTGCTGCATGGGTAAAAACTATCAGGTTTGTAGAAGTCAGCTGAAAGAGAGGGAGCACAATCAACTTCGGGAATGAAAACTGGGCGATGATCTGCAGCCAAGGCATAATTTTAAATCATACATTCCTAGGAATACCATTAAAATTACAATTATCCTGCAGCCTTTGGTCTGTTTGAATATCACAGCCAATAGGGATATGGGATACCATTACAGTGTTTGAATAAAAGAACATCTTTCAAAACTGATGGCTGGTTGAGCTTGTAGGAAAGGTAACAACACCATCTAGTGGTTAACATCCCTGTCTGGACTTGGACATCTCTCAGCGATGCTTTATCTTTGCTCTGTGAATGCATGAGAAGACCATTGCCAGTAAGCTTCTCAGTCTCAATACCATTCTTTGGGAGGTTAAACAATACCGCCATCACCACCCTCAAAAGCAACAGTCTGGAAATCAAATACCGTAACAATTAAAATGAATCATCTATTTGGTAATGTGTGAAATTTACAAATATTCCAGGGAAATATGAATTCTCAGGGCCAGAGCAGTAGTTTAGTGGGAATTACACCTATAAAAACTCAGTTCCACCTCATTCAATAAACCTCCACTTTTAGTTTTTGGATTAGTTTTAGAAATACAGCATGGAAACAGGCTCTTCGGCCCACCGAGTAATAATCACCCGTTCACACGAGTTGAGCAAATTGGAGGAACAGCATCCCATATTTCGCATGGGCAGCTTACAGCCTAGTGGTATGAATATTGATTTCTCTCACATCAGGTAGCTGCGGCATTCCCTCTCTCTCTATCCTCCCCCACCCAAGTCGCACTAGCTTCTCATTTTCACCCTACCAACAGCTTACAACGGTCTGTTTCCTTTATCATAGTTACTTTTTTGCATCTTTCATTCATTTTTTTAATCTATCCACATCACCATCTAGATCTCTCGTTTCCCTTATCCCTAACCAGTCTGAAGAAGGGTATTGATCCGAAACGTCACCCATTCCTTCTCTCCAGAGATGCTGCCCATCCTGCTGAGTTACGCCACCTTTTTGGTGTCTATCTTCAGTATCTGCAGTTCCTTCTTACACACATGAGTTCTATATTATGCATCCAAAACCTGGAAGTTTTGCATCCTACACACTAGGGGTAATTTACAGAAGCCAATTAACCTACAAACCAGCACATCTTTGGAATGTGGGAACAATCTGGTGAAAACAAAGAAAACATAAAGAAGACATAAAAGTAACAGACTTTTCATAAATTTTTATGTTAAGAACAGTGCATAAAAATTAAAGTTCTCACTAATTCTGTGACCTGAATTTTGTTTTTAGATGCCGGAATATAATGGCTGAAGCCAGGTCACAATGTACTTATTCTATCTGAATAGATGCTTATTGGTTATGGAGTGTCAGCACTTAAAATCTGAACAAAGTGAGTGTGCATGGGGACCAAGAACAGGTTTTCAGGTCCAAGAGGAATTGCCATTACATTGTGATATGAAACATTAGTGTCAATGCAGATAATGGATCTGGAATATGGAAGATTTTCATCTATATTGCCTGGGCAGTAACCTGGCAGGTACAGTCCCCACTGAGCTAGAAGATGCTTAATTTTCAATGTAACCAAGAGAATGAAAACTGGCAATAAAGTTGAAAATCGATTCTAGTAAAATTCCCAGCCTGCAATAAACTTACAAATATCAACCAGAACGGAAAGACAAAGGGCAAAAAAAAAATAGAGTTTCTGTATGTCCTCCAGCAACCAATCCTATTGGTTGGAAAGAAGACATTTTATGTTAGCATTGGGGATAACTGTACTTGTCAGACTGAAAAAATTATAGCCTGTTGGACACTCATTCATGCATGACGAATGGTCAAAATGGTGAAGTGTAAGAGAATGGAGAGTCAGTGTGGAACTGCAGCCCAGCAAGAATCAGTTGCAACAAATTAATCACTGTTTAAGCAAACAGGTCTGGTGGCATGCTAACAGAGTACTACTCAAATGGGCATGAGCTGTCAAAGCTGCAAAAGCAATGGTCGGACTTGCACAGATACCAATATAAATTTCCTAAAGACATCCGGGTTTGTAGGTTAATTGGCCTCTGCTAATTACACCGAGTGTGTAGGGAGTGGATGTGAAAGTGGAAACAAGTGTCGATGGTCAACATGGACTCAGTGGGTGGACAGACCCACTTCATGCTGTATCTTTCAATCAAAAAACATTGACTGTTAATCTATTGGTAGCTTTCAAACAATACACGATTGTAACTATTATTAACTAGATATTATAACTAGAAAATTGTAAAGATATTAAATGAAATGGTTTAAAAATTCCACAGAAAAAGGACAAGAGAAAAAAATAGATGTATCATACTTAGCTTTTGTAAAACTTTATAATGACGAGACCATAAACTCATAAAAGTTGCAGGATATGGCAGAAGGCTACATTATTACTGAACACTCTAATGAAGTTATTATAATTTTGTAAAGTGGTAAAACTTTGCACCATATAATAAAGTATTCCTGATGACACACTATTTAAAAAAAAATTCAGCCAAGAGCTGTCACTAGGTGTTGGAACTCCCACAGTGCAGAAAAGCACCCGTTTTACAGTGGAAGAATTGTCATAAGCTGACAGAAAGAAAATAACAGATGCTCTTGTCTGGATTTAAGAGGGTCATCAGAAATGCACCTGAACCTCATATCATCCAACAGCACAGGATGGGTTTATTGGGAGCACCTCATCAACAGTGTTTCTGACAGTTTATTAATTACTGCAGCTTATCCTGCCTCGCTTGCAGATGAGCTATGAGGCCATATTATCCTCTCCTAACAGTCCCCTTATATTGTGGGTGGCTGTGTGGGTGTCTGAAGCTCAAACCAACATAACCCTTTACCTTCATTACCAAAGTACTGTCAACGTCCATCACAAGAGAAGTCTAATTATTGTGTGAAGACTAATTGTTCTCTCCATAAATAATGCAGACTATAACCTGATTGTATTTTCTGGGAATGCAAGGTTGACAGAAGTGAAGGGGACTCGGCAAATAACAGAGGAAGCAACTCAATTAACTAAACAATAAGAAAGATCAATATGTTTGATTCTGGAGGTACTTCGTGCATCATAGGTCTGGCTAATTACAGTTTGAAAAGAAGCAAGAATTAATCCCTTTGCAGATGAACTGGAATTACAGTATATGAAGAGTTGAGATTGATTCACCTCAACGTGTTTAAAGTTAAAACAACTGGCTTGTGCATTAACTCTTTCCACGACATTAATCTCTATTTGACTGTTCTTCTCCCGACTCCTGCTCTCCAAATGACTAATTATTTGCCAACACCATCACCAACCAGAGTTAATATGTAGGTGCTGGGTAATGGGTCCCTCAGTATTTTTCGTGTTCGTTTTCTAAGTCTGCACAAAACTTGAGAGTCTTTAATTTACAACAGAAGTCTTTAATGATTTACTCAATGCTGGCAGCAAGGCAACTCAAAATGGCTGCACGCACACTGTATACAGACGGGATGAACTATATACCAAAACATCTCCCTTTGTCCTGTGCAGCGCCACCTGTTGCACAGGAGGAGCAACGGGTCCTCCCACCCCACACAGTCCACCAATCATCACAGTATTACTCTGAATAGGCGGTCCCTGGTACCCATATTGCTTTTCTTGAGCTGTTCCCTTCCACGGAATTCTGGTTTTAAGCAGGATATAAAATGCAGTACCAAAAATCAACATAATTTGGACATTCCATATTTTCACTTTCTTATTTCAATTTCATTCAATAGGTTAAGACAGACTTAAATGGCAAATATCTTAAGGGGTTTATGAGTGACCATCTATTTACATCACAACTTGGCAAAAAGCTTGAAATCAATGAATTATTTTACAATGAATTGACTGAACCAGCTGTAATCGCAGTGTTGCAGGAAGCAGAAGCTAAAAGCAACAAACTCAGCCATAGTCTGTGGCTCAATCAGGAGCCAAAATCCCCTTGTGTTGAGAACGTACCATGAAAGGATTATGTAGGTCACAGAGTTATATAACAAGCATCATAAATCGGAATAATGTTAAAAAATAGTAACTGAATAAATATCCAGCTGTATATAAAGGTTATGCGAACTGTCCTGGTGGCATTTTAGTTTACTAGAAGCATTGACGTTGAAGCCTACAATATGCCTTACACTGAGTGCATCAAAGAATCATAGAATCATGCAGCCCAAATACAGGCACTTCAGTCCAACTCGTTCAGACCGGCCAAGATGCTCCATCAAAGCTAGTCCCATTTATCCACGTTTGCTCCTTATCCCTCTAAACCTTTCCTATTCATATACGTGTCCAAATGTATTTTAAATGGTGTTATTGTACCTGCTTCAACTACTCCCTCTGGCAGCTCAGTTGAAACACCTACCATCCTCAGTTAAAAAGCTTCATCCTCAGGTTCTCATTAAATCTTTCCCCTCTCACCTTAAACTTATGCCTCTAGTTCTTGATTCCCCTATCACGGGAATTCACCCAATCTATTCCCCTCGTGAATTTATACAACTCTATTCAATCACTCCTCAACCTCCTTGAACATTGCATAGTTTGACAACAACTTATTCAGTGATGGGTCCTGTGCTCCATGTTCTCCAGAGATCTGATCTGCTGAGTTAGTTCAGTACTTTGTGTCCTTTATGTAATAACCAGTATCTGCAGTTATTTATTAATCTGAATGAACTCTGGGCATGCGTAGGTACATGAGACTGGGTTGTTGTAGGCATTATGGAAACCTGGCTAAGAGAGGCAGCTTAATGTTCCAGGGTACAGATGCTACAGGGGAGATAGACCATTGATAAACACTATGAATAAATGAGGCCCATGCACTGATCCTCCTTTAGCCCACTAGTTATAATCAGCAACACCAAAAACCTACTACCAACTCATTATCTGTCAACTTTTTTTTTAAATCATGCCAATACATTACAAGCAGTACTAAATTATTTAAGTTTGTACTTTAACTTTGAATGCATCTTTTATGGAACTTTATCAAAAGCTTCCTGTAAATCTAAATACGCTATACTGCTTCTCCCCTATCTATTCCACTAATTATATTCTCAAAAACTCTAGTTTGTCAAATATGATTTCCTTTTTGAAAATTATGTTGAATTTATATAATCTTGTTGATTTCAAAAAATCGTATTACCTTAGCCCCAAGCATTTTCCCACCAATGAAGTTGGTTTAACGTGTCTATAGTTCCCTGCTTTCTCTCCCGCACATTTTTTCAAACAGATTTAGTTTGTAGATTTACAGGAAAATTACGCATGCTGCCTTAGCTGTCTCATTTCACAAGAACATCAAAAAAATTAAAACCCATGTAATGTAAATGCAATATAATACAGAAATGAACAACAATCACCTAAATTGTACCCTGACACTTTCATCCCTTAAGGGGCTGTCCCACTTGGGTGACCTAATTGGCGAGTTTAGAAGAGTTTGATAAAATGACATGTTGAAGACCTCCTTCGACAATGTAAAATACCTCTTTCGACCTCCTTCAACTATGTTGAAGACCAGCTTCGACTAGCTATGACTAGCTATGACTAACTTCGGGAAAATTGGACATCGAATAGTGGAGAGTGAAGACGACCTCCTTCGATCTCCTTCGACCTCCCTTCGACCTCCCTTCGACCTCCCTTCGACTATGATGAAGACTTTCTACGACTACCTTCGACTACCTTCGACCACCCTCGATTACCTACGACTAACATGCCGACCTACTACAACTAAACCTACGAGTAAAAAAAGTATCGATTTTTTTCCATGGCGACATTTTTTTTACTCGCAGGCATTTTTTAACATATTGAAAAAAACGTCGCAACCTAGCTGAGGCCTCGAGTACGCGGAGACCACTCTCGAGCATGAAGGAGAGTTACGAAGACCTCCTACGACCTCGTGTCGACCATGCTGCGAGTATGAGTCGAGGGCAAACTCGCCAGAACTCGCGGATTAGGTCGCCCAAGTGGGACAGCCCCTTTATGCACCCTGAACAACATTGAATCAGTTCTTTATTTCCAACTATAGTACAAACAGGCATGTTATTAATCTTCTGTCAGAGCACTAAAGACAAAGTCACCTTCTGGTGAATAATTTAAGGAGATAAGAATAACCAGCATTTTCCACCTTGCACAAATCACTCCAACCAGAAGAAGCAGAATTGACCCAAGCCCTCAAAAGGCGAGAGAAAAATAATGATCAAATTTATAATATATATAATAAATATATGATAAATAATGAAAATTTTCTCTCCAAAATATATAAGGGTACCATATGCACATGACGAGGAAACAAAAAGTCAGAATGTTCAACTTGTTCATTCAAAAAAACGGCAACTATTCTCTTTTCTTAGAGGTGCTTTCAACCACCCTTTGTCAGTACCACATTAGGGCTCTAATATCTGGATTACAATGCAGCTGCATTATTCATCCGCATCAGTTCATTCATCATCATTTAACAGGTTGGCTTCGGCACCACAGGGTTGGCCCTGTGAGAACCTGACAACAGCTCTCAAGAACTTTTTACTGAGTCAGTATATTTTGGTAATTGTGGATTCCTGGGAAATTCTTACTTTGCTGCAATGTCCAAAGGTTGATTAGGTTAAAGTTTGCATTCAAGCAAATATAAAATGACTAACCAAGAATTTCTCGTGAGGAACGCTGTGAACAGTAGCGAGGTGTCCCCACGGAAATAAATAAATCAGCTTTTATTCCTTCACCCCCATTTAATTCCCTCAACAATTTTCTCCAGAATATATCAGTTGGACTGGCAGGTGAAAAGGCACAGACAGTCTGCTATTAACTTAAATCAGGAAGGTAAGAGTCAAGCAACAAAGAATTTCTATACTTGAGTCGCTGGGTTATATCACAAAAGACAAATCATAAAATAAAATTATCATTCAAATGTTCTTTCTAATTTCAGAGCACTCGGGTTATATGAAAAGTGAAGCAACTGTTTCTGTTTCATTTTGTTCTTTTGTATGCAAACCTCGTCTGTGCAAAGCAATTCAAAGCCAAAACTAAAAATATTTTATTGCGTTTGGCCAAGCAGAAATAGATGAATAAATATTAACCCATTTTTCGCAGGCTAGCTGTAACTTCATTGATCTCAACTCTCTCTAGTCTGTTATTTAGGAATGATCAAAATTTAAAATAAGCCATTTTCCTCAAACAGTATCTCTGCTGATTCTTTACGGAATAGCAAGAATGTGAACAGAAGCTCCAGAAATGATTATTTCTTTCAAAACAACAGATGACAGCTTGTTTATCATCCTTGGCTCTCTGCCCCACTTCCCATCATATGACTGCTTTAGCTGTCTCCTTTCACAAGGACACAAAAAGAAATTGAAAGAAAAATCCACACACAATATTTCTGCAGAAACTAAACACAGTCACTTAAATTCAAGACATGTGACTAGAGCTTTCAGGGAATGAACAATATTTACTAATTTCAGATTTCCAACTTCAGCTCCGGCCCTCACATGTCCAATTTATATATTTTAAGGCCCACTGATATCGGTTTATCTTCATCACAGCAGTTAAAAGCTGTATTATCCACAGGTCTTCTGGTTTTACGACCGACTTCTATGAGATGTTGTTGCATGGTGCTTGAGCTTAGTGAGACTCCCACTGCCTCGAAATCTTTCTTTAGGGCATTGCTTGTCTTTCCTGGATCCTTGTTACTTTGCCAAATCAGCAAGGCATCATCTCTTGGAGTTGTCTGCCTGTTGTGAATGCACCTACATGTCCTCTCGGGCAATAGTTTAGTTTAGTTTAGAGATACAGTGTGTAAACAGGCCCTTCGGCCCACCGAGTCCGCACCGACCAGCGATCCCCACACATTAACACTATCCTACATACACTAGGGACAATTTTTTTAACATTTTATTCCAAGCAAATTAACCTACAAACCTGTATGTCTTTGGAGTGTGGGTGAAAACCGAAGATCTCGAAGAAAACCCACGCAGGTCACGGGGAGAACGTACGAACTTCGTACAGACAGCACCCGTAGTCAGGATCGAACCTGGGACTCTGGCACTGTACGGCAGCAACTCTACCGCTGCGCCACCGTGCCGCAACAATAGTGATCCAGTTTTGGACTCTTGCATGACAATCCCGGGTACAGAACCATGACCCACCACTACCAACTTTGCGATCTCTCGCTGTGACTTCAAGCAATGTTGATGCAAGGTTATGATCTTTGTTCGCCTCCTTGAAGTGATATCAATTTTGTGAACTGCTTGATATCCATTTTTTTCAATTGCTTGGAGAGTTCTTCTCAAATGATGATAAACCAGTGGAGGGAAAATGCAATACTGAAAACACTAGTATAAGGTTATTTTGTCATTAGTTTATTTTGAATGCTTTTCCCAACACATGTAATATTAGCCCTTTTGACGACTTTGAGATCTGGAAAAATCAAAAACTAGGTCTTTTTTTTAAAGTTCTGGAGAGTGAGGAGGAAGAGAGAGGAACCAGAATGAACACGTTCTGAAATGGGGCCGTTGTAAAATGGGGTTGTAAGCTAGCTGTAGGTACAAAATAGAGACACAATAAATTCTAGCACCTTGAGTAAAATGAAGTATACCTTTTAACAAGATAGATTCACATGTTTTACAATTAGCTTAATTTTACATCACATATGCAAATTCATTGATAGCAACAAAGCATTGTTGCACATTTATAAAATAGAATCACTGACCATTTAAATCTATCCACATCTACAATGTCCTGAAGTTAATCAAACCACACCAAAACATCTTCTAATGTGAATGATGTTTTCAACATAAACACTAGAGGGCAAGAGAGACCACCTTGCACTATTGTGAAATCAGAGCAAGCTCCAAAATCTCCAGTGACTTTCAGTCTGAGAATTCTGAATGGTTTGAAACCAATCATCTTTGAGCGTACATATGTCCAGATAGGCTTAATGCAAAACCTTGATAGAGAGCTTGATTGATAGTGCGAAATTCCTTATTCTGCCAAGCCATGACTACCATAACATTGAGAATAAAGGTTCTCGTGGTTCATCGAGTAAATCCCTCAAATGTCCTGCATGCCTCTGTATAAAAAGCTTTTTACATACTTTAATTGCAATTCAGTTTCAAGTATGTGTTTTTCCAAGTTATACACAGAAACGTCCCGCGGATTGCCTGATAACAGTCTTCTTTTTCCATGTGCTTGATGAAATTTATTTCCAACAAGGGCAGCACAGTGGAGCAGCGGTAGAGTTACTGCCAGATCCAGGTTCAATCCGGACTACAGGTGCTGGCTGTACGGAGTTTTACATTTTCCCTAAGACCACATGGGTTTTCTCCACGTGCTCAGGTTTCTTCCCACACTTTAAAGACGTACAGGTTTGTAATTTAATTGGCTTAGTTGTAAAAATTGTTCCTAGTGTCTAGGATAGTGTTAGTGTACGGGGTGATCGCTGGTCGGTGCAGACCCGGTGGGCCGAAGCGGCTGTTTCCACACTGTATCTCCAAAGTCGAAAGTAAAGTCTAACGTTTTTGGTCTTTTAAGTTAATTTTGATTTAAGGTTGCCGATTTATTTTCACAGCAATGGAAATGAGACAAAAGTGATGTTGGAAAAAATCTGCAAGCTGCCTATATCTGAAAATTGATCCATCTTATCTATTGTCATTCGCCTATTGCCACAACAGGTCCATGATTGAAGCCATCTCCCTGTCCCGAGACTCATCCCTTACATTCCAAACACCTAGATAACAAGGACACCTACCTCAGACTCCTTCATTTTCCACATCTCTGCCATCAACACCATAATTACAAATAAACTCATTTCCAAACTCCTGGACCAAGGACTCCACATTCCCACCTCTGCAAATGGATCCTAGACTTTCTGACCCACAGACCACAATGAGTGGGGATAGGCGACAAAACATTCTCCATGTTAATTCTCTGACCAGTGCTCCACAAGGCTGGATTCTCAACCTCTTACAATACTCTGTATACACTCATGATTGTGTGGCCAAATTCTGTTCTAATTCCATTTAGAAGTTTGTAGATGACATTGTATGTCGGAGCTCAAACAATAAGGAAGGAGATAGAGAAACTAGTAACATGGTATCCAGACAACCTCTCCCTCATGAATTCAATAGAGCTGGTGGAAAACATGCCCAACTCTACATCAATGGTGCTGATGTGGAGATGGTAAGAGTTTCATGTTCTTATGCATCAATATCACCAACAATTTGTGCTGGTCCAGTGAGTGATATTGACATTACGGCCAAGGAAGCACACCAATGCCTATTCTTGCTCAGAAGACTAAGGAAATTCGACATGTCTCAAATGACTCTTCCCAATTTGTACTGACATGCCATAGATAGCTTTCCATTTGATGTATCACCATTTGGTTTGGCAAATGCTCTGCACAAGCCGACAAGAAATTACAGAGAGTTGTGGATGTAACCCAGTACATTACGCAATCCAATTCTGATACATCACACAAACCAGCTTATCCCTCAAAACTCTTCCTCTGGGCTCTTTCACTCTCTCTCTGCCCCTTCCCCTTCTTCACCTAATATTCCTCTCCTTGCTCCTCTTTTTCAACCTCATCCTTGACAGCTTTGGAAAAGGTTTTACTCTGTCAGGCTGCAATGGTATTTCTTGCTGTGCGTGCATTTGCATGTACACACGTATTTTGCCACAAGTTTATTGATTTCAATAAAATGAGTGGTTGATGATCAGCAAAGACTTGGTGGCCTAGGATCTGTTTTCATGCTGTATCTCTCTACAACTCTAAAATGCAAAAGGCTATTGCATCGGATAAACAAATGGTCATATTCATACTCATTGGAGAAACTGGTGTTTTTCCGTTCATTTCTATTTATACAGATACACAACATCAAAACAGTGCTCTGTTTGCATCAAGCACATTTCAGCTTAAAACTATAGTGTTGAAACCACCAGGCCACCAAGCAAAACATAACACTTGGATTATCATGTTGACTGCATGGAAAAAACGGTACTCAAAATAGATATTTACACTCAAAACTGTCTCTCTCAATGCAGATAAGTGTTTTGAGTATTTGTCAATGAAATTTAAATTGTAATTCAGGATATCTTGTTGAACTGTAATCATATGGTCTGGCAATGTACAAATGCAAACTGGCTGCTTCAAGTCTCAAACTTTGCACTCTGCAAATACAGATCAGCATGTAAACGTCTCAGGAAATGGCTCATAGTCAAAAAAGGTATTGCACTGTGGTTTCCTGTTTGAAATCTAGCGCTAAGTTCTTCTGATAAGCAATCCTTCTGTACATCGAATATATACTGCCACCTTCTTACACCATGTATTGCCACTAAATTGTGTTCAAAGTATGGAACCGGCCACCCCAAGCGGATCAATTTCAATGAAAACCTGTCATTAAGCAGCATTCTTAACATGAGGCAATGAGAGAGTAACCAAAAGCTAAGATAAAAAAGCAGATTTTGAAAAAAGATTGAGAACTTGGACCAAATGTAGCCAAATGTATCACTGTAATATATTTGTAAGTATTCATACACTTTTAACAATCACACCAAAGGAGAAAGCTAATTGGCCTTTTGTACGTTTGTTGACTCTTTGAAGAGCTATCCCACAAGTCTGTAAACTCTGTGTTCCTCATTTTGATTTATTTCTTAAAATTATTCATGGATACAGCTTCCCCAAACCTATCAGAAAAAGAATTTCCATATCGCAACAGTGAAAGTGAAAGATGTCTCTTCTTATCTTGCAAGATCTTTAGCCGCTGATTTTGAATTTATCACCTTTAGTCAGATTGGGATCAGTTTATTGCCCGATTAACCAGGTGTAATTAAATGTTTGTTCACACAGCAGACAATATAAATGATGATAAATACAATGATAAATCCAATGTCAAGTTCAAAACAGTAAACCACTACAAATATTGTATTGCACCCTGTAGTGCAAAAATGAAAGTGCAATAAAGGAATAAATTAATAAGGTAGAGTTAAGATTAAGTGTATGCGGCAGTACCTCCGGGAAGCATGTATGATGGAGGTTGCTGGTTCAAGAGTCTGATAGCTGAGGAGAAGAACCTGTTCTTACGTTTGGGCTTTCAAGCTCCCAGAAGGTAAAAGAGAGAAAAGGGAATGTCTAGAGTGGCAGGTAGCCTTGATGATACACTGATCTGAAACTGAATAAAAATGATCATTTCAAAATCAGCAGCAGAAGATCCAGGAAGATGAGGAGAGACCTCTTTCACTTTAGTTACTGGGATATGAAACTGTTTTTGATAGGATTTGGGAAGCCGATTCCATGAATAGTTTTAAGAAATATGTTGGAATGAGAAAGACAGAACATAAAATGAATGAATGAATAAGTTTATTGGCCAAGTATTCACATACAAGGAATTTGCCTTGACAACAAATGTTTGCTGATAGTTGTGAATAGCTCTTCAAAGAGTCACCAAGACCATAAAAGGTCAAAAAGCCTTCCTGATGCAACACACCGTGACGATAGACTGAATGGAAGGACTGAGCTGTGTTCACCACGCACTGCTGGTGCAGGTAGTCAAGAACAGAGTGGTTGCTATACCATGCTGAGATGCATCCTATCAGAATATATTCAAGAGAATCCTCTCAGATATCTAAGAAAGTTAATAAGCTGATGGCTTTCATATTCATCGCATCACTGTGAAGGGATCAGTTATGTTGCTGGTAATATGGACACCTAGGAAGTTGAAACTGTCAACCATCTTTACAGCAGCTCCGATTATGAGGACAGAGTTGTGTTCACCCCACCCTAATTTCCTTATGCCAACAACCAATGCGTTCGTCTTGTTGACATTAAGGGCCTGTTGTTTAAGAAAGAACTGCAGATGCTGGAAAAATCAAAGGTAGACAAAAAAGCTGGAGAAACTCAGCGGGTGAGGCAGCATCTATGGAGCGAAGGAATAGGCGACGTTTCGGGTCGAGACCCTTCTTATGACGTAAAGTTCCTGATCTCTTTGCTGTACTCCGTCTTGTCATATTTGTCAGTATTTCTCTCTTTCTACTCATGTTTAAACCTTTGGTTGATTTGAATGCCTCTTGGGTGTTAACACTGTTCCAATGAGAACAATCATAACTTTTCTAATGTCCGCTTACACAAGTCCCTCATCCTTGGTAACATCCTGATAAACACCCTTCAAGGCCATTATTTTACAAACAGACAAACAAGTTGCAAAATGTTCTACCATCGCACATTGATAACCATAACGTTTGCAACAAAAATATATTTATAGAAAAGCAAAGATCAGTTCTTAGTTAATGGTTTTGTATTTCAAAACATTCATGATTTTTTCCCCTAAAACTGTGTTTTTGGGTTCTCCTATTATAAATAAAGAATTATAAGTTCTTCTATTTTACACATTTTCCCACCATGCTCACACTACCTAATTATAATTTGTTCCTTATAGAAACTAAATGTTGGGTATTTCCAAAGGAGTACTGAGATAGACGTTAAACATAATTCTAGACTTCAACGACTTTGAAACTTAATAAAGTTGGTTTGGAATTTCACAACTTTCACAAGAGTGCTCATGCACTCCAAATAATGTCATAAGAATACTAATTTCACTGATTTACCATAAAAGAGAACTATGATTTAGAATGCACCTTTAACAAAGCAAAACATCCCAAGGTGCCTCAAGGCACCCATGTTTGCGGTGAGAAATGAGAGGCTTGGTTAAAGAGGCTGCTTTTAAGGAATATTTGAAAAAATACTTCAAAAGAGAATTCCAGAGTTTATAGATAAAACGTTTCAATGTAGGATGGCAGAATCCTTGCAGAACGTTGGGCCTCCCTGACAAAAACCTGCTCTTCATAGTTTACCTTGTTGATGACAACTGCTCCTTTTGAAGCCAACTAGCAGACACTTAATGAGTCTGAAATTCTCCTGCCCCTCCAATGACTACTGACCACTTCCCAGCCATTCTAACCAAGCAGTCAAAGCAAGAGTATAAAAAGGCTCCTGGAGAACCTCCCACTGCTGCATTGAAGGAGCTTAACATTCATCTTGCCCCTCTCCCTCTCTTTAAATGCCTACATCATTCCCATTCCTGTTAGACTTGGGCCTGAAGTCTACCACAACAGTGAAGGCTTAGTTGTTTAAAGGAAGTCGACTGCAGCTGTTTTACAGAAAATAGTTCGTAATTCAGGAAGAAATAAGAACTGTAAAGCAAATACTTGTTAATTTCCAGAAGTGAAAGGTTTGCATGCTTGTGCTCTGTAACTCATGAGATTGCATTGCGAGTTAGTTGGAATTTTTTAACCTCTCTCTGTCACATATAAACTGGGATGGGCCAAAGTTAAAATAGAGCATGAAAACACCCGGGCCTCAATTCAATCATCCTCATTTCTTTCGGAAATAGGATGGCCACCGTGTCAAACGGGAAACGTGTGATGTGGCAGAGAAGCAGCAAGTGCAAAGTGATGTCTATGCTTCACACAAGCTTCCTCCCATTACTATTTGTTTGGCTTGGTTACAACTTTCTATTCCATTCTCCCTCACGCTGACCTAGCTTCCTCTTAAATGTATCTGTACAATTCACCTCAATCATTCTCAGTGGTAGTAAGTTCTAACCAAGCTAGTTACAGAAGTTCCTCCTAACTGCCATACTATATACATGAGTAATTATTTTATACATTTCGCCACTGGTTCAGATGTAAAGGATGTTGCTATTGGATCAATAAGACTCCTATGTAATCTTTACACAGAAATAAGAAGGTCAACCTGTAGTATCCCACCCAACAAAAACGGCCTAACTTGATTTTTTCTTTGGGAGATTATTGGAAGTAGGAGACCTCCCCTGACTTCATCAGTAAACATTCAGACTTCTGAGTTCAATCTCAGACTTTCTTAGAGATTGAACTAAATCAGGGATTGAAAGCGTTCATTCAGATCAGTGCAAACACTCTTCAGTTGTATCCAACTTGCTCTTCAGTGGGAATGACCTCTTTCCAACCCTCTCGATCTAAACCACATTCTTTTCCAATACAAATTTAGTTTAATTTTAGTTTAGAGATACAGCGTGGAAATAGGCCCTTCGGCCCACTGAGTGCATGCTGACCAGTGATCCCCATATGCCAGCATTATTATGCACACTAGGGACAATTTACAATTTTTACCGAAGATAGTTTAACCTAAAAAACCTGTATGCCTTTGGAGTGTAGGAGGAAACGGAGCACCCAGGGAAAACCCATGCAGTCACGGGGAGAACGCACAAGCTCCGTACAGACAGTACCCCAAGTCAGGATCAAACCTAGGTCAGTGGCGCACTACGCACAACGCTACCACTGCGCCACCGTGCCACACTTTCTATTTTAGATTCTCAGAGGCTATAACATAATTTATGCTCCACTCAAGCCTCCTATGATCTTTTTTCATCTAAATTTGTCAGCATCACCTTCTACTCCCTTCTTTCTTTAAATATATCTAAACTATCCACCTCAACCACTCCCTGTAGGAGCAAGTTACACATTATTACCACTCTTTTAGATCGGCAGTTTCTTCTGAATTCCTTGTTGGATTTCTTAGTGACCCCTTTATATTGATGTACTCGAGTCATGCTTTTTCCTATGTGGAAATGTCCTTTCTGCAACAACTCTATCAAAACCTTCAACAAAGTCATACAGCATGTAAAATGGCCGTTCGGCCCAACCTGCCATGCTGCTCAAGATACCACATCTACACTCGACCCACCTGCTCACCTTTGGCATGCCCGTTTAAACCATTCCTATCTTTGTACTTGTTAAAATATATTTTAAATGTTGTTATAGTATCTGCCTCAACTCTGACAGCTAGGTCCATATAACCACCAGCCTCTGTGAGAAAATGTCAGTCAGATTCCATTAAATCTTTCCCCTCTCACCGTAAACCTATATCACCTGGTTCTTGGTTCCCCATTACTGGGTAAAATACTCTGTGTATTCACCCTATCTATTCCAATCATGATATTATACACCTCTATAAGATCACCCCTGAGCCTCCTTCGCTCCAAGGAATACATTTCAACATCCCCCTTTTTATATACTCTGTTATCATACACTCATCTGCTATCTGTGCACTAATATAGACTTGGCTGTGGTAATAATCTGAAGAAGGGTTTCGACCCAAAAGGTTGCCTATTTCCTTCACTCCATAGATGCTGCCTCACCCGCTGAGTTTCTCCAGCATTTTAGTCTACCTACTAATATAGACTTATTTCCTTACTCTCAGTTATTGTCCTCTTATCCCTCGTCTCATGAGCGTTTAGTTTATTCTTTCCTATCACCAGAATATACATTTTAAATGTTTCATGTGATTGTTCTCCATTATTATTCCTAGTTTTGTTGCTCATCTTCAAATAGTTTTATCTTCCCATTCCCCTCAGCTCTTCAAGATTAGCTTTACTAAATCTATCAGAACAGTATTCTCATTTTTCCTTTCATTCATCTAATAGTATTTCTAAATCCATGCCTCTTGTGCCTGAGTCACAACCAATAAGAAACAATCTTTCATTACTTATCAATCAACTGTGACTCAGTTTCTTTGCAATCATAGGTCACGGGTTCAAATCCCAGTCCACGTGTAAGCACAAAAATAGGTTGACCTGCCATTGAGTGTTGCATTATTCATGCTACTGCTTTCAGCTTAACTGTTAAAGAAGTCCCTTCTACTTCCCTAGATGGACATGAAAGAACCCACGGCACAATTTGACAAAAGTAACTGGGAAAGTGGTTGGAGGTCTTCCCAATGCCCTGGCCAACATTTATCTCCCAGTCTACACACAAAATTAATGATCTGGTCGACTGGTTGCCAATGAATCGGTTTTAAATAAGGTTGCCATGAGCTAAATAAATACTTTATTTTCATCACTATATTTCAAAAGGAACTTCATTGGACTAAAAAAATGGAGTATCTGGTAGTTAAGAGAGATACGAGAGAAATTATTTTTTTTCTCCCCCCAAAAAGTTATTTTTAAGAAAAAAACTTTCTGTACCTCCATTTTTCTAATAAAACATTTTAGCTTCTTTAATCTTTGATATTTCTGCCATTCTTAGAAATAAACTCTTTGTTAAATACAGGTTTTAACATTTGAAGAAAACATTTATTCATTTGCTCAAAGAAAATTCTTAATTTATTCGATGGATGTGATTTATCTTTCTGGAACTTTGCAATTAGTCACATTCAATATATTTCTCAGTTGAAGTATTTGTAACTACTATGCACATATTTCTTAGAAGCTAAAGCCTAATCTCTCAGCTTCCCCTTTTTGTGTTTCTAATTGAATTGCACATCACAAGATTGTTTTATTCCCACCAATTTTTCATTTTAGCGTTTTTTCCCAATTTCATTTCTCCCAAGTTTGTAGCTCAGTTCATAAAACTTATTCTTGTTTATCAGAAGGTCATGGATTCAAAGTTCCATTCCAGGAAATTGGGCATAGATATATCTGTTCTCACTCCAACATGGTACTGAGGTTAGTGAGGGCTGACCTTCTAGAGATGCAGGCTGTTCTCTAAACAATAGACATACAAGGTGTCCTGGCTAATATCAAGTCAGATGGTCTGGCCATTACCACATTCTGCTTGAGAAATTTCCTATGGCAGAGCAGTGATCAAGTTTGAAAAAGTATTTCTTGACTGTACAGCATTTGGTGGTAAACTGAGATCATGAAAGGTACTATGGACATTTTGTGTATGAAGTGCATGGTACAATATGACTGTCACTCTTTTAGGGAGTTAGGTAAAAGGTTGAAATGAATGACCTCGAGGATGGTAATCTCGGGATTACTACCAGTACCACGTGATAGTGAATATAGCAATAGGATGATAGGGCAGATGAATGCATGGCTGAGGAGTTGGTGCAGTGAACAGGTATTCAGAATTTTGGACCATTTGGATCTCTTCTGCAGCCGTGTTGACCCGTAAAAGAGGGATGGGTTGCACCTGACAATAGATAATAGACAATAGGTGCAGGAGTAGGCCACTCGGCCCTTCGAGCCAGCACCACCATTCAATGTGATCATGGCTGATCATCCCCAATCAGTACCCCGTTCCTGCCTTCTCCCCATATCCCCTGACCGCTATCTTTAAGAGCCCTATTTAGCTTTCTCTTCAAAGTATCCAGAGAACCAGCCTCTACCACCCTCTGAGGCAGAGAATTCCACAGACTCACAACTCTCTGTGTGAAAAAGTGTTTCCTCATCTCCGTTCTAAATGGCTTACCCCTTATTCTGAAACTGTGGCCCCTGGTTCTGGACTCCCCCAACATCGGGAACATGTTTCCTGCCTCTGGCGTGTCCAAACCCTTTATAATCTTATATGTTTCAATAAGATACCCTCTCATCCTTCTAAATTTCAGAGTATACAAGCCCAGCCGCTCCATTCTCTCAGCATATGACAGTCCCGCAATCCCGGGAATTAACCTTGTAAACCTACGCTGCACTCCCTCAATAGCAAGAATGTCCTTCCTCAAATTAGGGGACCAAAACTGCACACAATACTCTAGGTGTAGTCTCACTCGGGCCCTGTACAACTGCAGAAGGACCTCTTTGCTCCTGTACTCAACCTCTTTTTATGAAGGCCAACATGCCATTCGCTTTCTTCACTGCCTGCTGTACCTGCATGCTTAATTTCATTGATTGATGAACAAGGACCCCCTAGATCCCGTTGTACTTCCCGTTTTCCTAACTTTACACCATTTAGATAATAATCTGCCTTCCTGTTTTTGCTACCAAAGTGGATAACCTCACATTTATCCACATTAAACTGCATCTGCCATGCATCTGCCCACCTGAACTTGAGGGGAACCAACATCCTTGCATGGAGGTGTGCTAGTGCTATTCGGGAGGGTTTACACGAGAATGGCAAGGGGGTGAGAACCAGAGCAATGGGTCAGCAAATGGAAGAACTGATGAGAAGTGGTGGTTGTGAAAAGTGTCTTAAAATAAGGACAGCCAGAAGAGGTTCATGTATATGGGGATAAAGAAGGGCTGAAATGTTTTTACTTCTATGTAAGGAGTATTGTGGGTAAAGCTGATGAACAGAGCCTGGATCAGTGCATTTATGATGTTGTGGTCATTAATGAAACTTGGTTTCAAGAGGCACATGACTGGCAGCTCAAAGTGCCTGGGTTTCGATGTTTCAGACGTGATACATTGGGAGGAAAAAGAGGTGGAGGAGTTGCTTTACTAATCAGGGAGAATATCGTGGCAGTAATAAGAGAGGACATACTGGATTGTATGTCTACTGAGGCATTATGTAGATAGGAATAGGAAAGAAACAAAAAGGAAAGGATCACTATTGATCGACTATCATAGTGCTATTTCCTGTAATAACCCTATATGAGAAGATTACGGAGAGTCGGTTTGTCAAGGAGGACTCTCTCTAACTTCTACAGGTGCACAGTAGAGAGCATGCTGACCGGTTGCATTGTGGCTTGGTTCGGCAACTTGAGTGCCCTGGAGAGGAAAAGACTACAAAAAGTTGTAAACACTGCCCAGTCCATCATCGGCTCTGACCTCCCTTCCATCGAGGGGATCTACCACAGTCGCTGCCTCAAAAAGGCTGGCAGCATCGTCAAGGACCCACACCATCCTGGCCACACACTCATCTCCCTACTACCTTCAGGTAGAAGGTACAGGAGCCTGAAGACTGCAACGACCAGGTTCAGGAACAGCTACTTCCCCACAGCCATCAGGCTATTAAACCTGGCTCGGACATAACACTGAACTTTACTAGCCAATACTGTTATTTGCACTTTATCAGTATATTGACCATTGTGTATATATTTATAGAATGCCTTGTAGTAAATGCCTACTATGTTCTGTTATGCTCAAGCAAAGCAAGAATTTCATTGTCCTACCAGGGACACATAGAAACATAGAAACATAGAAAGTAGGTGCGAGAGTAGACCACCAGGCCCATCGAGCCCGCACCGCCATTCGCTCATGGCTGAACACTAAACAGACACCCTTACCCACAAACAGTAGACACAAGACACAGAACACAAGACACTACCCTCCCCTTTATATCGCTATCACCCCTCTCCACCCCTCTCCACCACATGACAATAAACTCACTTGACTTGACTTGACTTGATATCGTTTTGCCACTTTAATATCCAAAAGTAAGAGGTCTCTGTCTTTAATGTTCACAGCATCTACCCTGTGGCTGCGGAAGAATTGCAAAACCACCAACTTATCAATCAGTATATTGGCTAAATCAATATGTCGGCTAAAGCTAATGTCACAATATAGCTCACTTTTTTTTTTGCAAAAGCAACCAGACACATTGTACGCATGTAATCAAAATGTACAACAGGAAGCAGTCTGCTATGAAGAGGTTGCCCCCATTCATGAGTAACCCAGCATGATCTGCTTGAGTCTTTTTCCCTTGTGGGCTGCAAGATTGTTTAGTAACAAGTAGACGATGTTGTGAAGCTTCATCCCACTCCAGATTTTAAACTTAGCTCTGACTCTATCACGTGGGCATCGTTTAAGGTCAGTGGTGGTCAGTGGTTCACACCACCAACACCTGCATCAGTTTCAAAATTATTCTGCATGCGCTGTTGCCTTTTCTGTTTTTTCCAAACCACAGACACATGTAAAACACAGTGTGGGCATTTCACTTAAGTCCAGTTTCCATGTTGCGTGAGGGAAATTCTGTAAAAAAAATCTGAGAGCCTTCCAGTTTTAGCGAGCCTCACTCATTTCTTTCCTTGTTATAATAATAATAATAATAATAGATTTTATTTATATAGCGCTTTTCAGGACTCAAAGTCGCTTTACAATTGAGAGTCAGGAATAAACAAAACAAAATAGAGCAGTAAGACAGAGGGGGGGGGGGGGGAACATGGGACTAAGGGTATGCAGAGGTGAAGAGATGGGTCTTGAGGCGGGACTGATTGTCAAAGAATAATGGTTACAAACCTACAGGACCCATTGCACAACCACATAGAAAAGGAATGATATATTTATTCGTAAATATCCCCCAACTCTGGAAGGTGTTTACTGGATGAAAAAGGGGAGCATGAAATACAAGGTTTCTTTGCTGAGTGGGGCTGGAGGAGAGGAGGAACGCTTCGGGTGCAAATGGAAGAACCATTTAAGAGGCCTGATGTTCTATTCATCTGTAGGTATCCAGCCACCTGCTGTCCTTTAAACGAATACTGGTCAAGTTAGTATTTTCCAAATATCCATTAGTGGAACATGCAAGACCTAACTGGGTGTAACCTAAAATACCACTGACATCCTCTGGATTTCTTTGTAATTCCTCTTGATCCTCCTAAGGTGCAGCTAATTCAGCAACAGAATTTTCTGACATGACTGCCCACCCTCCAAATTTACTCGGTGTTTGGCCCATTGAATCTACGCCAGGTCTAAGAGAAATCCCATCACCCTCTCTACCACATTTATTTCCTGTGACCTACTCTTTTTTTATGTCATTGACAAGTTCTTTATTGTCCTATCACCCACCCACACGATGGGAAATTTTGTGTGGCCAATTGACCTAACAACTAGCAGGTCTTTGGGATGTGGAAGGAAACCAGAGCACCCATATAAAACCCACAAGGTCACTGGATGTACGTGCAAAACTTGCACAAAGAACAACGATGGTCGAATTGAACCCGGGTTGCTGGAACTGTGAGACAACAATACTACGTGGAAACAAGAGACTGCAGATTCTAAAATCTGTAGCAAAAAAAGGAGAGCAGCTGGAGGAACACTGTAGGTCAGGCAGCATCTGAAAGCAAGGAAATGGACAATCGACAATTTAGGTTATGACCATCTAGAGCAAAAGAGTAAAGGGGAAGTAGCCAGTATAATGACTTGGAGGGAGAGATGATTGGTAAATAATGATTAGAAGGGAGAGGTATGGGTGAAATAGAGCAACAGTGGTGAAAGCTGCAGATTCAGGAATCTGATAGGAATGGGAGGGGAAGAATGGAAGTTAATGAAGGGTGATGACAGATGGGAACAACAGAGGGAGAGGAGGGTGAAAGGTAAGAAATAAGGGTCTAGAAATAAGCATCTAGTGGCCGGTGTGGGGGAGGGAGAATAAAACCTGTTTTATTTGGAG
Organism: Malacoraja senta; assembly: GCA_038087875.1. NCBI lineage: Eukaryota > Metazoa > Chordata > Chondrichthyes > Rajiformes > Rajidae > Malacoraja > Malacoraja senta. Next base: position 20,027,832 of record CM075988.1, read on the forward strand.
TCTGGGTGGAGAGGGTAATAAGGTGGTGTGACAGAGGACCAAGATAAACTGGAGAAGAGGGTAAAGGACAGAGGGGATGCAGGTTAGCTGAAACTGGAGAATTCAAAGGTCATGCTTCATGTTGAAGCCAACCCAGGCTGAATATGAGGTGCTTGTTACTCGGGTTTGAGTGTGGCAATGGAGGAAGCCAAGGACGTATATGTCAGGAAAGAACTGTTGTGAAAACGTCACCTATTCCTTCTCTCCAGAGAAGTTGCCCGTCCCGCTGTCACTCCAGCATTTTGCGTCTATCTTCGACGTATATGTCAGCGTGGGAGTGGGACGGGGAACTAAAATGGCTGGCAACCAGATCTAGATGGCCACAGCGGACAGAACACAGCTTTTGGCAAAGCAATCACCAAGTCTGCATTTGACTCACCAGTGCACAGGAAGCCTCATTGGAAGCACCAAATGCAATAGACGAGGTTGGAGGAGGTACATGTGGATCTCCGTCTCACCTGGATGGCATGTTTAAGTCCCTGAATGGAGGTGATGAAGAAGGTGTTACACCTTCTATAGTTGCAGGGGAAAGTGCCTGGGGAAGGACAGATAGGGAGAGACGAGTGAGCAAGGAAATCTTGGAGATTTCCACCAGGGAAAGCAGAAAGGGCTGGGGAGGGAAAGTTGAGTTCATGTTGTATCTTGTGAAAATGTCAAGGAATTATGCACTGAATATGGAGGCTGGCGAGGTGAAAGGTAAGAATGAAGAGAATGCTACTGCAGCTCTGTCTGGGAGAAGTGAGGTGAGAACAGAAGAGCGGGAAATAGAGGAGATACATGTGTGGGTTTGGTCAAACACAGTGGGGGATAGACCTGAAAAAGGAGTACCTTGTGCCTCAGATGCTACTAAAGTTTCTGAATGTGTGTTGAATATGTATGAGGTCCTTTCAGAACTGAGTGTACCACATGGTTTGAATTTGATATAATGATGTACCAGCCACTGATGTAGTGAGCTTTCTGCCTTAGTAAGAAATAACACAAAAACCCCATTAGACATTATAGTTGACAGCACTGATCCATTGCTGAAATAGTTCTTGCCAACATCCATAGGGTGCATCTGTGCTAGCTGCATATAATTTCTTGGCAAACAGCTTAAGGGAACTTTATCATGAAGGACCTTCAATTCTTGTGTACGTTATCATGAAGACAGATGAGAAATGCTAAAGGTAGACACAAAATGCTGGAGTAACTCAGCGGGTGAGGCAGCATCTCTGGAGAGAAGGAATGGGCGACGTTTCGAGTCGAGACACTTCCTTCTCTCCAGAGATGCTGCCTCACCTGCTGAGTTACTCCAGCAATTTGTGTCTACCTTTGATTTTAACCAGCATCTGCAGTCCCTTCTTACACATGAGAAATGCTAAATATACAGCAACTGCTGGGTTCATAAAGGATAAATAAAATTAATAACATAATTAATCCTTAGAAATGTGTTTTAAGCATAAGTGGGTGGCGCCAGCAAAGGCTGCCTCGCCAATAGTCTGTCTGTCCCTTTCTTTCTTTGTGTTTTAATAGTATGTGCTAAATGTTGGGTTTTTTTGTGTTTTTTAGCTTGTTTTATGTGGGGGGTGGGGGGGGGAGGGGTAGGGGAAACTTTTTCTAACCTCTTACCTTGACGGAGATGCGATTATTTTTCCATATCGTATCTGCGTCCGCACTGTGGCCTAACTACAAACTTCGGGAACTACAAACCGCAGGAGCTTCGACCACCCCCACACAGGAGTTTCGATCGCCATGACGCGGGAGCTTCGACCTTCCCGACACGGGAGCTTTGATCGCTTCGACCGCTGGCTGAAGGAGCTTCAATCACCCCGAAGGATGGTTCGATTGCCCAGACTGTGGGAGAATAGAAGAGGATTGGATTTTTTTGCCTTCCATCACAGTGAGGAATGTGGGGAATCCACTGAGATGGATGTCTATGTTAACTTTTATGTAGTTATGTGTCTTGTTTTCTTTTCCGTATGGCTGTATGGTAATTCGCATATCACTGCACCTTAATTGGTAAATGTGACAATAAAAGACCTTTGAAACCTTTGAAGGAAGTAGAGGCGTTGGTGGGTCTTCTTGGTCGTTGCTTCAATATGGATGGCCCAGGAAAAGTTGTTGGTGATATTGACTCTGAGGAATTTGAATTTGTATATACCCTATACCCAAGTTTCTGCAATATTTATGCTGCACATATTTTAATTTTACCATTGCATGCACTGAATAACACAAGGAAAATTGCAGTCATGTTTTCTTAACATTGAAAATGAAATGAAAGATATCTCATTCTATTCAAAACAAATTACATTCAAAACGTTGTAAAGTTTACGGCAGTTTATGCCTACACCACGAGGATTGAAACTAGGTGGAAGGCGTTTTACTACTTATGGTGTTGTGACGTCCTGGTAACCCACGTCCTGTTACTTTACTAAATACAGAAGCAGAGAGAGACCAGTCAGATATTGTTCTGTTCATAGACCAGTCCGATATTGTTCTCCTCATAGACCATGGCTATTCTTTCAGTACTGTGTTTTCTGGTCTTTGCTGCACTTCAAGGTAAATCAAAAGCTTTACTTAACCTCTTGGATATAAAATTGAAGTAACCTTGTTTTTAATTGTGCTGAGAAACTATTGTGTAACATGTTTAAAAAACATGAATTGTAGATGTACTGAGCTGACATCCTGTCTGGGGAAGTTTTACATGAAACCATTTGATACTCAATATTGAGAAGTTTCCAAGCTAGAGGAGATTCTCTGGAGAAATACTATGTATAATTACTGAGATTTTATTGATTTCATATACAATTCACTGATAAAACTGGTAAATCAACAAGGTTAATTGTAGTTTATCTGAACGTCTGTCTACTTTGAGATAATGCTCCTCAAAGAAATGCATTAAGTATTTGTAAAATCATTCTGATAGAAAAATGTTATTTTAAACATTAAATGAACAAATTGCATCAATAAGGTTCACAGTTGAATCTTTAGCTGGTATTCCATTTATTTATTTATTTTTAATTATATTTCATTAATGGGCATGGGCATCACTGGCATGGGCAATGTTGTTACCCCTCATTGATTTCTAAACATGGAGTGACTTGCAGGGTCATTTCAGAGGCCAGTTAAGAGGCAACCACATTGTGATGGGAGTGTAGTCACATTATGGCCAGACCAGGTAAGATCAGCAGAATTGTTTAGATCCTGAAATTCTAATATAAAACCAGAAGATTTTGGAAACACTCAACAGGTTAGGTAGAAACTATGGAGAAAAACAGTTGCAACTTAAAGATATGACGAAGGGGCTTCAAACTGAAACATTCACTTTGTTCTCTCCAGCATCTTTTAGTGTTTAAATCAAAATAGTTATCTGACTTCTTGGAAGCAAACTTGTGATAAAAATGTTAATTCTAGATGGCACACCCAGCTGGCATGAATAGACCAGAATTCAGACCATTAATCGGGATTTCTGATTTGTTAGTCCATTGCTATACTCTTGTGAGACATGGCAACACAGGATGTTCTAATTGATGTATGTGCGTAAGTCAGAACAGAAAAGTTTGCGATGGTTCAAATTACCAATTGCTATCACCCTCATTAATATGTACACCAAATGAGAGCAGGATTAAATTCAGCAACCATGATGTTCCATGGAAAATGATATTACTGGCATTCAACCCTCAGGACTTGCTCTTGAATACCGGCTTCTCCATGGGGTTCCCAAACCAATCCACAGCTCGAGGGAATGGTCCCAAAGTGAAGCATCAACATTGCCCATGCCAGTGATGCCCATATTCATTAATGAAATATAATTAAAAATAAATAAATAAATGGAATACCAGCTAAAGATTCAACAGTGCACCTCGACGGAATGGTTCCAAAGTGAAATGTGCTAAATATATAATCCTCATACTTTTTTGTTCAAAAACATGAAGGCCTGGTAATAGATGGGTATTGTTTTTAACCACATTAACACATTTTTCCATTTTGCATTTTCACCAAAAACAAATTATGTTTGCCTTCAATGAAGGGGATTTATCTTTATTGGAAAGAGCATTTGTTAACAGTTCAGCAAGATGAGGAGATTTGGGGAGAATCACTGAGTTTGTTGCAGTAGTTTATATTTCAATTTAATTGAAATATTATCAATATTTTTTCATTTGATTCAAGAATATGGCAAAAGAAATCTATTTTGTAGTGAATTGCATTGAGAAGTATCTTCCACATTTCAGATTTACATCCGGAAGCATATTTCACGTTGCATTTTCCCCTAACTTAGTCTTTCTGCTAGCCACCCCACAGGATTAATACAACAGTAGTTCAACCAATACATCTAAATCGATGAATGATGTGTATTTCATGATTCCTCATTTAAATATTTTCCTGTGAAATTAGTACCCGTTCAGCAAGGAGCCATCAGTTTCCATTAAAAAATTTTGTTGGCCTACTGGTTGGAGTATTATAAATAGGTGCAAGATTAAATTGATTATAACATGGTATTGGCTAACAAACTTTGATATGTATGTATGCCAGATGAGTTTTTATGCTTCTTGACTTACTGACTTGGTGGCAAGGCATTCACTTAAATAATTGTCACTTGATTATCCGTGGATTGTGAAACTTTACCTCAATATTTGGCAACAAAATCTTTAGGATATCCAAAGGTGCTTGGTAGACAACGAGTAGTGTTGAAGTTCAGGGTTTATTTGTAAAAAAGGAAAAAAGAGCAGAACATTTAATCATGGAATAGCCAAATAATATGGTTCGAGTGTCGGTGGAAAGATACAGGGACCTCCATAATGTTTGGGACAAAGACCCATCATTTATTTATTTGCCTCTATACTCCATAATTTGAGATTTGTAATAGAAGTGCACATTGTCAGATTTTAATAAAGGCCATTTTTATACATTATGGTTTCACCATGTAAAAATTACAGCAGTGTTTATACATAGTCCCCCCATTTCAGGGCACCATAATGTTTGGGACACAGCAATGTCATGTAAATGAAAGTCGTCATGTTTAGTATTTTGTTGCATATCCTTGGCATGCAATGACTGCTTGAAGTCTGTGATTCATGGACATCACCAGTTGCTGCGTGTCTTCTCTCGTGATGCTCTGCCAGGCCTGTATTGCTTGTTTTGGGGGCTAATCCCCTTCAGTTTTCACTTCAGCATATAAATGGCATGCTCAATTGGGTTCAGAACGAGTGATTTGACTTGGCCACTCAAAAATTGACCATTTTTTAACTTTGAAAAACTCCTTTGTTCCTTTAGCAGTATGTTTGGGATCATTGTCTTGCTGTAGAATGAACCGCCGGCCAATGAGTTTTGAGGCATTTGTTTGAACTTGAGCAGATAGGATGTGTCTATACACTTCAGAATTCATTATGCTACTACCATCAGCAGTTGTTTCATCAATGAAGATAAGTGAGCCAGTACCTTCAGCAGCCATACACGCCCAGGCCATAACACCCCCACCACCAAGTTTCACAGATGAGGTGGTATGCTTTGGATCTTGGGCAGTTCATTCTCTCCTCCATACTTTGCTCTTGCCATCACTCTGATATAAGTTAATCTTGGTCTCATCTGTCCACAAGACCTTTTTCCGGAACTGTGGTTGCTCTTTTAAGTACTTCTTGGCAAACTGTAACCCGGCCATCCTATTTTTCCGGCTAACCAGTGGTTTGCATCTTACTGTGTAGCCTTTGTATTTCTGTTCGTCTTCTGTGGACTGTGGTCATTGACAAATCCACATCTGACTCCTGAAGAGTGTTTCTGATCTGTCGGACAGGTGTTTGGAGATTTTTCTTTATTATAGAGAGAATTCTTCTGTCATCAGCTGTGGAGGTCTTCCTTGGCCTACCAGTCCCCTTGCGATTAGTAAGCTCACCAGTGTTCTCTTTCTTCTTAATGATGTTCCAAACAGTTGATTTTGGTTTGCCTAAGGTTTGGCTGATGTCTCTAACAGTTTTATTCTTGTTTCTCAGTCTCATAATGGCTTCTTTGACTTTCATTGGCACAACTTTGGTCCTCATGTTGATAAACAGCAACAAAGGTTTCCAAAGGTGATGGAAAGACTGGAGGAAAGACTAGGCGCTGAGAGCTCTCTTATACCTGCATTAAGGAGGCATTTAAACACACCTGAGCAATTACAAACACCTGTGAAGCCATGTGTCCCAAACATTATGATTCCCTGAAATGGGGGGACTATGTATAAACACAGCTGTAATTTCTGCACGGTGAAACCAAAATGTATAAAAATACCCTTTAATAAAATCTGACAATTTGCACTTTAACCACATGTGATTTTTTCTATTACAAATCTCAAATTGTGGAGTACAGGGGCAAATAAATAAATGATGGGTCTTTGTCCCAAACAATATGGAGGGCACTGTAAGTAATGCCTGGAAAACCTGAGATAATTCCCCTTTGTCTTTTACCTGAGATGTTTTGGGATTTTCTTTTCTCTGGAGAAAATACCTAACACCGCCATGATTTAGTATCTCATCTAAAAAATAGACTGTGGAGTGCATTCCCATGAGCTGTCTGCCCAAACTGCATGTCATTCCTTTTCAACCAAGTATGCTATTTATAGATCCATGGCAAACACAGGGGTGGAAATGAATATTGTTTCCTAAATCTGAAATATATGTTCAGATTGTATTTTACTTGTCCAGTACTGTCTGGCTGAAATGCCCAAAGGATGAAATTCAACTTTACCTGTGGAGCAAAACAAATGGTAGTATGTTGAGGAGAAAAGATGGCTGGATAACAAGCATTTATTTTGCCCTGTCTTACAGTATATTGGTCACTTCAGTTAGATACTAAGTGATGCAGTCAATCCCAACAGTATACAGAGCAGGAGATATGATTGCTCACATTTGATATAGTTACACAAACTTAAAATAAGCACAATCCTGAAGAACATAAACAATCTCAACAGTGGGGAATGTTTTATTTTTAAAGAAATGAAATGGAGAAACTATTTATTCAATCATTAATTCAAGTTAATCAATTTACATATTACATTAAATGAAATTATATTGATTTATATGAAGCTGCAATACAAATGTTTAACTTATATTGACAGATGTAAATATAGAGGAAGCATTCTAATTAGTGGCATCATCCTACGGATTAAAGTAGATCTTGTTTAATGTTTAATTGGATCTAAGCTATTGTATAACAGTGAAAATGTTCAACTTGTCTTACTAATTAGAAAGTAATCTTTAGAATGTGAAAGTTCTTCCTTTCACTAAGAACTGCAATGTCTCATTGAACAGACAGCAGGCAACATGACTCACAGTTAAATAAATATGACATAAAAACAGTTAGAAACACTTAGAAGGTTAACTGCATCTGTGAAAAGCAAAACAGAGTTAATGTTTCAACTTAAAAGATCCTTCCAAGAGTTTTCAATCTGAAACATTAATTCTGTTTTTCTTTCTACAAATACGCTTGACCTACTGAATGTTCCCAGCAGTTTTATTTCTATAGATACTGGTTGACATAATGATGCCTAGTGCTGCCAGCAATTTTGTTTTTTGTTTGATTTTTTTATTTTCAAGATAATCATGTGGTTTCAATTTTGTTCAGTTATGGAGGAGCTGTTACTAAATTCACCACGAATAAAATTGCAGCAAAAATAAAATTGTATAAGTTACAAATATCACTCTGTTCACTGGTAGTTAGGCTTAACATGTCCGAAGGAAAACACTTTGTTTGTAAAAGGATGGACTTCATTCTCAGCCCCTGAGATAACTAATTAGTCCTAGCTCTGAAGTCCTTCATCAACCCTACAACCCCCCCAGGTTCACAAAAGTTTTAATCTCCACTTTCCTTATATTTTATGATGAACATATAGCTGATATGTATTGATATTACAATGAAAATTCAATGTAATTTAGCACGGGAAGGTTTGTGTCTAAAATCTATTATGTTCCACTTCTTCCTAAATTCCAGTATCATAAGACATCAGGAAGTTTCTACCCTGTACCATTCTAAACAATTGTTACATGATGACACGGGAAATATTAATTTTGATGAAAGGTCATTGACCTGAAAAATTATTTCTCTCACCACAGATGAGTCTGTTGATTTTTTTCCTGGTATTTACCCATTTATTTCAGATTTCCATTAGCTGTGGTATTTTACTTTAAAAATATTTGCAATCTGCTGAGTGTAACATAAACATGTTCTTTATAATCTTAACTGTTTAGCATCATTCTAATCCCTTTGGACTATCTCAAAACATTTTTCAGCCAATTAAGTTATTTTGAAGTAATGTCACTTTTGCAACATAGCAATTTACCATGTCTAACACAGAGGAAAAGTTATTTCAGACATCTCTCTCCTTGATATCATTGTGGAGATTTTAATTTGTTTTTTTTTATGAGGTTTATCTAAATGTTTGGTTTAGATCAAATATATTGTGGTTTAAATGGAAGAAAACAATGTAAATCACGTTCATTACTTCTGCATTATCAAATTTTGAACTTTTACTACAGATGAGAAGGAAAGTTAATGGAATTATTACATAACTAAATATTCGCACATGGTTTATGTTGAAAAAATTATTTAACATACTTGTCAGAAAGATCAACAAATTCAGATTTTCCTCTCCTGGATTGGATTATATTTTGCTGAGATGTAAAGAGTTTATTCTAATCAAGGCAGCTAGGTTTGAATGTTAAGTTGTTCAAATAATTTATCAAGCAGTTATTGGTATGAAATTGCTTCAGTCAGCTTCAATTCGTTTTTGGAGATTTTCTCTGTTCAACATTTCCTTCAAAATTAAGAAAATACGGGAAATAATTGAGTTTATAGTCTTACTAGATATAAATACCTAAGAGAAAATCTGCAAGAACATTTTTTTTACAATAACGGAACAATATTTGTCCATGCATCAGTGCCAAGATGAATATTATTTTATTTGATCTTTAGAATTTTTCTCACCTTTGTTTCACTTGACAAAAAAGACTATATGCTCATTAAAATATCTTATTTTATACCTTAGCTTGATCATAATACTTTAGCTTGCTCATAAAGCATAAACGCATTAATTTGATGTATTGTTTTTGGCCAGGTTGTTTCTCTCAGAGCAAGTGTAGTATATGAATTTGGAAATGTAGGGTAGGAGTTTTGTAAGGTAGGAGTTTTTTTTTTAAATGTATAACATTTTTGAATTATTCTTAATATACTGGGTATGGCCAGGGTTGGGGCAGGGTGACAGAACCATTGCTTGGAACATTCCTTGTAGTTAACTGATATTACAGCAAAGCAATAATTTCAGTGGAACCTTTGGAAATATATCGTTTGAGTTAATTTTATCAAAGACTCCACTGCTCCACTGTAAAGTTACTGTATGGCTTGTGGTTTACCTAGTGTTATTTATGATTCACTTATGTTAGACATTTACCCAACAGTGAATCGTCATTCATGTTTAAAGTAGAAATGTGAATAATGTAAGCTAAAGGCTACAGAAGTTTAGTTAAGTGAACATCTGATGAACTTTCCATAAGGGGCTTTTTAGTGAATCATGCCTTTTTACAGTTTCCTTCACACCGGAAAGACCACTGAGGTCACAGAATCTGGTGTAGGAGAAGAAAGCACACAATACAGCAGCCAATAACATCAAAGCATTGAACGTTACAACCCTTCTTGCACGTCTCGTTGTGCTCCATTGTCTAAGAGGTCATAGGTTGAACATTTGTCATATTAAAACTTTTCACAGGCAATCTACACCCAATACTCATACTACCATAAAAGTCTATTTCAGTTTTCACTTCCTCTCATCACCTTGCAAAATTTGTACTTGGTAAATTAGAACTTCTGCAAGTTACAGTGAATTTTGGTGCTCTGTAAAAACTTGGGAAATCCTAAATTGATCATTCCTAAACAATCATTGGAAAATCTTATTTCTTCTGGCATTGTTTGTAGATATAAACAATACATAAAAAACACAAAAAATACCAGTTAGCAGCCCATGGGCAGCCTGCAATTCAATAAGATCAATAAACCCACTCTGCCAAGTAATCCCAAAGCCCTCTGATTTTTTTTAGCATGGAGAAATGTAAAGGGCCTGTCCCACTTTCACGACCTAATTCACAACCTTTTTTACTCGTGGACATTTTTCATCATGCTAGAAAAAATGCCCCGACCTACTTGAAGCCACGAGTACCTATGACCTACCTGCGACCTCCCACGACCTACCTACGACCTTCTACGACCTACCTACGACCTCCTAAGACCTCGTGACGACCATGCAGCGAGTATGAGTCAAGGGCAAACTCAGCAGAGGTCGTGAATTAGGTCGTGAAGGTGGGACAGGCCCTTAACATTCTCAGTCTTTCGAATTCGCAATAACTGAAGATCCAGGTGGTTAGTGTGGTGTTGGGGGAGAATTTGGAACTGCATACAGCAAAAATGAATGTTTTTAAAATATTTTTGTTGCTGGATTATGAAAAAATTTGGAATAATCTTTCAGAATGACTGAAACCTTTAGCAATGGGGCGAGGTGTGTTGATTTCAGAACAGATGGTTATCCTGATGGTACAGCCTTCTGTAGCACCAACAGTAGAGCTTTGTCTTTGGAAATTATTAAGTGACCAAAAATCACTGTGATAAATAGCAAATCAATGCAGAGCTATCTTGGCTTTGTACGGAATACAACGGTGAGACAATTTTATGATTTTTCATGAAGCAATGAATAACTGAATTTTGATTAGCATTTCCTCAGAGACATGATTACAGGATAATGCATGAGAGATAATGACATTATCATGAACTCCAATGACTACTATAATAAACACAAAGGGGTGGTGACAGGATAGACAGATTATAGGTTCATAAAATATGTTCTCCGAATTGAGGGATATTTCGATCAGGGAATCTTGCTTGAAGAATGTATTTTGAAGTATCTAACTATTTCTAAAGTCATAATATGTCATATATCCTCAGATCTGGGAAAAATATGGTGGATTGAGTTGGAGACACAAGAAACTGCAGATGCTAGCATCTTGAGCAAAACACAAAGTGCTGGATAAGCAAAGTGGGTCAGGCAGCATCTGTGGAGGGAATGGACAGATGACATTTTGGGTTGAGACCCTTAGAGTAAATTAAGGAAAGACAAAAAGTCATTTCCTCTGTATATTTAGATTAATTAGTACCTTGAATGTCAATATCTGTTCCATGTCTTCCACTACGAAATGTCATGCACTTACTCGAAACGTATCATTGTGAACCAAAGGAAGAAGAGGCTGAATGCTAACAACAATAAGGTGGTACAGTGTGAGATGCATGCAACTGGATTCCTCATTTAATAATGTTCACAGACCATTTGTTTTTATCCTTCTAGCAAGTTCACAAAGCCTACAGTCGAAATTTATTACTGTGCTCGAGGGAAATTCAGCAGTTCTCAATTGTACAATGAACAAAAGTGAAGAATCATATATTGAATGGAAAAATCCAAAGCAACAAGTTCTATACTTTAACAAAAAGAAAGGTAAGCAAGGCCTTTGTCGTCAATATACAATAGTACATTGGTCAGATGTTGAGCCAGTTCTGGAATTTATTGAGATCAGTTACCTGTCTGGGTCCTTTCCTCGTTACAACCTTACCTCTAAAAATCTCTCCGATTTTAAAACTGACACAGCAATAATAGGCTTTCTTGGAATGAATTTACACTGAATTCTACCTTGTGTGGTAATTATTGAGAAATGTTTGCTGATAGCTCAGGTAATGCCCAATTGTTTAACCTTATCTATCAACAAATTCAATTCAAACAAAATGACAAAAAAAAATTAAAAAATTCCAGTGCATGTTAAATGTCTTTGGTAACTTCTATATGATGGTGATCTGCTATATACTATTGAGATTGTAATTATAAATTTATTTTACCAACAGCGCTAAGGGATCACAGATTCAAATTAGTTAATTACTCAACCTCACAGTTAATCGTCAAACTTCACAATACCACAGTGTTTGATGACGGCATCTATAGCTGCTTCTATTATGCTCATAAAATAATAAAGAAGCAAGTGCACCTCACTGTTTTAGGTATGTATACTGCTAAGATGAAAACTTATATAGTCGTATGGAAATAGGCCCTTCAGCCCACCTCATCCATGTTGACCAAGTTGCCTAACTTACATGTAGCTAGTCCCACTTGCTGCCTTTGGCCCATATTCCTCCAAACCTTCCCATTCCATGTGTTTGTTCAAACAACTTTTAAATGATGTGATTGTACTTATCTCTACCATTTTATCTGGTAGCCCCATCCATATTTGAAAACTGTTTATCTGCAAACAGACTCTCCCGAACAACTTTTAAAAGTTTTAAATATCAAAATTAGACTTGCCTCATATTCGGATTTTTAAATTAAGTTCAAAATAAGTTATTACATCTTTAATCTGATGAAGTGTCTTGACCCGAAACGTCACCCATTCCTTCTCTCCAGATGTGCTGCCTATCCTGCGGAGTTACTCCAGCATTTTGTGTTTACCTTCAATTTAAACCAGCATCTGCAGTTCTTTCCTACACATTACATCTTTAATCATTGATTGACAGAATTAAAGTCCGTGCTAAAGAATGAATGTATTTTGTATGTATCATTTCAAAACAATATGCATATTTTCTCAACTCTGCAGCACCACCTTCAACCCCTATGTTGAGTATCACCAAACGTTCATTGAAAGAGAAGGTGGTCCGTTGTATCACCAAAGGAAGCAAGCCAAAGCCTCAAGTAACCTGGCTCCTGAACAAGAGATTGGAGTTACATGGTGAGAACATTTTAAGTAATTCAGATTTTAATTCCTTTATAATATGTTTTTGATTTTGCAGTCCTGGCAAATCCTCCAGTCCTGGCAAATCCTCATACATCTTCTCTGCACTCTATCCCGCTCAATTACATCCTTCCTATAGTAGGGTGACCAAAACTGAACACAGCACTTCAAGTGTGGCCTCATCAATGTTTTGTACAACTGTAACATAATGTCCCAACTTCTATACTCAATACCCTGACTGATGAAGGCCAGTGTACCAAAAGCCTTCTTTACCACCCTGTCTACCTGTGACAACACTTTCAGGGAACTATGCATCTATACCAGAGATTCCTCTGGTCCACAACACCCCCCAAGGCCTGCCATTCACTGTGAAGGTCCTTTAGACTTCCTAAACTACAACATCTTGTAATCAGCATTAAACCCCATTAGCCATTCCTCAGCCCACTGGCCCAACTGATCAAGAGCTTGCTGTAATTGTTGATAACCATCTTCACTATCAACAATAGCACCCACATTTGTATAATCTGCAAATGTACTAATCATGCCTTGTACATTCTCATTGAAATCGTTGATATAAACCACAAAGACCAATGAGCCCAGCACCGATAACTGAAGCACACCACTGGTCACAGGCCTCCAGTCTGAAAAACAACCTTCCACCACCACACTCTGCTTCCTTCCATGAAGCCAATTCTACATCCAGTTACATAGCTGGATCCTATGAGATCTAAGCTTCCAGAGCAGCCTATCATGCAGAACCTTTTCAAAGGTCCTGCTGGCCGACATACACAATGTTTACGGCCTTGCCATCGTCACCTAGTTGTTTATACTTTATACTTTAAATAACTTTAAAATACTTTATATAATTTCAAAGAGATCTTCATTTTGCAGGGATGTTATCTAATAACTTTAAACTATACCTTTGTAGTTTTAAGTAACTGATATACTGTAGACACAAATTCTCATTGGTAAAAGAAAGAGCCCAAATAACACAAAATTACACCATGTGTGAGGTCTACTATAGGTCCAACATGTGATTGCTAATAAATAGATTATGAGTAGTTTCATATTGGTTAACTACCATTCCAGTATGTGACAGCTCTTATTGCTCCGTTCTTTTACTAAAACTTATCTAACAAATCTTCTCTTTAAAAACAACATAGGGCGCACAAAATATAAACAAGAAAGTAATGGTGCAAAGTATACAACAATCAGTATATTGAAAATCAAAGGACATAACAAAAATTCCAGAATTGACTGTTTGGTTCGACATGAAGCATTAAACAGAACTCTTAGAGCAACCTACAGATTTGATAACAATTGTGAGTAGGATTTTCATCATCATAAATGCTTTTGTGCTTTGAGAGCTATGTTTTTAAATGATAGACATATACTGACTACAAAAAGTAGTTGTCACTTATGACTTCATATATTTATGAAATATTGAATATTTACCAAATATCAAATGAGGTTTAATGAGGCTGCAGCCTGTAAATAATTTATATTTTGTTTGCCACAGACAATGTATTTGGACCAACTGAATCATACACACAAACTGCAAGTGGTGAGTTTTAGTTTCAATCGCAGTTCTTCATCCTGTCAGTCTGACTGAACTATACACATTCTCTTCCATCTGTGGTAATGTGGGTGTAGTTTGGAGATACATGGCTTCACATCCTCATTAAAAAGTGCTTATCCCACTCTGAGCTTAATGGCTCAAATATGTAGACAACAAGAATGATGCAAGGAAAATTTCAAGCCAATCTTTTACCCTTCATTGTGACCCTACCTTATGTAAGCTTTTCAAAAACTCCACACTTCCATGAAAGGATGTACACAAATATTTTTTCCTAATTCAATTATTAGATAACTTAATGGGTCATCTGTAAGCTAGTTATTTGTAACCCTTAGAACCATATGTATAATATTCCTTAAGCCTTCTGGACCATAAAACAATTGCAAAGACATGAAGGTACAGTTGGCTAAGTTTGAGTGGGAAAATTGATTAAAGCATCATATAATAGATTCCTAATAGTTTATTGTCTGTTACACCAGGGTATAATAACATTTCTTGTTCACATAAAGCTAATAGAGTACACAGAATACAAGACAATGATAGATACAACAATAAATACAATTACAAAATTTTGAGAAAACAAGAAATAATGACAAACACATAATGAAAAGGAAAACTTATATTTGAGGATAAACACTAGAAACATAAGAACATACAATAAAAGTTAAAGTAAACATTGGTGCCTTTGAAGATGAGACTAGGGGATTAATAATGGGAAGAAAGGGAATGACTGAGATTTCAAACACGTATTTTGCATCTGTCTTCTGTCTTCATAGTTGAACACATTAAAAGCACCTGGATTATAGTAAATGATCAGGAGCAGAGAGGAAACACAGGGAAAAAAATGTTAAAATCATAACAACATGAACAGAAACAAAGTAATAGGCAAACTATTGGGGATTGAACAGTCCCAGGATCTGATAACCCATACCCAGGGTCTTTAAAAGGTGGCTGCAAAGGTAGTTATGATTGGTTATGATCTTCCAAAGTTTTCACTATTGTGTAAATATTTCTTGCCGGCTGGAAAATGAAAAATCCTTATACAATAAAGAAAAAACATGGAAAACAGGAAACTATAGGCCTGTTAGAAAAATGTTAGAATCCATTACAAAGCAGTGGCAGGACACTTAGAAAATCATATTATAATTGACAACAAAATGTTATTAAAAAATATGAAGGATAATAAAGAGCAAGGATAAAGGGGTAATCAATAGAACAGTAGATCAATAGTACAGCATAGAACCAGGACCACGATGTGTCTGTCAAACATAACATCAAAGTAAAGTCATGCCTTCTGCCTGTACATAATCCAAATCACCCTTATTCCCTTCATGTGCCACTCTAAAAACCTCTTAAAGGCCACTTTGATTGCTCCACCGCTTGCACCAGTACCCCAGCAGTGCATTCCAGTCACCTACCACTCGCTATATAAAACTTGCCCCATAGATCTCCGTAATATCACGTCACCCATTCCCTCTCTCCAACGGTGCTGCCTGTCCCGCTGTTACTCCAGTTTTTTGTGTCTATCTTCTGTAATATCATAGTTCTATGTACTAATCCAGGATGCAAGTTCATCAACTTTACCCATATACTTCTTGCATTGAAATAAACGCAATAAACCCTGAAGGTCCTGTTATTTAACCGACTACCTAACTCCCTAAATTCTCTTTGCAGGACTTAATTTCCCTTCCTACCTATGTCATAGGCACCAATATGGACTATAAACTTTGGCTGTTCACCCTCCCCTCTCAGATGTCCTGTGCCCACTCAAAGCCATTTTTCACCCTGGCACCAGGGAGGCAACACCATACTGGAGTCTCGCTTGTGGCCACAGAAATGCCTGTCTGTACCTTAACTGTAGAGTGCACCGCTGCACACCAGTTAGCCCAACCCTACTCTTCAATTGAGCCAGGCATTGTGCCACTGTCCTGTCTGTTGCTGCTATTTGCTCCTGAGAGGCCTTCACCCCCAACAATATCCCAAATGGTATGCTTGTAGACACAGTATATTTGGAAATCAAAGTTGTGAAGAAATCACAGAAAAATCTACAAAATAATATAGATAGGTTACATAGATGGAAACAATCAGACAGAATACAAAGCAAGGAAATGTGAAATTCTTTACTTTGATAGTTTAGTTTAGTTTAGTTTAGTTTAGTTTGGAGATACAAGTTGGAAACAGGCCCTTTGGCCCACCAAGTTCACGCCGACCATCTATCACCCATTCACACTAGTTCTATTTGATCCCGGAAATATTAAATACAGAAATGTGAAACTGTTCACTTTGATAGGGAAAGTGCAAAAGCAGAATATTGTTAAATGGAAGCTAGATGGATCTGGTTGACTTTGTGCATTGAATACCGAAAGCATTCAGGTAGTGTAAGTAATTAAGAAGGCAACTGGAATATTGGCCTATATTGTAAAAGAGGTGAAGAACAGAAGTCGGTAAGTCTTGCGCCAATTGCAAAAATGTACTGGGCACAGTCTTGGTCCTCTTATTGAAGTAGAGAGATAGTAGCATGGAGATGGTTCAGAGAAGGTTCACTGTGTCCTGGGGCGGTCTTACGCAGAAAAATAATAATAATAATAATAATAATAGATTTTATTTATATAGCGCTTTTCAGGACTCAAAGTCGCTTTGAAATAGAGCTGATTGTGCCTTTACTCTTAAGAATTTAGAAGCATCGGGGGTGATCTTACTGAATCAGATAAGATTCTGAGGAAATGTGACAAAAGGATGCTGCTCTTACCTTTTGAGAATTAGAATTGTGGAGTATAGTTTCAGAAATAGAATTTGCTTCTTAAGATAGAGATGAATGTGAATAAATCTTTGGAATTCTCTCTTGCAGAGTTGTAGAGGCTGAATCATTAAATATATTCAAGGCCAGGATAGACACTTAAACTATGGGATAATAAGAAACAGACAGGAAAGTGAACGCACACCATAACCTTATTGATTATGGCGCAGACTGTATCTTATGACATATACCTACTTCTGAAATGCTCCACCTTGTGGTTAAACATAAGATAACCAATAGCAAAAGTGCTACAGTAAAGAAAAAAATAGTTTTTTGCTCAGTCAAGTATAAATTCCAGGAAGTACACTAATAAACTCAAAAGATTAGTCGAAGTATCTTTTATTCAAAATATTTTATTCAAAATCTTGTAGTCTTCCTACTGGTTAGAGAATAACAGATTATCTAAGAAAGGCCTATCCCCTTTCTCCAGAGATGCTGCCTGACCCGCTGAGTTACTCTAGTATTTTGTGTCTATCTTCACTGCCTTCACACAACTGAGTTTATCAACGCACCAATGGGACATGTTAGCTAATTTTATTATGTGTACTATTCTTATGACTGTTTATCATCCCACTTGGATTAATCCCCAAATGAAATGGTACAGTTCTAAAAATCAAGGTCTGGCCTGCATTTACACAGCAGTGTATTAGTTAATTAACTTGATGTGTATAAACTCTGCTGCAGATTTTTTACCAACCTGTGAATAACACTGCTTAAGTTTGACTCAATTTGCTTCACCTTTGAATCCTTTTTGTTTGGCCTTTGGGATGTGGGAGAGAAACTGTAGCATCCGGAGGAAACCCACGCGGTCATAGGGAGAACACGCTAACTCCACTCAGACAGCGCACAAGGTCAGAATCAAACCAGGGTGTCTGGAGCTGTGCGGCAGTGGCTCTACCAGCTGTGCCACTGTACCAATCCCCATGAATTGGCATTCATTCATGGTGAACTACATTAGAAAAAAAACAGTAAATGCAGAAACTATATGGAATGTATTCTGAGTGGGTTGCTGTTATGTTCATAAGTGACTTGGAAGCACTAACCTAAACTATTTAGTTGCCAAATTATGTTACAGGAAGTAGTGAGCAAACCACACGAGGGATAAACCCATTTGTCCTTGTTGACACCAATCTCACTGTGCAGATGCATCTACACATGATTGCATTAGGTGCATATAGACAACTCCTGTTTTCAGACGAAGGATGCACTCCATCATGTTGTGTGAGACTACCATCATACTAAAAGTGATAGACACAAAACAGATCTAACAATTCGATACTGGAGATCCATGAGGCACTGTGGACTGTTGGAAGTGGCAATGTTCGTTGTAACAATATATTAATATTGTCAATTCATAAAGTGTAAATATTAATTTCCTTCTCATTTAACAGATGATTTCCTCACATCAACAGATGATTCAATGTTGCGTACAAATGGTAATTAATTCTGCTTAAGCTAAAAAGAGTAATTAAAATGTAAATTTTGGGGGATTCTCATATAAGAGATATCTAGAAAATGTACCAATTGTACTTTATTCAATGGCTGAAATAACCGAAGTCAGAAAACACCAATGCAAAATGTAGGTTGTGTAGTTAGGTAATAGTATCCTTCTCCCTCAGAGAGTAGTTCGTATCTGGAATGAACTTCCCAAAGAAGCTACAGTACCAGATACAGTTATGACTTTTAACAGATAACAGACAATAGGTAGGAAAGGTTTAGAGGGCAATGGGCCAAATGCAGGCAAATGGGACTAGCCTAATATGCCACCTTGGGCAGCATGGACGAGATGGGCCAAAGGGTATGTGTCCGTGGTGTGGCTCCAAGACTCCATGACATTCTAATCTTAAGCATTTGAGATAGCACCAGCAACTTCTACTTTACTGGACAGAAATTAGTACTGCACTAATCTCCTTTAGAAAAGCATAACTAAAAATACAACTGTCATTATTTAATCTTTAATCCTGTTCTGCTAATAGCAAAATTTGAGCAGAGTTCAAGGGAATGAAGAGATTGAAACTGAATGAAATGTGGCATAAATGGAAATAGGACACATGATTTAAATTAAAAGTATCAGCATAATTACAGAGAACTGGGGCAGGAAACCATCGGTTTTCAGAGGTGTGTGGGGGAAGGATTGGTACCAGCAAAGTGATATATGTCCTGGGGGAGGAAAATCAGAATGCATGTGAAGTAACGAATGGTTTGAGAGGGGAAAGAGTAGGGAATCAATGGTGGCAAAATGGGACTGTGGGATGAGGCAGGATGGTGTGGATGCTTAGCACCTTGGATTTGCAGAACCATGATGAGATAGGCAGTAAATCAACAGAACCCTAATTTCAACATTTTTGAACAGTATTTCAAACTGACAAATATTCAGTCCTATTCTATGACTGCTCAGTCATTTTCAAATCTGTGCTGTCATTGTCCTTTTAATGCCACTGACTTTAATTGTTCTTTCTATTTTATTCTAATTTCTTTTCATTTGACTTAATGAGGGCATCACTGTCTCCTTGGTTTGATAGGCAACAAAATGCTGGAGAACACAGCATATCAGAAAGCTATGGGGAATGTCTGACAAAGAGGCATAGACCCAAAATGTAGACTATTTATCTGTCCACAGATATGGCCTAACCTGATAACTCTTTCAAGAGTTTCTTGTTTATTTTTCTGATTTACAACATTTGCACGATTTTTGATTTTTATTGCATACCCTATACCCGGCCTCTGGGACTGGTTGGAGGGAGTAGGGTTCTTGTGCCTTGGTGATTCATATTTTTTTCTTTTTTAGCATGATAACAAATCTCTAAAATAAATATATTTATCATGTAAAAATGGTGGGAATAATCACATTTTCAATAACTCCACCATGCAAAAGCACTATGCAATGTGCCACCTCACTACTTTAATCTTACAAATGCTTTAAAACAACAGTTCTGATAATCAGAAATTGTATGCTCCTTTCTTATTAATAATTAAGGATATGCTGATGGAATTATATTACAGAGTTCAGTTAAAATAACAGCTAACAGATGAACCTACCTTCATAAACTACGCTGAAATATGAAAATTAAGGAATCAAGCATACAAACATTTAAAACAATGTTTCACCTAGTACATACAAAAATAATGAATGCAAACACAGGATTTGTTTGTGTAGAACATTGTTTTTATTTGCGTTAACAAATTTGAAACTTAACAAATATTCAAACATCTGATTCTTAAATTATGTTTATCTTAATTGAGGAAAACCTATCATTGAGAATTCAGAATAAATAGAGAGACATGGAATATTCCATAAATATAGAAACTGCAGTCACATTTTCCATTGAGTCATAGAGTTGTAGAGCTTATAAATAGGCGTTTTGTCCCAACACATATATGCCGACTGTATTGCCTGTCCACACAAATCCAATTTATTTGCATTAAGGCTGTATCCTTCTACTCTTTTTCAATCCAAGTACATGCCCAAGTGTCTTTTAAACATTGTTTATGCCTCTGCCGCCTCCTCTAGCAGCTCATTCCGTACAACCTCTGCCCTCGGGGTGAAAAACTGGCAACTGCAAAATAATTCCGAAGATAATTATTTTGTTTTGGGCTCTGTCAAAATTTAGTTTTCATACCTAAATTGAAATTGTTAACCTTCCCATTGTGTGTGGGAACAGGGAGGCTGATTATCTATTCATCGCAGCATTTAAAAGCTATAAACGGACAGCAGGAAAATGGTGTTGAGGTCAAGAATGGATTAGCCATCAATTTATTTCAACAATCCAACGTTTCTAACTTTTCAGCTTGTATGCAAGATAGTTTCAGGAAGGGATTATTTATTTTTGATACATTTGCTGCTTCTTTATCAATTGACTTTTAAAATCTGATTTTTATTTCAACCAGTGGAAAATGACACAACATTGAATACAAGCTCTACACCTATCATGGAGTTACCAATCACAGAAATTCAAACAAGCACCTTCAAGACAAAAGCAGATTCATTCATCGGTGAGTTCATTCATTGCAACATGGAAATGAGGTTGGTGGAGGTGCTGCGAGCCTGCAGCCCTGCCAGCAGCGTGTTCGTTTTTTCTACTTTTTTTGTTTTTTTTGTGTGTCTCAATGTGTGTTTTTAAAGTTTCTTTGTGTGTCTTGTGTGGGGGGCGCAGCGAGGACTCTTTCGTCGCGAAACGGGTGAGCCCTCGCCGGGGGTCGCCGGAGAGGAACGCTCCGTTCGCTGGCCCGGGGCAGCCTGGGGCCGCGGTCTGCGGAGCTCCAGCTGGCGCGGCTTCCGCAGCCTGGGATCCCTCGTTGGGGACCCGGGAGGAGAAGAGCTCCGACCGCCGGCCTGCGGGCACGGCGGGGACTTACCATCCGGAGCGGGGTCCCTCGCCGGGGATCCCTGGAGAGGAGCTCCGACCGCCGGCCCTGCGGTCTGTGGTGCTTCTGGCTGCGGCGCAGCGGGGACTTTAGATCTTCGACTGCCGGCCTGCGGCCCACACCATCTTGAAGCCGCGGTCTCCGGTGGGGAGGCACCGATTCAGGACTTACCTGGACTTACCTTGTCTGAACATCTGGACGCCCGCAGCAGCGACTGCGGAGGGTTGAGGTCCAGACCCTGGAGGAGGACAGACCAAATTTTGTGCCTTCCACCACAGTGATGAATGCTGTAGTGGATGTTTGTGTTAAATCTTTATTGTGTATTGTGTGTTCTTTTTTTATTGTACCACTGCTGGCTAATTCATTTCACTGCACTTTATGTGCAAGTGATGAATAAAACTTGACTTGACTTGACTTGACTTGATTATTTTAAAAAGATAAATCATATGGCCACAATATATTTTAAAATTCTTTTTCCTATTTTTTTCAGCATATGGTAGCACTCCACTCAATTCAAATGAAAACAGCACACAGAGAAATGGTATGTAATCAATATTTTCTTGCACGAATAAAATATATTTCACAACATTTATTATGTGCATGACAAGCAGCATGCTCTGTCATTTTCAAATTGAAGTGGAACAGCAATGACAGAAATTTCTGGGAATAATCTGAAAGATGCAGGATCTTTTCATTTCAAAGAAGAAGAAAAATCTAGGGGGAGAAAGAGGAGACCGTGGCTGACAAGGGAAGTCAAGGACAGTATAAAACTAAAAGAGAAAGCATATAACATAGCAAAGATTTGTGGGAGTCAGAGGATTGAGAAGTTTTTAAAGAACAACAGAGGGTAACTAAAAAGACAATACGGGGAGAAAGATGAAATACAAAGGTAAGCTAGCCAATAATATAAAAGAGGATACCAAGAGTTATATAAGTTAGCAAGTTATATAAAGAGCAAGAGAGAGGCAAGAGTGGACGTCGGACTACTGGAGAATGATGCAGAAGTGATAATGGGGAATAAAGAAATGGCAGAGGAGTTGAATAACATTTTTGCATCAGTCTTCACAGTGGAAGACACCAGCATATAACATAGCAAAGATTAGTGGAAACCGAGAGGATTGGGAACAACAGAGGGTAACTAAAAAGACAATACGGGGAGAAAAGATTAAATTCAGGAGAGTAGGGGGTGGAAGTTAGTGGAGCAGCTATTACCAGGGAGGTGCTTGGGAAGTTGAAAGGGCTGAAGGTGGATAAGTCACCTGTGCCGGATGGACTGCACCCTAGGGTTCTGAAAGAGGAGGCTTTAGAGATTGTGGAGGTATTGATAGTGATATTTCAGGAATCACTAGTGATCCCAGATGATTAGAAAATTGCCAATATTACCCCGTTGCACAAAAAAGGTGCAAGGCAGAATAGTGGGAACTATAGGGCAGTTAGTCTGACTTGTACACTCATATCTTACAATGTTTCCCTGTGGAATAGTCTCCAACCTTTCTAAGCATCTGCAAATTAAAATGTCATAGGTCACATGCCTTTGCTAACAGAATTGGCCACCAGCTCTGAGGTGCTCACATTGGTGTTCTCATCTTTGCATTTAAATCCCCCCATGATTTTGCCAGTCTAACTTTCTTTGTTCAATTACACTTTATGATATTCATTTCATTGACTCGACAGTTGATTATTCCTCACTCTTTCAGCCATATCAACTAACAAACCCCCTATGTTATAGAATATCCTCTCTTCATTCCTCCATCTATCTAGCCTGTTAGGCTATCTAACTGGTTTTAAACTCTTTAACAAACTTTTACTATGTCTATTTGGCTCAGATTACAGCTTTGTGACATGCCATGGGAGGGGTTAAGGAGGGGCGGAGGGGGGGGGGGGTCAAGTCGCATATTGTTTAAAATTGGTTAATTTTATATTCACTATAAGAATCAAGGGTTTTGGGTAGACAGCAGGAGAGTGGTATTGAGTGGTGTTAAATTATCTAGATATAAATGTTAAACTAATGACTCAAGGATTGAAGCTACTTTACTTATGTAGAAGGGTAGAATTATTTTCCTCATCTATTATCAATGACTAAAATAAAATGGACGTTTGAAAAGCATGCACATTTACATGGGGAGAACGCCTCTATGCTTAGGATTCATCTCAATTTGTTAGTTTGACGTCCAAAAGCAAAATATAGTAGATTTTGACATTTTGAAACATACACAAGATTGGTCTATCCTGTCATGTTGTTTAAGGTACAATTCTGTGAGCAGTATCACGCCACATTGTTGCCTGACGCGTGTGAGACAGTTCTCCCAATTTGAACACCAGTCCCTAGACCTTTGTAAGGAAGATTTTATAAGATTCAGTGAGCTGAAAGAATCACAGCCATGCCTGATACCTGATGCAGGTACAGTACAGTATTTACTGTGGAACAACAGGCATTCTGAAATGCTTTGTTAGAGAAATAATCACTTTTTCCATTTATTTTCCCTCTTCATTATTTTTAGTTGATTATAAGATGTATAATTAGTTATGTCAGGTGATGACAGTCATTGTTGTAGTTGTAGTTAAGTTGTACTTACCTCTTCAATGTCCTGTTCCTTCTGTATGAGTAATGAAATGTTGATAGTCTTGGCAGTTAGCAATATCATGAAAATGACTCTTCAATGTATGGAATCTGCATCTGAAATGAAAGTAAAATGGCTTAACCAATACTCATAACATTTTGAAAGATGTTGATCACAATTTTATACACATACATGATTTCTTTAAAGGATGATTTTGGAAAAGTGATGCCCACTAAAGTTGTTTTTTTTGCTGGTGTTGATCAAAGGCCAAATATTGAAAAATTATGCTCTGCCTTGTTTTGGATAGGCTATTGAAACGTTTCAACACCCAAATTAACTTTCAAATCTGACAAATGCCTCTTACAAAGAAAGACTATCTTAAAATTACAGAATTCCTTCAGTATTGCACCAAAGTAACGGACAGAGTTTAAACAAGTATAGCTTACATTTATAAATCATCTCTTATAAACCTTGATCATTCCAAGCTCTTCACATCCAACCTTGCATTTTTTTTTTTAATCAAGCTGCAGCATGGAGTTACCATTCACAAAAATTCAAGCACTTTCCAGAATAAAGAATATTTCACCTGGTAACCCAAATGTACTCTTCAAGTCATGTGTTCAAAATAAAACATAAATTATGAAAAAAAGTTCATTCAAGGATCTGGACAATATTGGTAAAGCCATTATTTGTTGTCCAGCCCTAAATGTCCCCTTAACAGAGTGGCCTGCTGAGTCTTTACAAACAACTATTAAAAGACAACCACATTGTTACAGGTCCGTAGTCACACATTAGCTGGGGAAGTACAATAAATCTATTTTCCTGAAGAGCGGCATGGTGGCACAGCGCCAGAGTTGCTGTCTTACAGCGCCGGAGTCCCAGGGTCAATCCTGACTACGGGTGCTGTCTGTCTGTCAGGAGTTTTACGTTCTCCCTGTGATCTGCATGAACTTTCTCCGGGTGCTTCAATTTTCTCCCACACTCCAAAGACATTCAGGTTTGTAGGTTAATTGGCTTTGGTAAAATTGTAAATTGTTCTTGTGTGTAGGATAGTATGGGTGTGTGAGGATTTATGGTCAGCGCGGACTCGGTGGGCTTAAGGGCCTGTTTCCGCGCTGTATCTCCAAACTAAATTAAACAAGATTAGTGAATTAGATTGATTTTTTATGAAAGATCAGTGTTTATGATTATCATCACTAGCTTTCCATTCCATATTTATTTAATTGCTTAAGATTAAGTTATCTCAACTGCATGAATAAATAGTTCAACCTAATGAGCACACATCCTTAAGCATAAGGATAGCCATTGTAACCCCCTTACCCAAGCCATGCTAGAAATCAAATGATTCATTACATAGTAGAGTTTAACACTGTAGAAGATCAAGTTATTAATTGTTTTCTCTCATGATTCAGCATAACCTGAATTCTCCTCTTATAGAACAATACCTTCATACTGTTCCATATCCAATAATCAATTATTATTTTACTTCATTATGTTCAATCCTTTGTTTATTTTTCAGAACGGACTACATTCAATTCTACGGTAACTTGGAATAAAGCAAATACCTCATCCATTGACAGTGAAAAGACAACATTTACAATAAAATGTCAAAGCAATCTAACCAGTAAGTTTATCTAACCTTATTCCCAAATCATGGGTGGCATGCAACTACATTTTGGTGGTGGCGGGGGGGGGGGGGGGGGTTGCTCAAATGCAAAGAATCACTTGGTTTGGGCTTTGGAAATTGAGTATATCAGAAAGTTGGAGTCAAGACCATGAGGATCTGAAGGTCAGAGTAGTGGGTATTAGAATAATACCCTGAGCCTTGTTGGGTAAACTACAAGGTCAGATGATTTTGAATATTGTAAGTGTAGCCAGAGCTATCAATGGCAAGTTAGAAACTGCTTTGCAAAACCTCTGCTAAAGTCTCTGCAATGTTCTAAAAGGACCATGCATTACCTATGAACTCATCCCACACATGGCTGTCGCAGAAGTCATATCAGGTCCGGTGCACAAATGTAACTCACACTGGGAAGTGCCAGTTTGATTTCTTGAGGCACAAAACATCCATAAAATGTTTGATTCAATTTGGGCAAAGTTAATTTCCAGTTGCATTGTGTTATGTTTTACTAGACCAAGTGGAACCCATTGGGCCCCGTCCCCCAACGTGGGGGAGGTGGGGTTGCGGCGTCACACGGGAGGGCTGTTCCCCGAATGCGGCGTCGGCGCTCACCCGAGACAGGCGCCCCCCCGGAGCCAATCACCCCCATCACCTGTTCCCCCAAAGTAACCCGTTCGCCCAAAGCAATATTCCACCACACCCATAGCCCCCAAATGCGCAGGCGCGGCTCATTTCCCTTCGTCCCCCAACACTCCTTCCCCCTCCTCTTCACCCCTCACCTCCTCCACTCCCTCCTTCACCTCTCCCTCTCCTTTCCCCTACCCTCAGTCACTCCCTCCCACCCTTCATAACCCCTCTCCCCCCCACCCCGACCCGATGGGTCCCATTTCCACATCGCAATATTCCACCACTCACCTGTTTCCCCAACGCAACCCGTTTCCACCACTCACCCATTCCCCCAACGCAACCCGTTCCACCAACGCAATCCATCCTTCCCACGTGGGGGATGGGCAGTTGGCGCTTCCCAGACCCAATGAATGGACTCGAGTTTTGAGTCGGTGTTCCCTTGAGCCAATCAATCCTTCCCATGTGGGGGGGGGGGGGGTGCAGTCGACTCTTTCCGGAGCCAATGAATGGACTCGACTTTTGGATTGGTGTCGGTGCTCTCTTGATCCAATCAATCCTTCCCATGTTGGGGGGGGGGGGTCAGTCGGTGCTTCCCGGAGCCAATTAATGGACTCGTCTTTTGGGTAGGCGTCAGCGCTCCCTTGAGCCAATCAATCCTTCCCAAGGGGGGTGGGGGGACAGGGGGCGTTTCCCGGAGCCAATGAATTGACTCGACTTTTGGGTCAACGTTGGTGCTCCCTTGAGCCAATCCCACGTGGGGGGGGTGGGCAAAAATCTCACTCTCTCCTTAATCCCCTTGAAACTGCTGATCCCATTGTCTCCCTCACCTCTCCCCTTTCGCACTCCCCCACTAAAGACAATGTTTAAATAAAATGCCTTCTCCTCCCATCCCCCACTCCATCAACTCTCATAGCTTCTGTATTGGCAGCAGAGATCACATTTATGTCATTTTCAGTTGTCGGAATGTTCACTGCCTGAGATCCCATTGTCTGCCTGAGATCCCATTGTGATGTCATTTTCGGTTTTCGGAATCTTCACGGCAGCTTGTGTAAATGAGATCCCATTGTGATTGGTCGACTGTGAGATGCCATTGTGACATCATTACTGGAAGCTGCTAGAAAAGTCTCCCACTCATAGGCAGTTATTATTTTCAAAGTTGGCTTTTTCAAAATTTTAAATATCAATAACTTGTGAAATATAACATCAAATGTGAAGAAACTTGATACTATCAACCACGGGGAAAAGCTGAGTAAGATTCTGCAAAAAAGCGCAAACAAATTGCGCTATTGTGTACCGTTTTGGCGTAGTTCCTTGATCTCTCAGACAGATAAACAAGACGAGACTTTTAATAGTATAAAGATATTGTGTGGGCCTACTTATTCTCATTGTTAATAACATAAAGACCAGAAAAATACTACTTGTGAGAAGTCATTAGTAATCTTTCTTATATTTCCTACAGTAGAAAATAACGGAAAACATGAAAAACAACAAATGAAGAAGAATGGAGCCCTATTACTGATACTAGTATCTTTCCTGATTTGTGCTTTGTTCATCATCTTCCAATTATTCGTGCTAAAATTATGGAAACAGCATTTAAAGTGGAAAAAGCGTAAGCTAATTTCTTACATTATTATTAACATCTAAGATTCCCTGCTAACCTTAGCATCAAAATACTGACTTCTTTACTGAAATAGAGTTCTACTTATGGTTGCCCTGACATATGTCTTGCTCAAAGAATCCACACTAATGTAGCTTTACCTCCCATCTTTGCGTTCTTCAAATTAGCCTTCCTTTGGGAAGGATTAACGATGGACAGACATCTCCAAGACATTGTCTTTGCATCTATTGATGCCATATCTACAATTCTTTTTTCTTTTATTGCAGAAAAAGATGAATCTGATATCACAGGGGAAAGTAACAAATCAAATAAGTCAAGTAACGAAGAAAATGTTCGAGCAGAAAATGATAATCAAGGTAATTTGGGGAAGAATATATCCTGGAGACCATTTCAAACGTAACTTTATTGAAGAATGATTCTATGTGCAATGTTGCTTAAGTTGATCAATTTTAAATTGGAGAATCCATCTTTGAAACTGTGGAAATAGAATTAAAAATTAAAAGTATTTATAAAATTGTCCTTAAATTCAGAAATTAGAAACAAAACCAAGATTTAAAGGATGAGATACTACCAAGGTTGTAAAGCAACACAAAGTGATGACAAGGTTAAAATTCAAAAGAAGACACAAAGTGCTGGAGTAACGCGGGTCAGGACCCTTCTTATAATTTAAGCGCCTCAAAATTATTGAAGAAGAGTGTACCTAAATTAGTTTCAATAGACAATAGACATTAGGTGCAGGAATAGGCCATTTGGCCCTTCGAGCCAGCACCGCCATTCAATGTGATCATGGCTGATCATCCCCAATCAGTACCCCGTTCCTGCCTTCTCCCCATATCCCCTGACTCCACTATTTTTAAGAGCTCTTGAAAGCATCCAGAGAACCTGCCTCCACTGCCCTCTGAGGCAGAGAATTCCACAGACTCACCACTCACTGTGAGAAAAAGTGTTTCCTCGTCTCCGTTCTAAATGGCTTACTCCTTATTCTTAAACTGTGGCCCCTGGTTCTGGACTCCCCCAACATCAGGAACATGTTTCCTGCCTCTAGGGTGTCCAAGCCCTTAACAATCTTATATGTTTCAATGAGATTCCCTCTCATCCTTCTAAACTCCAGAGTGTACAAGCCCAGCTGCTCCATTCTCTCAGCTTATGACAGTCCCGCCATCCCGGGAATTAACCTTGTAAACCTACGCTGCACTCCCTCAATAGCAAGAATGTCCTTCCTCAAATTAGGGGACCAAAACTGCACACAATACTCCAGGTGTGGGTGTGGTCTCACTAGGGCGCTGTACAACTGCAGAAGGACCTCTTTGCTCCTATATTCGATTCCTCTTGTTATAAAGGCCAACATGCCATTTGCTTTCTTCACTGCCTGCTGTACCTGCATGCTTACTTTCATAGACTGATGTACAAGGACCCCCAGATCCCGTTGTACTTCCCCTTTTCCCAACTTGACACCATTTAGATTGTAATCTGACAATATTCAAATAATAGCAGTAGTTTATTAATAGTATATACCCAGATTATCATGTATACATTTTAAAAAATAATGAAGTATGGAAATTACATATTAAGTGCACTGCCCTACACTTGATGGCACATTAGCCTCAGCAAAGATAATGAATTAATGATGACAACTTTATAATGACCAATGTTCCTGACAAAATAATTATACCTCTATTCATAATCCATACTTACCTAATTCACTGGCAACATTTTCTATAGGATCTGCTCCGGTATAATTTACCGTTTACAACTACCTTTATCACAGAGTAACTAGACAGGTGAAAATCTGCTCATTTTTCAAAAGTTCTTTAAATGTAGTATTCAGGTCACAACAATGTACTTTGAGTGAGTTATCTCAGCTGTTGATTCCCATCCTTATTCGCTCTTCTCTACAGGCTGAAAACCATATAATGAGTTTCACAAAGTTTAATACTGGTTTTGTGAAACATATTCATCGTGCAATTAAATTCTTCCTTTGCGCCTGGGGAAATCATTCTGAGCTGCTGTAAAACACAGATGATTTACAAATTCATCATTGGGAATGATGGGTATAGGAACAATATGAGGCATTGAAATTAAGTCACTGCTTCAGTTTATGACTACATCCTCCACTACTTGAATAAACTAATACCAGTTGAATATGTTTCCACGTACTGTTATCACCAGGCTTCATAAGAATAATAGTTACAATTGAACTAAATTTGCTAAATCACAATATTAAAACTTAAATGTGCTGAATTTTTCATAAAAATATAAAATGCTGGAAACACTCAGTAGGTGTGGGGATCTGTGGGAAGAGAACGTTGTTAATATTTCAGATGAAAAATCAAGATGCAGCATTTTCTATTCTTATTTCATATTTTTATAATCTTCAGTTTTTTTTATTTACATTTACCACTGAAATTATTATTTTTATTAAACATGTGATGTTATGTTATAATTACAACTCTATGTTCCTTTACAGAGTCTAATCTTCAAACGCAATACATAGTCCATATAAATTCAGAGGAACGAGTAAAACAGTATTGTAATGATATACCTGAAGATCAAACACAAGAGAGTACGGTTTAATTCATTTTATTGTCATGCAAAACAATCAATTTTTTAATTTTTTTAAAATCTTTGTTACTTATTTCAACATATATTTTGAGGACAAGTTTGTATATAAAAAAACTGAATTAATTAACTGAATGTGAATTAGAAATACATCTTTAAAATGTTTGTTCCAAACTGTGAAATGTATGTTTAAAAGATTTTTGTATATGAATTGCACTTATATTTATTGCTATTTGCACATTAAATACATTTTTTTCCTTTTCTGAAATCAAATTGTGTGAGGGTGTGAAGATTTTTGGCGATTCTGGGAGCAATGTATTGTTAAATGGGAGTAGGGAACTCAGTGTTAAATGGGAGTAGGGAACACAGACTTACAACTTACACATTCCAGTTAATTTGCTTTTCTCTCCCACTTTAGAGAACCAGCCACATCTCTTCTATCGTTCCAGCCTTCAATGTATCATTCTTATCTCTGCCATTTGCCTCTCAGTACGGTCTGATTGTTCCCCATGTTTCTTATACCACCCTGCTTTCCATCTACCCTTCACTATTGTCCATTTATTGTCTTAGTTTCAGACCATTCCTCTTTCATTATTTATGCTGATGGCTAGCGACAGGCTACTTACACTTTGGTCATGTGGGTGGAAAATGCTCCTTCATCAGCACCATCACATGGGGTCTTTGGGAGGGGGAGATGGCAGTGGGGGAAACAATATTTACTCTGTGTAAATAATTCAGAGGTAGCAATGGATATGGAGGCGAAGAGAAGCAGTGGGAGAAAAGTGGGGATGTTCAGAGAGTTTTCTGCCATTATTCAAAGAGAGGAAAAATACAGAATGTGACTTCAGTGGTATAAAATTAACAACATTTAAATGTATATGCTTCTTTAACACGCATATCATTGTTTAGTTAGTTTCTCTTCTCTTTTGATCATAAAGCGGTGGTGTGAATTCTATTCCAAAAACATAATCACAAAATCTGACTTAAGATTCTGGGTAGTGCTAAGGGAATGCTGCAGAGTTAATGGTGTTTTCTTTTAAATAAGTAAATCTTTCCTACTGAGTGGATTTAAATTTCCCCAGAGTTATTTTAAAATTAAGAGTTTATCTCATTATCCTGTTCAAAACTCTGTGAAGATAATAACTGAAGTGTGCGGCTTTTCATGTAACCAGGGTAATTTCCAAAATGTTTCGTCCAATGCTTATTGCTAAACAGATAATCTTACTATTGTTTAAATAGGCTTTACTTTGGGTAATTATTTGCCACATTTCCTATATTACAAGTCATCACACTTCCAAAAATATTTGCTTTTTTTGTGAACCACCTTGGGATATCCTGAAGCCACGACAGGATGATATGAACGGCAATCTATCCTCTCAATTGCATATTTGAGTATTCATCATCGTTGAAAACATTAGCAACGCAACGGTTCTCCAACGGGAACGGTGACGGACACACCACACATGTATCCTCCAGTTCCTGCGGACTTCCGCCGCTGGAAGTATAGGATTTTGGTGTGTGTGCTTTATCATCATTCCTTACAATGCTATGTACAACAGTGATCACAACTTCTACTGAAGTGTGGATGGCCGTTGGCTCGCTAGAAGCTCATCCGCCCTTTAACAGGTCTTGTTTTTGGTCCTGCTGGGGGTCCACAGCCTCCTCCTCGCCTGGCAAACCAGGTGGGGGAGACAGTTTAGTCGCCGACTATCTGACCATGGAGCAGGTAGCACGGGATTATATGGTACCCATGGCTGGGGGAACTCCCCCCGACCTGACCTTAGGGGGGAGTTATCGGGGCCTAGCTCTATCATAAAGCTTTACCTTGTAGTCTGAAGAAGGGTCTGAAGAATGAAATGGATTCATTTGGGAAAGATTATGATTAAGATGCAAATAAGATGGTTTTGTCTTGATGAGCAAAGTGGTTACATGGGGTTAAAGCCGATCAGCTATGACTTAACTGAATGGGACAAGAGACTCACAGCCAATTCTGGTTCCCAAAAGATAATTAAATAAATTACTTATTTACTATCTTAACAATTAGAAAACCTTAAGCCCTGGTATTGGAGAGATTTTGATCTTTTGCCAATTGGGAGCAAAGTAGCATATTAAAATAAATTGAATGCAAATAAATTGAATGCATTCAATTCAATAAGCTTTGTCTCTTCAGAGAAAGCTCCAAACTCATCACATGTTTGATACCGAAGGTAGACACAAAATGCTGGAGTAACTCAGCGGGACAGACAGCATCTCTGGAGAGAAGGAATGGGTGAAATTTCGGGTCGAGATCCTTTTTCAGACCTACACATGTTTGATAACTGCAACTTTGAACAAAAGAGAGTCAAGAGTGTTTAATTGTCATTTGTAGAGGCATCAGAACAATGACATTCTTATTGGCTGCAACTTTACAGGCCCATTAATACAATAACACAACAAATAAGTATACAATGATCAATAATATAACACGTTAACAATCAGTATACAATGGGTATACAGACTATTATAGTGCAAAACATCTGTCATGTAACCAAAACAAAGTCCACAGTGTATCATAGTTGCTGATGTAGGGTTGTGGTTCGTGTGGTGCAGTGTTCAAGAGTCTGATGACTGCTGGTAAACAAGCAGGTCACAGTTCTCAGGGTCCAATACCCTCTTCCCGATGGTAGTTGTGAAATGAGAGATTGACCTGGGTGGTGTGGGTCTTTGATATCAGCTTCCTTTTTGAGACATCACCTCTTGAAGATCCCTTTCATGGTGGGGAGGTCATTGGACTGAGCAATATCTACCTCTTTCTGCAACCTCCTTCAATCCACGGCGTTCGAGTTACCCAACCAGGCATGACGTATGCTCTCCACCATACTCCTGTTGAAGTTCAATGGGTCATACGGTGACATACTGAATTTCCTCAATCTGCTAAGGAAGTAGCAGCATAAGCTTTCTTTGTGAATTCATCAATATGATGGGCCTAAGACAGATCTTTGAATATATGGACACTTAGGAACTTAAAGTTATTGACTCTCTCAACCGCCCTCCCATCGATGAAGACAGGTTCATGGATCCTCGGCTTTCCCTTCCTGTACATTCTTAAAGATTCAATATCCACTCTCTTTCATGGATACAGAATTTCTAAAGATCACAATCCTTTATGAGTGTAGCGGCCGATTTTTATATCGTTCGAGAAATTAACACTCTCACCGCTAAATGGATGAGCATGGTTAAGGGGAATATCTTCGAAACGCATGCGAGCTCACCCACAGAGACCTTCAGAGCTTCTTCACAGATAAGTCTTCAAACACAGTCTTTTGATCAATAAGTTCTTTATTATTGATGAAAACAATAAAGTACATCCAAACTTCTTCCGACTCGTTACTATAATCTTCATCGAACTCCAGCTTATTACTTTAAACTTTAGAAAACTCCTCGTGTCTCCGTTACACTTCGCATGATCTCCTTTACACCTCGCATGTTCGAAGGGTAAACCTTCTCCATGGTCTCTCCAATCTACACTAAAAACTAAACTAAACTAGACTTCTGACGGGCACCCGAAAAAAGGACCACATCACCCCGATTCTGGCCTCTCTCCACTGGCTCCCTGTGCGGTTCCGAATAAATTTCAAGATCCTTCTTTATGTTTACAAAGCCTTTAACGGGCTTGCCCCCACCTACATCAAAAGTCTGCTTACCCACCACACCACCTCCAGGTCCCTCAGATCAGCCGACTTGGGGTTACTGAACATCCTAGGCATAAGCTCAGGGACGACGGCGCCTTTGCGGTTGCAGCTCCTAGACTGTGGAACAGCATCCCTCTTCCCATCAGAACTGCCCCCTCCATTGACTCTTTTAAGTCGAGACTTAAAACTCATCTTTACTCACAAGCCCTTTTTGACGTCCTCTGAGGGAGGGCTATATCAAGTCAAGTCAAGTGAGTTTATTGTCATGTGTCCCTGATAGGACAATGAAATTCTTGCTTTGCTTCACAACAGAACATAGTAGGCATTGACTACAAGGCATTCTATAAATATATACACACATGAATCAATGTACTGATAAAGTGCAAATAACAGTATTGGCTAATAAAGTTCAGTGTTATGTCCGAGCCAGGTTTAATAGCCTGATGGCTGTGGGAAGTAGCTATTCCTGAACCTGGTCGTTGCAGTCTTCAGGCTCCTGTACCTTCTACCTGAAGGTAGTAGGGAGATGAGTGTGTGGCCAGGATGGTGTGGGTCCTTGATGATACTGCCAGCCTTTTTGAGGCAGCGACTGTGATAGATCCCCTCGATGGAAGGGAGGTCAGAGCCGATGATGGACTGGGCAGTGTTTACTACTTTTTGTAGTCTTTTCCTCTCCAGGGCGCTCAAGTTGCCGAACCAAGCCACGATGCAACCGGTCAGCATGCTCTCTACTGTGCACCTGTAGAAGTTAGAGAGAGTCCTCCTTGACAAACCGACTCTCCATAATCTTCTCAGGAAGTAGAGGCGCTGATGTGCTTTCTTAATAATGGCATCAGTGTTCTCGGACCAGGAAAGATCTTCAGAGATGTGCACGCCCAGGAATTTGAAGCTCTTGACCCTTTCAACCATCGACCCGTTGATATAAACGGGACTGTGGGTCCCCATCCTACTCCTTCCAAAGTCCACAATCAGTTCCTTGGTTTTGCTGGTGTTGAGGGCCAGGTTATTGTGCTGGCACCATATGGACAGTTGCTCGATCTCTCTTCTATACTCTGACTCATCCCCATCAGTGATACGTCCCACAACAGTGGTGTCATCAGCGAACTTGATGATGGAGTTCGCACTATGTCCGGCTACGCAGTCATGAGTATAGAGTGAGTACAGCAGGGGGCTGAGCACGCAGCCTTGAGGTGCTCCCGTGCTGATTGTTATCGAGTCTGACACATTTCCACCAATATGAACAGACTGTGGTCTGAGAGTGAGGAAGTCGAGGATCCAATTGCAGAGGGATGCGCAGAGACCCAGTTCTGCGAGTTTGGTAACCAGCTTGGAGGGGATGATTGTATTAAATGTCGAGCTGTAATCGATGAATAACAGCCTGACATATGAGTTTTTGTTGTCCAAGTGGTCCAGAGCGGAGTGGAGGGCCAGCGAGATCGCATCCACCGTTGATCTGTTGTGGCGGTAAGCGAACTGCAGTGGGTCCAGGTTTTTGTCGAGGTAGGAATTGATCTGCGTCATGATCAACCTCTCAAAGCACTTCATCACCACAGGCGTTAGTGCCACAGGTCGATAGTCATTGAGGCATGTCACCTTACTCTTCTTGGGCACTGGTATAATTGATGCCCTTTTGAAGCAGGTGGGAACCTCAGACCTCAGAAGTGAGAGGTTGAAAATGTCCGTAAAAACTCCAGCCAATTGGTCCGCACAGGTTTTTAGAACACGACCAGGTATACCATCAGGTCCAGGCGCTTTTCGAGGGTTCACCCCTCTGAAGGATTTCCTGACATCGGCCTCTGTGACTGAGACTGAAATACCATCACAGCAAATGGGGGCTCGGGAAGGCACATCGGTGTTCTCCCTATCAAAGCGTGCGTAGAACGCATTGAGCTCATCAGGGAGTGATGTTTCGCCGACATTCGAGCTGCCTCCTAATTTCGACTTGTAAGAGGTGATTGCATTCACGCCCTGCCACAGCCGCCGAACATCTGTCTCTTCCTCCAGTTTGGAGCAGAAGTCCCTTTTGGCCTTTTTGATGGCATTACCAAGGTCGTATCTGGACTTCTTGTAGGCCACTGTATCATCAGACATGAATGCCCGGTGTCTGGACTTCAGAAGAGTGCGGATCTCAAAGTTCATCCAAGGTTTCTGATTGGGAAACGCTCGGAAGGTTTTGGTGGGGATGCAGTCCTCCACACACTTCTTAATGAAGTCTGTAACGACTGTGGCGTATTCGTTCAGGTCTGTTGCCGAGTCCTTGAACATTGCCCAGTCTACAGACTCCAAACAGTCCTGGAGTTGTTCCTCTGCCCCCCCCCCCCCCCCCGACCAGCTCTGTACTGTCCTCACCTCTGGGGGCGCGCTCTTTAATTGCTGTCTGTAGGCAGGAAGAAGCAGCACCGCGGTATGGTCGGATTTACCAAAGTGAGGGCGAGGGATAGAGCGATAGGCATTCTTGATGGTGGTGTAGCAGTGGTCGAGGGTGTTTGGTCCTCTGGTGCAGCAGGAGACATGTTGGTGGAAGTTAGGGAGTGATTTCTTTAGGTTTGCCTTAATGTAGTCCCCGGCTATGGTGGTGAACGCCTCGGGGTAAGACGTCTGGTGTTTGTTTGTATGTATTTATGTACGTACTTAATCTATGAACCAATGTTGTATAATGTAAGTACCTCCACCAATGTAAAGCACTTTGGTCAACGGCGTTGTTTTTTAAATGTGCTACAGAAATAAAAGTGACTTGACTTCTGCTCAAGCTACATAGCCCCAAACACGCCCAAAAATACGTCATAAATCCCAACCAAAATATAACGGGTAGTCTAAAATTTAAAGGCACATGCCATCATCAATGACATGCAAAACAAGCCAAATGGCCACTACATACCGGCCCATAATTGTTCCGAGTATATAATGAGGCAATTACTAATAAACATCAAAAAAGTAGCCATGAAGGCTTAACATATATCAAAAAGCAAAAGGTCAGGGAATTGAACCCCGTGGCTCCTCGTCAGGAAATTGAACCCCGGTCCACCGCGTGACAGGCGGGGATACTAAACACTATACTAACGAGGGAAAAAATGCATGCACTATATATCCGCAATCAGAATTCTTCATTGACTCTTCCATCTTCACTTTCGCCTTCTAGCAAGCATAACTAGGTTATTAATCTTATTAAAACACTGGTTTTAGTTCAAAGTCGTACCGTGTGCACCAAACCCTTAAAATCAGGCATGATACCCAATATATAGTCCAAAACATAATAGTCCAAAGCTTTGATAGCATGAAACGTCTTCCTCCATGTCCGATCACCTCATGAATGTGTGGTAACAGCAATGTTGAAGTGTGAAAATCCTTCAAAAGAATAACAGGATCTTAAGCAATAAAGTTCACTGTTAGGTTTGATTTAATGTCCGGATCATTAGCAGAGATTTCAAATCCCAGCTCAAGCTTTGGCCATTCTCTGCCTGGCTTACAGAGAGATTTTAGTTCTTTGATCCATCTCTTCTCGCTTAAGTAACAGTTCACTGTCAGTTCTCTGGAAACTTCATTTGCAGGATTTTCTTCTGTGTTAACATATTTCAGTTGTACAACATTAGTAACTCCCAATGCTCTTTCCATTGCCAGATCGACTTTGTCCAAATCCAACTCTCTGGTTTCTTTGGTTCTATCATCTAGTGGAATGCTTTCACAATTGTCACTGTTCCACTTGGAAAGTGTGAATCTTCCCTTATTGCAAAGAGAAGTCAGATGTTCTACTGGTTGAATTGCTTCCTGCTCAGTAGACATGGATTTTAAGCAATCATCCTTGTAGAAATTATTCTTCAAAGAGATTCTTACTTCATGAAATTTAGTATTCTCATCAAACTTGCGTTTCAAAGTCTGGGTACGTTGCTCTGTCTTACGACGATTATTCGGCAGACTAACACTTTCTTGTTTGAAAGGTAAGTCCACACAATAGTGTCCGTCAGTTTTCACTGAGTAGTTCATAATATCCATGAACTTCAACTCTTCATTCGACATCTCTTCAGATTCCTTGCTGGTACTTTCCTTGAAATCGTGATTGTATGGCTTCATCACCGGCTTTTC
Organism: Malacoraja senta; assembly: GCA_038087875.1. Lineage (NCBI taxonomy): Eukaryota > Metazoa > Chordata > Chondrichthyes > Rajiformes > Rajidae > Malacoraja > Malacoraja senta. Next base: position 20,066,107 of record CM075988.1, read on the forward strand.
TAATTTATCAGTAGATATTTGATTAACAGCAATGATAGGATAGTTCTTCTGATTCCTGTTTTCGTGGTTCCTTTTCAAGGAGCCATAAATAACCCATCCAAGTCGGGTTTTCGTAGGATACGGTCCATCACCTTGGATCCTAACAATCTGTATAGGTTCCAATGCCTTCAAAACATTTGTTCCGATCAGTAGATCAACAGTCGAATTTATTTCAGATAACTTGACATCCTTCAGGTAAAGCCATTGTTTCAAGTCTTCATGTCTTGGTATATTTTGATGACCAACAGGCATAGTTCCATGTGTAAACACGTCAGATATTGGTATGAAATTATCTTCGTCCAAACTGGATATCTCCATACTCGTAATGTAATGACTCATGCTCTCTTTATCTTTAGTCATGGTACGTAATCGAATCTTAGTCTCTTCTGTGATGTTCAGCCTTCTCGTCAGGTTTTCTGTACAAAAGGTAATCAAACTTCCGTGATGCAGAAAAGCATGTGTTTGCAACACTGTATTCGTCTTGCTATTCCTTACCTGTACTGGTAAGATAGAAAAATTACAAGCTTCAACCCCGGCCCCAATATGAGCAGTTACTTGAGGCAAGGTGATAGCATCACTAGTAGTTGGCTTCTCCTTCTTTTCTGTTTGCTCTGGTTCATCTTCTTCTATTTGCTCTGATAGCTCATCATCCGTTTGTTCCAGTTCTTCTTCCCAATACTCTGGTAGCTCTTCTTCAGCGTGAAGTGCTTCAGGATGATATTGCCTGCACTTATAACAAATCATAGGACTCTTACAGTCTCTCACCATATGTTCTTTTTTCAAACATCCAAAACCGATTCCCTTCTCTTTCAGGAAATCTATCTTGTCTTTATATTCTTTCATCTTGAATCTTCGACACCATCTTATGGTGCGACCAACTTCATCACATAACAAACAAAATACTATTTGCTTGCTAGTAGAGACATTTATTTTCATTCCATCTGTCTTTTCCACAGGTCTGGTTGTGATAGCAAAACTACTTCTCATAGGTTCTGAACTTTCTTCAGTTTCAGTAAAGGTAGAACCTTTGTTAGTTGCAATCGGTTTGTAATCTTCAATCGTCCCGTAGTGTGGCTCTAACATGTACCATACTTCCCTGTCCAAGAATTTCACCAGGTCTGGTAGCCTGGCTACTTGGTTCTTCTCATCTCTTATTTTGCCTGCTTCGTCTCTCCACTTTTCTCTCAGTCTTCTGGGCAACTTGCTATTGATGATTCTAGTATTACTTGCATGATTCATTTCCTCCATGTGGACGAGATTTCTCATCGAGCTGCAAAAAATCTCTCAGAAATATTGCATAATCACTCAATGCTTCCACATCTTCCGGCTTGATTCCTTTCCAAGCATACATGGGCCTTCTCCATGTATGCGTTAGTTAGCAAGTCTCTGTTCATCACCAAAACGTTCTTTAAGTAATCTTCTCGCCTTTTTATAGCCTTGCTCTTTCTGACAACTTTCTACAAGTACTTTAACACTTCCACTTGTGTACTTCACCAGAATTCGTAAGCGCTCTTTTTCATCCGTAACTTTTGTTTCTAATACTTCCTCTAATGCCCTTACAAAAGCTACATACTGCAAAGGATCTCCACCATACGTAGAAATTTCTACTGGTGGTAGGATGAGAGAAGTATTTTGTCGAGCTATCAATTCGGTTTGATTTTTCACCAATGCCATTAACCCATCCTGATAACCTTGGCTTGGCTCCACCTGTTGATAAACAAGCCTCTGTGATTCAAATTGGCTTGCTCGAGCCTGTGCACCAGTCCTCGAAAAAGCGTGGTCCGCTATTGGTTTATCTCGAGCATCCACAGATGCTCCAATAGTAGTTGGTTTCGATCTAGCACTCATTTGCTGAGATGGTTTCATTCATCTTCCTCTGTTCCAATGGGTTTTCAAAGCCTAGAAATCCGATGGACCTCGATTGTGAAATTGATCCAACTGCTAATTCAATTAGAGCAGTTTTTCTTCTTGGTCCTGAGCTCATTGTCTTCGATGATCTAGAGCTGCATCTTGACCCCTCACTTTTCAGTAGCTCCTCCTTTGCTTTGGCCACCGCCATCTTTGTGTCCATTTCCAGTTGTTCCTTTCATCGCCTCAGCTTCTCTTGCTGTCGCGTCATCTCTTCTTGCTTATGTCGCATCTCTTCTTGCTGTCGCGTCATCTGTCACGTCATTTCTTCTTGTTCTCGCTTCATCTGTCGCGTCATCTCTTCTTGTTCTCGTGTCATCTGTCGCGTCATCTCTTGATCTCGCGTCATCTATCGCGTCATCTCTTCTTGTTCTTCCTCAATCTCATGTTTCTTCTTCATGGCATCCGCCTCTATTGAGAGAGCAGCTAGCTCAGCTTTAACTCCCAATCGAGCAGAAGCCCTTGATACCTAACTGGCTGAAGAATCAGATTTATGTCTTGAGCTATCTGAGCTGCTACGGCAGCCTCTGCTGCTGCTGTCGGCTTTTTTGGCCGCAGACTTTGCAGGCAGTGAAGAAGTCGTGGCCTTTGCCATTCGTAGTTGGGCTACGGGGGTCTTCAACTGAGGCACTTCGTCGCTTGAAGATTCTTCAGTACTTTCAGAATCGGACTCGCTATCCGAGCTGGTACCAGCCTCCTTGGCCGCAGGCTTCTGAGTGGCAGCAGCCGCCTTGGCCAGCGTGGGGCCAGCTTTCGTCTGTGCAATTGTTGTGGCAGATTTTAGGGGTGCGTCTTCATCACTACTGTCTGAGCTGTCATCTGACAAGTCACAGATTTCCATTTCACTTACTCCTGCGTCTAGTTTCTTCTTGGTCACGCCTGCTTTTCCATTCTGAACTTTGGGAGATGGTACAGCACTATACAAACCTTGTGCTTTGGGTTTCGCAGGGGACTCATCATCTGAACCGTCAGACTCTTCACTGCTTGAACTTTGAACTTCTATTCTGGCACCTTCCAGCTACTAAGCTCGTAAGTTGTGACATAATTTCAGAAAACCACTTCTCTGCCTTTTTCATGAAACCAGTGAATATCTTCTTCTTGTCTTCAACCCACTGGGTGTGTCTTCTGCGTTCTTCCCAAGACGGCTCTGAACACAGCAGTACATCTTGTTTCTTGCCAACCTCCTGGCAGAGGTTCAATAGTTGGCTCATATTAGATTTCACTTTGATCACGTTCTGTTCTGATTCTATTCGTTTCTTCTGTTTCTCAATTAATCTGGTAACCTGTTTCCACAATTCGTTACTCTCCTTCTCGGTTTCTCTAATGCTGGTAGTATGTGTATTATCTGTTTCTTCTCGATACACAAGTTTTCTGTAGCTATCAATGGATTCGTTAACTGGTTCCCATATTGAGTTTTCCTCTTTCTTAGTTTCTTTAAGTTGTCTAATTGGTCTTTCATCACCATCTCATGGTTCATCTGGCGTGGCTCTTTTTTCTTCTTCTGGATCCATATTTTAAAGAGGTCTTGGCAGGTCGTCAAGTCTTTACATTTAACGAACAGAATCCTCTGCTTGTAGTTCCAATTTTATTTTGACAACATTTCTTTTCAGAACCATAACATACTGATAATGTAGAGAACATCTCTCCAACATCCATGTGCTAAAAGATGACGATAATTCAAATGGCATGCGTATCAAAGGATTCATAACAATCCAAGGTCGTTCTACTTTCACCAGACAAGTTTGAAAAAACACCTTCTGACTCTGTTACAGAAGTCGTTTAAAATTAAAGCTTCGCAGCTTCAAATTCAAAGAATAATAATCGATTTCTACTCACAAATCCTGTGATATTGACCAGATAAGTCTTGATGCTGTCGATAGACCTCCAGGCCTTCTCTGGCCGAGATCTATTTTCTTCAGTTCCTCCTGGAACCAATCTTCTGGTTAAAACCTCTCCGAGAATCTTAGCCAAATCTTCTGTCCCAATCTCTGGGACTGGTATTTTCTTCAGTTCCACGGCTGCAACCAGACATCTGGCTGAAACCTCTCCGAGAATCTTAGCCAAATCTTCTGTCCCAATCTCTGGGACTGGTATTAAACCCCCCTGCCGGAGGTTCCCTTCGAATTAATCTTCTGTCCCACTCTCTGGGACTGGTCTTTAACCCCCCCTGCCGGAGGTTACCCTTCGACTTAATGAAGCAGCCGATTTTTATATCGTTCGAGAAATTATCCCTCTAGCCACTAAATGGATGAGCATGGTTAAGGGGAATATCTTTGAAACGGATGCGAGCTCACCCACAGAGACCTTCAGAGCTTCTTCACAGATAAATCTTCAAAACACAGTCTTTTGATTAATAAGTTCTTTATTGTTGATGAAAACAATAAGGTACATCCAAACTTCTTCCGACTCGTTACTATAATCGAACTCCAGCTTATTACATAAACATTAGAAAACTCCTCGTGTCTCCATTACACTTCGCATGATCTCCTTTACACCTCGCATCGTCGAAGGGTAAACCTTCTCCATACTCGCTCCAAACTAAACTAAAAACTAAACTTCTGCGCAAGCTACATAGCCCAAAACACGCCCAAAAATACGTCATGAATCCCACCCACAATATAACGGGTAGTCTACCATTTAAAGGCACATGCCATCATCAATGACATGCAAAACAAGCCAAATGGCCACGACAATGAGTAGAAAACTTCTCATTATCTTGGTATAAAATAGCAACTTTAGAGGCCCTTACACTATGCATATGGCTCAATTTAAGGAATCCCATAGCAGGGGGAGCATCCTTCTATTTGTTACCTCCTCAAAATCATGTATATTACTAATATCTAAAGAAAGGAGATTCAGAGATCATTGTCCCAATCTGCTCATTGTCCCAATCTTTCTTCTTACCAACCCTCTCATTTTAGCACAATCTTTTGTTTTACTTTGTAATATTTTACAGAAGTATTGTCTAGGGTACAGATTGAATTCACTGCTATTATTCTTTCTACAAAATAAAGTGTGCCTACATCCTCTCATGAAATACTTTTGTATTTGATCAATTTTCATACATTTAAACACATATCCTAAATGTGGTTCACATAACAAAATAATATTAATTCTAACATTTCACATTAGTTTTTTGCAAATGCATAAATCTATCATATTTATATCTATATACTTTCAAAACTGTGTGTGTGTGTGTGTGTGTGTGTGTGTGTGTGTGTGTGTGTGTGTGCGCGTGCGTGCGTGCGTGTGTGTGTGTGTGTGTATGTGTGGGTGTCATTTTGCCTTTGAAACGTATCTCCTCGAAAACCAGATGCCGAAACGGGGAAATATTTCAGTAGAGATTTTCCTTGTGGTTTTACAAATCCTCTGTACATTTGGTACATTATTTTCCCGACTTTTTAATTAAAATTGTTGACCAATTGATGACCTTTTTTTAAAAATCTGACCGTTGCCCAGCTGCTGACGTTACAATAACAGTGAAATTTTTACATCTTCTGGTAGAAATGTTCCTTATGATTTCAAAAATCCATTCCTTTGTAAATTTGGTTAATTATTTCACGAGTTACTTACTAAAATTTATCACCAAACTGACTTTTAAAAAATATAACGGTTGCCCAGCTGCTGACCTCACAATGCCTTTTCTCGTGGCCCATCTCGCTCGTGGCCCCGCCCCCCCGCTGCTCTGGATTAATGCAGCTGCTGTCAACGCGCATGCGCAGTTTTCCACGAGTTACGTTACCCCCCCACCCCCCGTTCTTCAAAAGGCGTAGAAAGAACGAGAAAGTTCTGCAGATCTCGAAGCCACTAGCGCTCACCGGCGCTCACGCGCTGAAGAACTTTCTTTCTCCTCGCGGCTGGCGCAGCTTGTGAAGCCACACCCCTCCCCCCACCCGCTCACTCCAGCTGTGGGTTTCCAGAGAGTCAGGCTGGTTTTCTCTCTCTGCTTTACGCAGCCCACTCACTCGCCCGGCTCCCCTCCACCTCCCCCCCCCTCCTCGTCTCACCTCCTCCCCTCTCCTCCCTCCCTCTCTCCCCTCTCCTCTCTACCCGTCACAGGGGACAACCTCCTCTCCATCTCCCCGGCCCGATCGTCTGTAACGCTGGTGGGTGGGCTTCCCCTCGCGGAAGCCACTATCGGCCGGTCGTCTGCTGCTTTTGGCAGTCCTCAGCAAAGAGCCTATAGCTCGCTATAGGATCTTTGGTCCTCAGATCGCTCCGGGCCTCGCTCGGGCCCCCGCGAGCTGCCGCCCCGCCTCAATCCTCTCTCTCTCCCCCACTCCTCTCTCTCCCCCTCTCTCTCTCTCTCCCCTCATCCCTCTCTCCCCCTCTCTCTCCCACTTCCTCTCCCCCACCCTCCCTCTCCTAAACCCCCTTCCCCCCTCCCATCCACACCCTCCCCTCCACCCCTCACCCCCTTGCCCTCCCCTACCCCCTTCCCCTCCACCCCCTCCCCATCCCCTCCACCCCCTCCCCTCCACTCCCCCTCACTTCCCCCCCTCAGCCCCCCTCTCTCTCACCCCCTCTCTCTCACCCCCTCTCCTCCCCGCTCTCTCCTCCCCCTCCTCCCTCACCCACCCTCCCTCTCCTCCACCCCCTCCCCTCCACCCCCCTCTCCCTCTGTCTCTGCCCCTCTCTCTCTGTCTCTGCCCCTCTCTCTCTGCCCCTTCTCTCTCTGCCCTCACTCTACCCCCTCCCTCTCTAGATGCACCTGCGAGTTGGGGGCTATGCACCAGTGGATAGGGCGGTTATGGGGTAAAAGGAGCAAATTAATAATATTAATATAATATCAAGGGGGGTGGTTAGCGTGCGTGCGGGGGTTAGTTAGTGTGTGAGTGGGGGTGGTTAGTGTGTGTATGTGATGCCGCATGCCGCCCCTTCCAAACCCCCCCCCCCCCCCCAACTGCGCGTTGGGGCAACAGAGCCAACGGGTCTGCACTTGGTCTAGTATTATTATAAAACTCTGACCTTGGTTGTTTACTTGTGGGGATGCTTGCTTGAACTTTTTCTTTGACTCACATCTCCTCGAAAACCCAATGCGGTAATCGTGAAATGTTTACATTTTCCGGTAGAGATTTACCTCATGATTTCAAAACTCGCCTCATCTGTAAATTTGCTTCATTATTTCCCGTTTTTTTTACTAAAATTGTTCACCAATCTGACATCTTTTTTAAAATCTAATTGCTGAAACGAGCTGGATGATGTCACAATGCCTTTGCTCCTCGCGGCATGCTGCACAGAATTTTCAACGCGCTGCCTGCTGGGCACTATTTTCCAGGAGTGACATCACCACCCCCTCGCGCCTCGGTTCGGGTTTTCCGAGAGAACCCAAGGGCGTCCGCAGCGCCCAGCCCCACCCACAGCCCAGCCGCTGAACACGAACTACGCTCGCGACAGAATTCGAGATAACCCGAGGAGCACCTGAATGATGATGTCGCAAAGAGCTCTATGACCTGGGTAGGTGCTGCCTCCATCCCTCCCCCTCCCTCTCTACCCCCTCCCCGGGGCAGAGAAAGAGAGAGGGGGCGGAAGGGGGGGTGGAGGGAGGGGGGGAGAGGGGATGGAGAGGGAGGGGTGGATGGAGAGGGGGGGAGTAGGGGAGGGGATGGATAGGGGGAGTGGGTGGGAGAGGGTGGAAGAGGGGGAGAGGGAGAAAGGGGGAGGGAGACCTTCCTCTCTGTCACCCGCACTCTGCCCCCCTCCCACTTTGCCCCCCCTCCCTCTCTGCCCCCCCTTCCTCTCTGCCCCTTCCTCCCTCTCTGCCCCCCCTCCCTCTCTAGGGAGTGGTGAATATTGGGACCTATGGGTGAGTGGTTGAGTATTGCGTTTGGGAACCAGCCCTCCCCTGTGATGCCGCCCGCCACCCCCCCATCCCTCAATCTCTACTCCCCTCCCTCTCCCTCTCTACCGTCCTCCCCTCCCTCTCCACCCTCCCCCCCCCCTCTCTTGCCGTGCCTGCGCAATTGTGGGTTATGCGTGAGTGGATAGGGTGGGGGATGGGGTAAAAGGAGCGAATTAATAATATTAATATAATATCAAGGGGGTGGTTAGTGTGTGTGTGGGGTGGTTAGTGTGTGTGTGACGCCGAAGGCCGCCCCCCCCCCCCAACGGGTCCCCCTTGGTCTAGTAATAGAATGAAAGTCAACTACTATAAATACAGGATATTTCATTTAGTTAATGGTTAGACCTACCCCAAGAAGAAGGTCTAAGTTTTGAACAATCGAACAAAGACTCAAGGATGTAAAGAAACTTTCACTCAAAGTACATAAAATTATTTTACAAGGCCATTGAATGGCATTGAGATTGGCTGTGATCAGCTGTTACGTCACGGATTTGCAGTCATACAATATGAAAACATGCCCATTCACCCATGGTGATTGCACCAACTATTAAATGCTAATGCACATTTTTTTTCCAAATCTTGGCCTGTAGCTTTCAATAAAACTGCAGAGCTGTGTCAATAGAGACATTTTGTTCTGCTTACTGGCATCTGCAAGTCCGTCATGACATCACAGCCAGGCACAGGCAGCAGCTGCTTGTCTGCAGACCCGAGGTAAAGGAAGTAGGAGTGATTTACTCCTCATGGACAGAAGGCTTGTTTAAAGGATACCCACATTCCCCTGTCATTGCATTCAAGTCGAGTTTACTGTCATATGCACAAGATACTGGTACAATGAAAATCTTGCTTGCAGCAGCATCACAAGCACATAGACTCAGTGGCCTGCTTGTGCATCTCTTTGCTGCATTGAGGGGCTGAGTCCAGTGGGTAAATATCTCAAACAAAAGAAGGGGTGTCGCCACAGGAAGCTGTATGTGTCACATGGTGGTACGTACAAAACAGGGATGTGTTAAATCAACCATGTATTAAAAAAAACACATGAGACCAACACTAAGAATGTATTAAAAAAGACACAAAGTTCTGGAGTAATTCAGCAGGTCAGGCAGCATCTCTGAAGAACATGGATAGGTGATATTTCGGGTCGAGACCCTTCTTCAGACTCAATTGGTAACATTTTGAGTCGCGACCCTTCTTGCGCCATTTTGTGTATTAACTAACATCTGCAGCACTGTAGAATGTATTAAGAGTTTTGCACTTTTATTATCTATTGTGTTTTACTTTGACTAAAGTTAATTTTGAATCTTTAAAAAATCTGTGCAGCCAATTTCATGCAGTTTATTCTAAGGAACTGTGTTTGCTGGAGACTGCAAGCAGGATTGAACACTTAGGCTTCACACTTAATCGCATTGTACAGGCTGACGCTGCGTGGCCAAAGTAATCCCACACTCATCCCGTTAATGGGATAAGCACCCAGAAATAGGGATCACCTTGTGCTGTGCCCGGTCAGGCAATTAGGGCAGATCTCTTCGGTCAATTCCGAAACTCTCCCCAAAGATCAGGGCACCAGATCAGGTTATGGTCACATACACCTGGGTGCACTGAAAGTCCTGGTTCACATAACGCTTGCAGAGCATACAGTATACCTAGTTTCAAACAGCACGGAAACATGCCCTTTGCCCCAAATCGCCCATGCCGACTAAGATTTCCCGTCTAAGCCAGTCTCATTTGCCTGCATTTGCCCCATATCCCTCTAAACCTTTTCTATGCGCATACCTGATCAAGTGTCTTTCAAGTGTCTTTCAAGTTCCTTTCAAGTGTCACCTGCTAATGTGATGATAAATACAATAAACAGAATGACAAGTGCAAAACAGCAGAATGGTGCAAGATTGTTGTGAAATCCAAAAAAAAGGAACAAGATGTTTTTGTTTTTAAAATAAATGCAAGACATTTGAAGCAATATTCCATACTCTTAACAAATATATCAAGCATGTGCAGAATTTATATTGTGGGTGAAAGCATTTAGGGAATGATTTTGTTTCAGTGCGATTGATTTATTGGCTTATTAATTTGATATTGAATTAATTTGATATTGATTTGATACTGAGGCATTATTAATTTGATTTATTGATTTGATATTAACAATACTGATCTTGAATTTATTAGTTTGATTTTGATTTTGATTTGTTATTGATTTGATACATAATTAGTTTATATCATAGATTTTATTTATTGGTTTGATAGTGATTTATTAGATTCGTTACTGATTTATTATTCGTTTGATGTTTAATGTTTTATGTGTCATTCTTAATTATTTCTGTATGTCATGTTGTTACTTGCGAGCGGAGCACCAGGGCAAATTCCTTGTATGTGTACATACTTAGCCAATAAACTTATTCATAAACCTATTCATTTATTTGATTTGATACAATTAGTTTATATCATATTGATTTTATTTATTGGTTTGATAGTGATTTGTTATCGATTTATTATTAATTTGATATCATATTCTTTTTTTTTTATTGATTAATACTGATATGTGATAATTTGATATGGATTTGTTAGCGGGCAATGTCCTGCAGGCGAGTTCGATGGGAATCGGTGCGGGAGCGAGTTTTAGATGTTTTAAACATCTCTCCCTGTGAGATCTCGCCCTGCGATAATGTTTAGACATCTCTCCCTGTTAACCTGTGAGACTCACTCGCTCTCCGCCCGCCGCCATCGAGAAAGTTCCAGCTCCTTCCAGACGCTTCCATCGCCAGTACGCGCGTCGCCAACCGCCCCTCCTGCCGCCGGCGACCAGCCGCGCTCCCATTGGCTGCCCGCACGCCAGCGGGGCGGGGCTTCGTGACGAGCCCTCGGCGGACGCACATCTGATTGGCCGGGAGGTGCCGGTCCTTTCCAGAATCTTCTGGCGGCCGGTTAGGTTGCGCACATTGAGAGCGGCGAGGCACAGACACTGGGATATCATCGGCGGTGCTGCTGAAGCAGGGAGTGAGTACCGGCCCGCTGATGCCGGGAGCGTCGCCATCACCCCGTGTCCCCATCACTGACCTCCAACGTGTCCCCGTCGCTGACCCTCTCCCCGCCCCCCCCCCGTGTTCCCGTCACTGCCTCCATCATTGACTCCCGTGTCTCCATCACTGACCCTCCCTTCTCCATCACTGTCACGTCCCATCTCCGTCACTGATCCCCTCCTTTATCCACCATTGACTCCCGTGTCTCCATCACTGACCCTTTCCCCATTACTGACGCTCCCTCGACCCCATCACTGACCCTCCCGTTTCCATCACTGACTCCCTGCGCCTGCGAACAGTTTATGACGGGGGAGCTGGGCTGACTCATCACCGGGACTACTGCTAATCGGCGCACCCCGAGGTGTCCTTGTTGCGGATAATTCGCCCCCGAGCCGTCGTTGGTGTTTAAGGAGGGGAGGGGAGTGAAGGCGCCCGTCAGTCTCCCACCCAGCATCGCCTGGCTGCACCACCATCCCGGGCGTTTAAGCAGCGTCTTTCTGTCAGCCGTCGACCTCCAAGCTTCAGTTAATGGGATCAAGCGGTATTTAGGGCGCCTCAATCATCACAGCATAAGCCATTTCGTTAATTGTTGTCCATAACTACCACACAGCTGCCTTGCTCCCTAGGTGTTTTTATTTGTTAAAGAATGCCTGTTGTTGTTCAAATGACTCATCCCCTCGGTTCTCAGATGTATTTGGGTCGCCACTGGGGATAGAGGAGCTCTCCTCTAATATCTTTGGTTCCAGTTACCCTCAATTGACTGCAGTTTAATCTGATATAAACTGACGTGGAATCAGTCCTTCAGGTAGGATGGCCATCCGTTCAGTGTTGTCCAATGCCCATCTCATGCAGGTCATGGAAAATGTTGGGTATGGATGGCAGGTGGCTCAGATGGTTCATTCCTGATCAAAAGACAAAGTGCAGGAGGAACTCAGTGGGTCAGCCAGCATTTGCTAAGGGAATGGATAAAATATATTCTGTGTTGAACCCTACTTCAGATTTGGTAGGGGGGGGGGGTGGAAGACACAGCCTGGCAATTGATAGGTGGACACAAGTGTGGTGGGGTGGGCAGAGGAGGGGGAATGAAGGACAAATGGGGAACAGGTTGGGAGAGATGAATGAACAGAAGGAGGAGAAAATTAGGTGGACTTCCTGTTCTGTGCTAGGTTTTGCCATCTGCATTAAATGCAGTAGACCAGGTTGGAAGAGAATCTCTGCTTTTCTCACCTGGAAGGGCTGCTCAGGTTACTGGACATAGCTGCCCATGGTGGGCTTTCAATTTTATTTCTGTCATAGTTCAGCTTTCTGTTACTTGTCTATCAAAATTGTGCCAATCACTGTTTTGGTACCATCTCAACTTTATATTCTGGCAACTTTAATTGCTTGGCATTGAGAATTATTAAAATATGCAAATGTACGGTAATGACAATATCTCATCAATACAATGGCTGCTGATAACACACACAAAATGTGCTGCAGTTACTTGTCATGATCACTTTTGACAACACTGCAATTGCGATTTTTACCACCTAGAAGAACAAGATAGCAATTGCAGAATCCCTTCCCAAGTTGCATATCATTTTGTTTTATAATAGTTTGTCTTATCACTCGGTCTATAACCTGAAACTCTACCCAGCCATCACGAAGGTGTACTTTACCAGAAGAACCACATATCAAAGCAAGGAGTTTGCCACTTTTATCAAGGGCAATTAGATTGCAAACCATCATGTTGGAAATGAATAAAGCTCGTTTACTTCTATTTTGATACCTATTTTAAAACTAAAACCACTCAATTTATTTTGCAGGCAGAATGTCCAAGGGTCCAGCAGTTGGAATTGATCTTGGGACAACCTACTCATGCGTAGGTGTCTTCCAGCATGGCAAAGTTGAAATTATTGCCAATGACCAAGGCAACCGCACTACTCCGAGCTATGTTGCCTTCACTGATACAGAAAGGCTCATTGGTGATGCAGCGAAAAATCAGGTGGCCATGAACCCAACCAACACTGTCTTTGGTAAGTTATTGCAATGTAAATGAAGGTTCTAAACTGCAATATTTTGAGGTATTAAACTGCACCTTTTGAAGTTTAGTTTATTGTCACGTGGACCGAGGTACAGTGACAAATCTTTATTGTATGCTATCCAAAGAAAAAAGACTACACATTGCAATCATACCATCCACAAAGATAAATGATACAAGTTAGTGCAAGATAAATCTGATTAAAGATAGTTTAAAGGTCTCCAATGAGATAATGGGAGGTCTGGAGCACTCTAGCTGGTGAGAGGACGGTTCAGTTGCCTGATAGCAGATGGGAAGAAACTGTCCCTACATCTGGAGGTATGCGTTTTCAAACCTCCATACTTCTTGTCTGATGGGAGAGGGGTGAAGAGGTAGTGACCGGGGCCAAGGCAACGTGGTGTAGATAAGAGTCAATGGAAGTTAAGTTGGTTTGCATGATGCAGGGCTCTCACTTAACCTTTTTTCCCTGTTGCCAGCCGGGCAACCTCGGCAGCTTTTTAGGTTGCCAAATGACAGTTTAGGTGGTCATTTAAGACGGTTTGCATGACGCGTGCGATAAAGTGCTCGGACGAAGTGCGTAGTTACCAGTCGGAATTATGGTCAATGAAGCATTCACATATTATTTCTGCCTCAAATAAAGTCACAAACTAAACATATTCACCAATCAAAACATGATATATACCACAATGCAGCAACATTACAATACAGTATCTCATCACTTTTTACATGTTGCAATTAATGCAATTTCTACTATTCACTTTCCACTTCCAAACAAAAATCTGGTTGGATTATTCAGCATATGATCAACCTCGGTGAGACCAAGCGCAGGCTTGGCGATCGCTTCGCACAACACCTCCACTCAGTTCACAATAACTAACCTGATCTCCCGGTGGCTCAGCACTTCAACTCCCCCTCCCATTCCGAATCCGACCTTTCTCTCCTGAGCCTCCTCGATGGCCAGAGTGAGGCCCACCACAAATTGGAGGAGCAGCACCTCATATTTGCTTCGATAGTTTACACCCCAGCGGTATGAACATTGGCTTCTCCAATTTCAGGTAGTCCTTGCTTTCTCCCTCCTTCCCTTCCCATTCCCAGCTCTCCCATAGCCTACTGTCTCCGCCTCTTCCTTTCTTTTTCCCCGCCCCCCCCCCCCGACATCAGTCTGAAGAACGGTCTCCACCCGAAGTGTCGCCTATTTCTTCGCTCCATAGATGCTGCCTCACCCGCTGATTTTCTCCAGCTTTGTCTACCAACGAGAGCCCACCACTGGCCACATCTTCCCATCTCCTCCCCTATCGGCTTTCCGCAGAGTCACTGGTCAATTTGTCCCTTCCCACCCAAATCACCCCCTCCTGGCATTTTCCCTTGCAACTGCAGGAAATGCTACACTTGTCGCTTTACCTCCCCCCTTGACTCCATTCAAGGACCCAAGCAGTCTTTCCAGGTGCGGCAGAGGTTCACCTGTACATCCTCCAACCTCATCAATTGTATCCGCTGCTCTAGGTGTCAGCTGCCCCAGTGTCTCAGCATTTCAACTCCCCCTCCCATTCCGAATCCGACCTTTCTGTCCTGGGCCTCCTCCATGGCCAGAGTGAGGCCCACCGTAAATTGGAGGAGCAGCACCTCACATTTCGCTTGGGCAGTTTACACCCCAGCGGTATGAACATTGACCTCCAATTTCAGGTAGTCCCTGCTTTCTCCTCCGCTTCACAGCTCTCCCTCAGCCCACTGTCTCCGCCTCTTCCTTTCTTCTTCCCGCCCCCCGCACCCTCACATCAGTTTGAAGAAGGGTCTTTTTTGTCTATCTTCAGTTTAAACCAGCATCTGCAGTTCCTTCCTACACACCAATACTATACGATAGAACTTTATTAATCCCAGGAGGGAAATTGTGTGTGTGTGTATAGTTATATATTCATATATAAATATACACTGTTTTGTTTTCTCGTTTATAACGTTGTGCTGCTGCAAGTAAGGATTTCATTGAACTGGGACTTGAGCGAATAAAACACTCTTGATTCTTGACTTACATCACTAATGTGTGGGATAGAACGAGTGTACAGGTGATCGGTGGTCAGCGTGGACTCGGTGGGCCGAAGGACCTGTTTCTACGCTGTATCTTTAAATTAAACTAAAAACACTAAAACCTGAGGAAATCTAAAGAAGGGTCTCTACCCGAAACGTCATCCAATTTCTTCCCCGCACAATTAAAGCATCTTCACCCTACCATAGGTACCCAACCAGACACAACTAAATTTGGCACTACAAAGCTGAGGCCACGCGCCAACTCTCGGACACCTCCTCCTACTTACCCCTGGACCATGACCCCACTGACGAGCACCAGGCCACCATCTCCAGCACCATCACCGACTTCATCAACTCCCACGCCCTGCCCGACCGAGCCTCCAACCTCATCGTTCCCCAGCCCCGCACAGCCCGCTTTTACCTTCTCCCCAAAATCCACAAACCTGACTGTCCCGGAAGACCCATTGTCTCTGCCTGTTCGTGCCCCACCGAACTCATCTCCACCTGCCTCGACTCCATCCTATCCCCCTTGGTTAAATCCCTCCCTACCTATGTTCAAGACACCTCAGACACTCTCCGTCATCTCCGCGCATTCCACTCTCTAGGCCCTCACCCGCTCATCTTCACCATGGACGTCCAGTCACTGTACACCTCCATCCCCCACCAGGATGTTCTCGAAGCCCTCCGTTTTTTCCTCGACCGTAGAAGCAATCTATACCCGGCCACTGACACCCTCCTCCGCCTAGCGGAGCTGGTCCTTACACTTAATAACTTCTCATTTGACTCCTCCCATTTCCTCCAAATACAAGGCGTAGCTATGGGCACACGCATGGGCCCCAGCTACGCCTGCCTCTTTGTCGGGTACGTAGAACAATCCTTGTTCAATGCGTACCAGGGCCCCATCATCGACCTCTACCTCCGCTACATCGATGATTGTTTTGGTGCCACATCCTGCACCCACACACAACTGACTGACTTCATCCGCTTCACCACCAACTTCCATCCGGCACTCAAATACACCTGGACCATTTCCGACACTTCCCTACCATTCCTTGACCTCACTATCTCCATCGCAGGTGATAGACTCCTTACCGACATCCACTACAAACCTACCGACTCCCATGGCTATCTGGACTACACTTCTTCCCACCCTGCTTCCTGTAAGGACTCCATCCCCCACTCCCAATTCCTCCGTCTACGCCGCATCTGCTCCCAGGATGAGGCGTTCCACACCAGGGCATCTGAAATGTCCTCATTCTTCAGGGAACGGGGGTTCCCCTCCACCATAGATGAGGCTCGCACCAGGGTCTCTGCCATACCCCGCAACACTGCTCTCTCTCCCCATCCCCCCACTCACAACAAAGGCAGAGTCCCCCTAGTCCTCACCTTTCACCCCACCAGCCGTCACATACAACAAGTGATCCTCCGTCAGTTTCGCCACCTCCAACGTGACCCCACCACTCGCCACATCTTCCCATCTCCCCCTATGTCTGCCTTCCGCAAAGACCGCTCCGTAACTCCCTTGTCAATTCTTCCCTTCCCTTCCATACCACCCCCTCCCCTGGTACTTTCCCTTGCAACCGCAAGAGATGCAACACTTGTCCCTTCACCTCCCCCCTCCACTCCATTCAAGGACCCAAGCAGTCGTTCCAGGTGCGACAGAGGTTCACCTGCATCTCCTCCAACCTCATCTATTGCATTCGCTGCTCTAGATGCCAGCTGATCTACATCGGTGAGACCAAGCGGAGGCTTGGCGATCGTTTCGCCAAACACCTCCGGTCGGTCCGCAATAACCAACCTGAACTCCCGGTGGCTCAGCACTTCAATTCCCCCTCCCATTCTGTATCTGACCTCTCTGTCCTGGGTCTCCTCCATGGCCACAGCGAGCAACACCGTAAATTGGAGGAAATGCACCTCATATTCCGCTTGGGCAGTCTACATCCTGGTGGCCTGAACATTGAATTCTCCCAATTCTGCTAGCCCTTGCTGTCCCCTCCCCTTCATCAGCCACCTGGCTGTCTCCTCCCCTCCCCCAGCCTTCAGGCTCCTCCTCCGCCTTTTTCCTTTTTTCCTTTCTTCTCCCCACCCCCTATCAGTCTGAAGAAGGGTTTTGGCCCGAAACGTTACCTATTTCCTTCGCTCCATAGATGCTGCTGCACCCGCTGAGTTTCTCCAGCATTTTTGTGTACCTACAACTAAATTTAAGGTAGTTCTTTTATCCCAAGAACCCTTTTTTGCTTAAGTCCAAGTCAAGAGTCAAGAGAGTTTTATTGTCATGTGTCCCAGATAGGACAATGAAATTCTTGCTTGCTGCAGCACAACAGAACATGTAAACATAATACAGAACAGGAGATAAAAGCTCAGTATATACCATAGACCATGTATATATATATACACAATAAATAAACAGATAAAATGCAATAGGCTGTTATTTTTCAGAGTTTGGAGTTTGGTGGTGGTGGTGGTTGTGGGTCCACTCCAGTTTAAATTCCATTTCGAATATTTTTGGAGGACCAGGAAACAAAGAAGCAAGAGTTGCTCCAGCTCCAGGGAGTGATTCTGCGTTGGTTTTCAGCGGTTGCGGTGAGGCAGCGACCGGACAGCAATGGCGGCCAGGTCTCCCACAATGCAAAGGGAGGGAGAAAGTGGCCAACACCGACCAGTTGCCGTGGTAGTGCGCATGTGCAGGTCGGCACATGCGCACAACCACGGCCAATGATGTGCTGGCCAAAGATCCTATAGCGAGGCTCTCCCTCAGCCCACTGTCTCCGCCTCTTCCTTCTTCCCGCAACCGGGCAACCGCTAATTTCGAGCCCTGTGATGGTCTAAGCTTCTTCCACAACTCTGCAATTTCTTGCAGTCTTGGATGGAGCTGTTCCCAAACCATGCTGTGATGTAACCCGATATAATGGTTTCTACGACGCAAGAACGTTAGTGAGGGTTGTTGGGAATGTGCCAAACCCCCTAAGCTTTCTAAGCAGTAGTTGTAGTTTTCTGGCCATAGTTCAATGTGGCTGGTCCAGGACAAATTGCTGGTGATATTTATTCATAAGAACTTGAAGCTTTCGACTATTTCTACTTCGGCGCCATCAATGTGTACTGCTTCTCTTCCTGAAGTTAATCACAATCTCCTATGTTTTGCTGACACTGAGGGAGAGGTTGTTGTCTTGACACCAGGTTACGAGGTTCTCAATCTCCTTCCTGGAGTCTGTCTCCTCATTACTTAATATCAGACCCACGACGGTGGTGTCGTTTGCGAACTTGTAAATTGAGTTTGATTGGTGTTTGATGCACGGTCATGAGTGTATAGTAGGGGGCAGAGAACGCATCCTTGTGGGGCACCGTTGCAGGGGATCGTTGAGGTTGATTTGTCACTTATCCTCACTGATTGTGGATGTGGTATACTTGGACTTCCAAAAGGCTTTTGACAAGGTGCCACATAAGAGACTATTGCTAAAAATAAAAAATTATGGGATTGGGGGTAATATATTAGCATGGGTAGAGGATTGGCTAACAAATAGGAAGCAGAGAGTGGGGATAAATGGTTCATACTCGGGATGGCAACCGGTAACTAGCGGGGTTCCGCAAGGGTCGGTGCTGGGACCCCAGTTGTTCACAATTTATATAAATGATTTGGAGGAGGGAACCAAGTGTAATATATCAAAATTTGCGGACGATACAAAAATGGGAGGAAAAGTAGGGGATGAGGAGGATAGGAAGAGTCTGCAAAAGGATATAGATAAGCTAGGTGAGTGGGCAACAACTTGGCAGATGAAATTTAATACTAATAAATGTGAAGTCATTCACTTTGGGGAAAAAAAATGATAGGGCAAGTTATTTTCTAAATGAGGTGGAGCTGCGTTGTAATGCAACGCAAAGGGATCTAGGGGTAGTAGTACATGAATCACTAAAAGTTAGTATGCAGGTGCAGCAAGCAATCAGGAAGGCCAATGGAGTTTTGGCCTTTATTGCTAGGGGGATTGAGTATAAAAACACGGAGGTCTTGCTGCAGCTGTACACAGTATTAGTGAGACCACATTTGGAATACTGTGTACAGTTCTGGGGTCCATACTTAAGAAAGGATGTACTGGCCCTGGAGGCAGTGCAGCGAAGGTTTACAAGATTAATTCCTGCAATGAGGGGATTGACATATGAGGAAAGGTTAAGTAGGCTGGAACTCTACTCTTTGGAGTTTAGAAGAATGAGAGGCGATCTCATTGAAACATATAAGATCGTGAGGGGCCTTGATCGGGTGGATGCACCGAGGATATTCCCAATGATCGGGGAAACTAGAACTAGGGGACATAGTTGTAGAATAAGGGGGGGCTCTTTTAAAACTGAGATGAGGAAGAACTTCTTCACCCAGAGGGTGGTTAATTTATGGAATTCACTGCCCCAGGGAGCAGTGGAAGCAGAAACATTAAATATATTTAAGTCTAAAATAGATGGTTTTTTAGCTGCCAAGGGGATAAGGGGCTACGGGGAGAGGGCAGGGATATGGACCTAGGTATGGTTAGTATAGTAAGACCTGAGTGATCTCCTGGACAAGTGTCGATCGCCTGGATTGGGGTCGGAGAGGAATTTCCCGGATTTTTTTCCCGAATTGGACCTGGGTTTTTATCCGGTTTTTTGCCTCCCCAGGAGATCACGCGGTTCTTGGGGTGGAGAGGGGTGATAGCGGTATAAAGGGGAGGGTAGTGTCTTGTGTTCTGTGTCTTGTGTCTACTGTTTGTGGGTAAGGGTGTCTGTTTAGTGTTCAGCCATGAGCGAATGGCGGTGCGGGCTCGATGGACCTGGTGGTCTACTCTCGCACCTACTTTCTATGTTTCTATGTTGTTCGGGAAGTCGGAAGTCAAGGATCCAGTTGCCGAGGGGAGTGCTGACTCAAGTTCCACGAGTTCGGAGATAAGCTTCGTTGGGATAATGGTATTGAAAGCAGAGCTGTCATCTATGAATAGAGGTCTGACGTAGGTGTCCTTCTTATCCAGGTGTTCCAGGAATGAGTGTAGGGCCAGGGAGATGGCATCAGCTGTTGTGGCGGTGAAGGCGCAACTGGAGAAACTTGTACATGCAAAGAACTGCTAATCAAATTGGCATTTCACTTGCAGAGTAATTTGTATCAAGCTGTAGAGGTGAAGTAATTTGCTGTTGCTTGTGTGAGCATTTTGTTTGAGGTTATGTTACCCTGAGTTGAGTGATTTGTTGGTGTAGATTTCTGTCCTGATCCGAAGAAGTAATTTGACCTGAAAAGCCACCTATAATTTTCTCCAGAGATGCTGTCTGAACCACTGAGTTACACCAGCATTTTGTGTCTTATCTGTCCTGATCATCTTGGAAAATGCTGATGTTGAGCAACATAAGTCTAGAACCATTTTGTGGCAGAGAAATGTTTTCTGTAAGTCTTAATATTCATCATCCTGTGAATTTTGTAGATGCCAAACGCCTGATTGGACGTAGATTTGAAGATACTGTTGTTCAAGCTGACATGAAGCACTGGCCTTTCAATGTAGTAAATGATGGTGGTCGTCCCAAAGTTCAGGTTGACTACAAAGGTGAAACTAAATCTTTTTATCCTGAAGAAATCTCTTCAATGGTGCTCACAAAAATGAAAGAAATTGCAGAAGCCTATCTTGGAAAAGTAGGTAACCTTTAACATTGTGCTAAAATAAGGATTTGCCTTGCCATTTGATGCTGAACATTCATGTTTGCATGTGATTTTAATTTTAAACGATTAAACATGGGAACAACAAACTAGTCTTAAAGATTTTTTGCAATAAAATGCATATATTCATGTCTAAATATTAGTCACTACATTGTAAGTAAACTAGTGTTTGTCATACAGTTTGATAACTTCCATCCCAATTGGTCTGCACAAGATGAACAGATGGTCATTGTATTTCAAGGAAAATTTAGTTTGACTTTTTCATGGTGATGCTTTCAAAAGATTCTCTAGAAATTCAAAGAACCGTAAAAAGTGGAAATCAATAATTTGGAGCAAGTTCTGAATTTTTGGAGCAGCTTTGCTAGTGTTACAATCAGTGCAAAAGATAACATTTAATTCAAATTATTTATCTTGCAGACTATTACAAATGCTGTTGTTACTGTTCCTGCTTATTTTAATGATTCTCAACGTCAAGCAACAAAGGATGCTGGTACCATTTCTGGACTTAATGTTCTCCGTATTATAAATGAACCAACTGCTGCTGCCATTGCTTATGGTTTGGATAAAAAGGTATATCAATAGCAAAATATCTTAATGACATGCGGCTTAATTCCTAGTGCAATCTAGTGCACTTAATTCCTAGTGCAATCTATATTTACTGCAGGGCTGTCTAATTATTATGCTTGAGACTAGGGTGGTCTAAGATAACATTCTTGAACGTCTTTCTAAAATAAATAAAGAATGCCAAAGCAGGGCTTCATGTGTACAATCGCCATCCATGGAATGTGCACCCAAGACCTCACTTTAAGTTGAGCCTGTTGCATCACTTTACTTGAATGGGGTAGCTGATAATGATTTAAAATAGTTAATTTCTGATATCTAAGGTACTAAATGGTTTTTACTTGAACAGTATACATGTCTGATAATTTGCTGTCAGCTTCGGTCAAATTTAACTGTTGAAAGTGGCACAGCGGTAGAGTTGCTTCCTTACAGCGCCAGAGCCCCGGAATCAATCCTGACAACGGGTACTGTCTACAGAAGGATGAGGGGGTATCTTATAGAAACATATAACATTATAAAAGGACTGGACAAGCTAGATGCAGGAAAAATGTTCCTAATGTTGGGCGAGTCCAGAACCAGGGGCCAGTCTTAGAATAAAGGGGAGGCCATTTAAGACCAGAGAGTTGTGAATTTGTGGAATTCCTTGCCACAGAGGGCAGTGGAGGCCAAATCACTGGATGGATTTAAGAGAGAGTTAGATAGATCTCTAGGGGCTAGTGGAATCAAGGGATATGGGGAGAAGGCAGGCACAGGTTATTGATTGGGGACAGTCAGCCATGATCACAATGAATGGCGGTGCTGGCTCGAAGGGCCAAATGGCCTCCTCCTGCACCTATTTTCTATGTTTCTACAGAGTCTGTACGTTCTCCCCATGACCTGCGTGGGTTTTCTCCGGGAAGCTCGTTTCCTCCCACACTCCAAAGACTTAAAGGTTTGTAGGTTAATTGGCTTGGTATAAATGGAAATTGACCCTAGTGTGTGTAGGATAGTGTTACTGTGCGGGAATCTCAGGTCGGCGCAGACTTGGACCGAATTACCTGTTTCCACGCTGTATCTCTAAACTAATCTAAAAGAGCCATGAAGATGGAACCTTGGGAGACCCAGTTGTTATTTGAGGACTGCAGGGTGCTGCAGTAAAGGAGTCTACAAGTTCGCTCACAGGGTTGCAGAAAGTTACAGGGCTAAGATCTAGATGGCAGGGTAGTTGAAGTGTAATCAGTTCAGCTCATTAATATAACTTTGGTAAGCTGCACATAAGCAAAGATGCACTTTTTAGCAAAATTTGTATTTTCTTGTTGTAGGTTGGTGCTGAAAGAAATGTACTGATTTTTGACCTGGGTGGTGGTACCTTTGATGTCTCCATCTTGACCATTGAAGATGGAATTTTTGAAGTCAAATCTACAGCTGGCGACACCCACCTTGGTGGTGAAGACTTCGACAATCGTATGGTCAATCATTTTATTACTGAGTTCAAACGAAAATACAAGAAAGACATTACTGATAACAAGAGAGCTGTTCGACGTCTCCGCACTGCCTGTGAACGTGCAAAGCGTACACTATCATCCAGTACACAAGCGAGCATTGAAATTGACTCTCTATATGAGGGTATTGATTTTTACACCTCAATCACTAGGGCACGATTTGAAGAGCTCAATGCTGACCTATTTCGTGGCACACTTGACCCTGTAGAGAAATCCTTGCGAGATGCCAAACTTGACAAGGCTCAAATCCATGATATTGTACTGGTTGGTGGATCCACCCGCATTCCCAAAATCCAGAAATTGTTGCAAGATTTCTTCAATGGCAAGGAATTGAATAAGAGCATCAATCCTGATGAGGCTGTCGCATATGGTGCAGGTAACAAAGTTCATTAATAGTAGGGGAAATATCTGGTTCTTATAAGCAAATTCAAATTCAAAATTTACTTGAAATTATAAAATTGAAACTAGTAAGTGGAAACTACAAGTTCATACTCGAATGTTGGGAAACATTCATTCTCTCTACTTGGAACTGCAGAGGTCCATTTTGAAAGCATAATCTTGCAATAATGAAAAGTAGCTTATCGAAATCACTGCCAAATCTTTATTGTGGTTATGTTCTGTTACCACAGCTGTTCAGGCAGCCATCTTGGCTGGTGACAAGTCAGAAAATGTACAAGATCTACTATTATTGGACGTCACTCCGCTGTCCTTGGGCATTGAGACTGCTGGTGGTGTGATGACTGTCTTGATCAAACGGAACACTACTATTCCAACAAAGCAAACACAAACATTTACGACCTACTCTGACAACCAGCCCGGTGTGCTCATTCAGGTAATTGTTTTCATTTAAACTTAGAGTTAGGAATTTTAATTTGTGGCAGCCAGAATAGACAATGCACATTAGCCCCAATAATACACTGGCTGGAAGAATATTTTTTTTTGTCTGAACGTGTGAAAATTATGGATGACTTCTGTTAATGATTAGATCTATCTGTGGAAGGCGGTTTATGTGCAGTTAATGTTAAAATCATGCTACAAATGTTTGAAAGTACACCCATATTTACTATAAATAGCAGCATTACAACTGATTTAAAAATGTTCCCTAAAATGCAGCTGTACTTTCAAATGTGAGAGGCAAGTTTTCAGTAACCAAATGTAATATAATTTATTTACAGAAAATATCAGTGGACCTTTAGTTTATTTGTTTTTGGATAACTTAAGATGTCTATTATCAACTACAAGCGGGTTTTTCACTGACTTTCTTGCAAATGCAAATTATACAGATCTTTTGATTTTTGGCTAAACTGATCTGGAAATTGTATTCTTAGGTATTTGAGGGTGAGAGAGCCATGACAAAAGATAACAACTTGCTGGGCAAGTTTGAGCTGACTGGAATTCCACCTGCTCCGAGGGGTGTGCCTCAAATTGAGGTGACCTTTGATATTGATGCCAATGGTATCCTGAATGTGTCTGCAGTAGACAAGAGCACGGGAAAGGAAAACAAGATCACCATCACAAATGACAAAGGTAAATTGCTATCACTTGGTTTTCAATGCTTTATTCAAAACTTTCTCTGGCATTAATAGCTTATAAATCTTTCTGAAATCTTTAGACTTGTTATGGCATGGATTTTCAACTTTTGATTAAACCTCAGCACTATGGGAAGAGTAGAGATGCATTAAAAATCACTTAATATTTCTTGCTTCTGGGCATTATAAAAATGTTCATTCTTAGCAACCTGCTTAACCCAGTCTGAACATCCTATCATGTATGACCTTCAATGGTTCCAAATTTGCAATGTCTGACTGAAACTATGAAATCCAAGAATGAGCTACAGTACTCTAGAACGGAATTGCTGCTTGTGCAACTGCCATTTTGGAAGGCATAACTTCTTCCATCTCACCTATAGCACTGACATTTTTTTTATATTTGAAGGTTTAAATGCCTTTTGGAATCTGATATTGCCTCTATCTTCCATAATCCCTTTGATCTGTTATATAAAAACTGTATCAGCAAAAAATATCATTCCGTTCCTTCGGATAATGGCTTTTCCTCATGGGACATCTCTTTGCTACTTGGTTGATTGCCTTCCACCAGCAAATTTACTGAAAGTGGAGAAAATTAATCTGATATGGTATGGCAGTGTCAGGGTTTCTGGTGTAATGCAAACTACTTATAAAGGCTACTACTTTGTTGCATAATATTAGTAGAAACATGTAAATTTGGAAGTATTCTCTTTGCCCTTTATCAAGTTCCAGTTTTCAAAACAAAAGTGACCACCATTCTGATTAAATTAACAGGTCGTTTGAGCAAAGAAGATATAGAACGTATGGTCCAGGAGGCTGAGAAATACAAATCAGAGGATGAACAACAACGTGACAAAGTTTCATCAAAGAACTCTCTTGAGTCTTATGCTTTCAACATGAAAGCTACTATTGAAGATGAGAAGCTAAAGGGTAAAATAAGTGATGACGACAAACAGAAGGTTTTGGACAAATGTAATGAAGTTATCTGTTGGTTGGATAAGAACCAGGTAAGTTTGTGGGGTGACTTTAGATCATTGATTGCATATTTTACCAAGCAAGTAATGGGTCAGTTTTACCAACTTGTATTTAAGCATTGTTTGCAGGAGTTTACTCAGTAGATAGTGTTGTTTTTACTGAGGAAGGACATTATTGCCATAGAGGGAGTGCAGAGAAGGTTCACCAGACTGATTCCTGGGATGTCAGGACTGTCTTATGAAGAAAGACTGGATAGACTTGGTTTATACTCTCTAGAATTTAGGAGATTGAGAGGGGATCTTATAGAAACTTACAAAATTCTTAAGGGGTTGGACAGGCTAGATGCAGGAAGATTGCTCCCGATGTTGGGGAAGTCCAGGACAAGGGGTCACAGCTTAAGGATAAGGGGGAAATCCTTTAAAACCGAGATGAGAAGAACTTTTTTCACACAGAGAGTGGTGAATCTCTGGAACTCTCTGCCACAGAGGGTAGTCGAGGCCAGTTCATTGGCTATATTTAAGAGGGAGCTAGATGTGGCCCTTGTGGCTAAAGGGATCAGAGGGTATGGAGAGAAGGCAGGTACGGGATACTGAGTTGGATGATCAGCCATGATCATATTGAATGGCGGTGCAGGCTCGAAGGGCCGAATGGCCTACTCCTGCACCTAATTTCTATGTTTTTACCTCTTAAGTGCCAAGACCAATTTGTGGTGCCTATATTAGCTTGTGAGCTTAATTCTGGAACTTCTGTTCCTAGTTAGTGGAAATGGTGCAGGTTGAAATGGTAAATGAAGAATAAGGAATTTAAGGGTTAGTTGTATCCAGCTACATGTGTTCAAACTAATGTACAATGGGTTTAAGTGGCATTTCTATTATACAGGAGAGTTTGAGAACAGATTTCAAGAAGGATGCTGTCCTTTTGATCAATGTAGAATCACGAATATTTCAGTTAGAAAGCAAGGATGGAATAAAAGTGATTAGCTTCTGGGGGAAAAATAGAAGGAAGTGCAGAAATAGACAATAGGTGCAGGAGTAGGCCATTCAGCCCTTCGAGCCAGCACCGTCTTTCAATGTGATCATGGCTGATCATCCCCAATCAGTACCCCGTTCCTGCCTTCTCCCCATATCCCCTGACTCTGCTATCTTTAAGAGCCCTATCTAGCTCTCTCGTGAAAGTATCCAGAGAACCGGCCTCCACCGCCCTCTGAGGCAGAGAATTCCACAGACTCACAACTCTCTATGTGAAAAAGTGTTTCCTCATGTCTGCTCTAAATGGCTTGCCCCTTATTCTTAATCTGTGTCCCCTGGTTCTAGACTCCCCCTGTGGAATTGTGGAATGGCGGTAAATAACTGATATTTCAAGTGATCTTGATTTTGGCACAAGAATCTTGACTGATCTGTTCCAAAATATAAGTATATTGTCAACCAGCTAATTAGTCAATTATCTTTTCAGACTGCAGAAAAGGATGAATATGAACATCAATTAAAAGAAATTGAGAAAGTCTGCAATCCAATCATGGCCAAGTTGTATCAAGGTGCTGGTGGCATGCCTGGTGGTATGCCAGAAGGCTTTCCTGGAGCTGGTGCTGCTCCTGGAGGAACATCTGGACCAACTATTGAAGAAGTTGACTAAAACATATGCATCACTAATCTGGCTGTTACTGTGTACTGTAATAATGCAAACCCCCCCCATTATTGATGTTAAATGTGTTAAGTTTATAGAGACGTGAACATCTGGCTAAATAAATTCTAGTTCAGAATGTTACATTGTTTTCTTGGTAGATTGCAAATACTATTTTAAATCTATCCACTTGGTAATGAGGTCTAATATGTTGTACAGTTCTGAATGAAGCTTGAGTATTGTCTTCTGATTAGACACATTGCAGCTTCCGAGTCTCAACATTTCTAGTTCTAATTCTCTAATTTGAGCATTCATGTTTACTATTTGTGCTATTTTCATGTTACTAGTCATTTTGCACAATAATCCGTGTTTCTGTTATTTGATTAGTTGCATTAAAGGTTGAATTTAAAAGTAGCAAACTAGAAAATTTAGATCTCTGGATATTTGAAATCATTTTCAAGATTTTAAAATGTTCTTGTGCTTTTCCATTAACCTTGTCCCTTAAGTTTTAAGAGTGGTTAAAATTTGGATTGGGTCACTACTTTTGAGTTTAAATCTTCTTTAGTAGTATTTCCAGCAAAGGGTTAGCCCTACCCAGCCTCTTATCATCCTCTCTTTTGCAAGTTGTGCCCCTCAACCAAAAAGGACAGCTTTGATCCTTAGTTGGTTTAAAGGATTACACCATGGTAAGATGTCCTTTTCCAATGAAAATAAAAATGCTATGGCACAAATTGATTTCATATGAATATGCCAAATTACTGTTTAACCATTACATGACTGATCTATTTCAGGGTGAAATGTTAAAGTAAAATATTAAAAAACATATCTACTATTCTCTTGCAGAATTCAGTATTTTCCCAAACTGATTCATTTAGTTGGCACTATTGTGTGGCCCGACAGGCCAGGTGCCTGTTTTACCAGTGATTTATTTTCACACTGAACCATGTTTCAATCAGTTTGCAGAAAAAAGAATTTCAATTTGTGCCATTGCTGCTCTTTATCTGACCAACCCAAGTGTTATCTTCCCATTGTCCCATTGAAGTAAGGCAAATGTTCGTAATAAATAATCTGAACATGTCTCAGCGTTAGGTGAAAAAATCATAACTGGAATCACAAACAATTATTGGCTGTTTAAAGCTGCAAAAATATACCCCCCTTCTTTATTAATAATCTGAACAAGAGATAAATCAAATCTTTGGCTTGTTATGTGCTTGCTAATTTGTGCTACTTTCTTTAGTAACCAATGTTAGTATGCTAAGACCCCTCTTACATAATTGGCAACTAAATGCATTACCTTTCATCCACACATTTAAGTGTTTTTGCCATTTTACTAGGTTTTAATTATATTTCTCAAGAAAACCTTCAATGCTTCTCTGATTCATGTTAGCACATTTTTTTATACGTCCCCAAAAATGGAATCAAGAAAAAATATTTAGAGGTGCAAATGTTAAATCATGATGCAATCTGAACTCTCAATAATTGTTTCTGTCTTTGACAAGGTTACTAGTATCCACCACTCTGAGCTATTAGAGAAATAAATAAAATTACAGTCTCTGGGACTTATTGTGTGTTCTACAGCGAAGATGCTTCCTATATCATTTCAGAGAATCAAACAATTGCTACAGGAGTCACATGTAGGACAGACTGGTTAACGACTAACATTTCCTTCCCTAAATTAATAATTACCTAAAGTATTTTGAACCTGCAGGAGACATTTCAGTTAAGCAGATTGAGTATAGCATATCTCCTTCAAAAATGTTGGTTCAAGATGATGGGTCTTGGAACAATCCATTAATTTCATGACCACCATTACATAAGTAACAAATTAACTGAATTTAATTTTTCCAGCTATTAAATTAGAAATCTATGTTGTAAATGTATAATGGATAACGGAAAGGATTATTTTGTTAAATTAAGACGATTGTACATGAAGCTAAGCAGCAACTTTGCCCAGTTAATCTTACCGCCACTTGTTTTTACTGTTCCTTGAGAATTGTAAACTAAACTACAAGTCATGCTTCTGCCACAAGCAGCAGAAAAAACAAAAAATGCTATCAAATAGAAAGGTATGTATGCAATAAGATACAGAAAAATGAGTTCCGAAGAAGGGTTCTGACCCAAAACGTCACCTGTTCTCCAGAGATGCTGCC
Organism: Malacoraja senta; assembly: GCA_038087875.1. Classification (NCBI taxonomy): domain Eukaryota; kingdom Metazoa; phylum Chordata; class Chondrichthyes; order Rajiformes; family Rajidae; genus Malacoraja; species Malacoraja senta. The sequence goes on from CM075988.1 coordinate 20,094,924, forward strand.
TGGCGACTGAGTTGCTCCAGCACTTTGTGTCTATTATATTTAGTATCTATTGCACTAAATATTGTACCCTTTATCTGTCCACTGTGGATGGCTTGATTTTAATCCTGTGGTCTTTTCTTTGACTGGATACAACGCAACAAAAAGATTTTCACTACCTCGGTACACGTAACAATAATTAACTAAACTAAGAATCACTTTAATAAAAAGTTATTTCGCTAGTAACACATGGATGTGAAAATATGATGCCCATAACTACAGGAAGAACATCCACATTTAGGCCAGGAGAGTGTTTTTCACTACTAATCCTGCCTTTGCCATTCACTGACTAAACCAAAAGGAGGATTGATGACAGACAGTCTGAAGAAGGGTTTCGGCCCGAAACGTTACCTATTTCCTTTGCTCCATAGATGCTGCTGCACCCGCTGAGTTTCTCCAGCATTTTTGTGTACCCAGGAGGATTGATGAGTTTGATACACAAAGAGAACAATAACTGATTGTCCCATCAGACCATTTAACTCCATGGACAAAATCTGGCAGGGATGTGGATTAAAAAATGGGTTGACTAAACCAATTTTAGGAATTATCCATATTTCAACTTTAATCATCTCTTTCGACTCTGGGTTTACTTTTCAGATGTTCTACTTCTTCCAAGATTTTACATAGCAGCACAGAGATGGATAGTAACAGGTATTTAAGCAGGACATTAGCAGCAGATAACACCTGTGTACGATGGTCTAGGTTATGTTTTCACTTTTTGGATTCTTTGATCAGTATTCAGGTTAGGCAGAGGTTCACTTGCACCTCCTCCAACCTCATCAAGATGTGGACTCATACATCGGCGAGACCAAACGCAGACTGGGCGATCGTTCCGCGTGAAGCAACCTGATCTCCCGGTTGCTGGACACTAATTCTCCTTCCAATTCCTACACAGACCTTTCTGTCCTCGGTCTCCTCCATTGTCAGAATGAGGCTAAACGCAAATTGGAGGAACAGCATCTAATTACGCTTGGGCAGCTCCCAGCCCAGTGATGTGAATATTGATTTATCTTACTTCAGGTAGCCCCGGCATTCCCTCTCTATCCTTCCCCCACCCATGTCACAACAGCTTCTAATTTTCACCCTACAAACAACACCCTACAAATGGCCTGTTCCTTTATCATCATTACTTTTTTGCACATCTTTCATTCATTGTACTCTATATCTCCACATCACCGTCTTTATCTCTCGTTTCCCTTATCCATAACTAGTCTGAAGAAGGGTCTCGACCCAAAGCAGCACCCATTCCTTCTCTCCAGAGATGCTGTCTGTCCCACTGAGTTACTCCAGCTTTGTGTGTCTTCAGAATATATCATAACATGCCTTGGTTTTCCACAGCAAATACTCAGTGAAAATAGAAGATCTAATGTAATAACATTCTCTGGTAATGCTTGGGGAAGAAAAAGTTAAGGAATTTGATAAACATTTTCAAATCACAAATGGTTTTGATTGAGTAAAGATGTAAAGTACCCCTTGTGTTCCCCCTCTTCCCATCCCCTAATCCTGTATACTAATTACAGTGATACGATGTGGGACTTCATTGATAACTCTTTTGAAGAACTAACAAAAGCAAAATGGACCAAATGGTGTCTCAGCCATTCTAAAACTTTGTAGTGATCAGCTGCAATGCCAAGTCTCATGCTATTATAAGAAATGTATATATGTAATTGAAAATCATAGAGGTGCAGGTGGTGGAGGGCGAGGCCAGGGTTGGCATGATAATACGCTTATTACAAAGTGATTGATCAATGAATAGAGGAACAATAAACAAAGACTGGAAAACAGATCAGAGCCGTCGCAGGGAAATGAAACTGAAAGGATAATGTTAGAAATGCCCAGTAGATCAAGCCGTGTCAGTGGAAAAAGAAACTGATTCAAAATTCAAGGTTGATGCTAACCGTGGAAGTGCCCAGTTCTGATAGAAATAGAGAAAGCTAGTTACAAGGTGTTGGATTTAATATTAAGTCCTGAAGGCTGTGATGTAGTCAAAAATATGTCCTCGTTTACTTTGGGATAGGCAACCAGAAGTTCAGGGTCACCCATGCAGACTGGAAGAAAGTGCTCTGCAAAGAAGTCACATAATCGTTATTTAGTTTCTCCGATGCAGAAGAGACCACACTGGATGCATCAAATGCAGTCCTCGAGATTGTAAAAAAATGCAGGTCAATCTCTAATTCAATTGTAACGATAATTTTGGTCCTTGGATCGTTCAAAAGAATGGTGTAAAGGTGTCGGTGTAGCAGCTCCTGCAGTTACATGGGAAGGTGACATAAAAGGGAAGCGGTGGTGGATTTGAGAAGCAGAAATAAAGTGCAGGAGTAGGTCATTCGGCCCTTCGAGTCAGCACCATCATTCAATATGTTCATGGCTGATCATCCAAAATTAGTACCCCGTTCCTGCTTTTTCCCCATATCCTTTGATTCCGTTAACCCTCAGAGCTCAATCTAACTATCTTGAAACAGCCCATAGCCTTTTATAGAAAATAGGTGCAGGAGTAGGCCATTCGGCCCTTCGAGCCTGCCCATTCAATATGATCATCGTACAGTATCCTGTACCTGCCTTCTCTCCATACCCCTGATCCCTTTAGCCACAAGGGCCACATCTAACTCCCTCTTAAATATAGCCAATGAACTGCCTCAACTACCTTCTGTGGCAGAGAATTCCAGATTCACCACTCTGTGTGAATTTTTTTTTCTCATCTCGGTCCTAAAAGACTTCCCCCTTATCCTTAAAGACGACTGTGGATGTACAATTACTTATGCCATTAATGTAAAGAAGATATCAAAGTGCAGAATATAGTGTTCCAACATTATTGTGTTAGTTGCTGAGAAAAGGTCCAAGATCCACGATGGGTTGGTTGCTACACTTTATCTTAGGGCTAACAGGAAGAGGGACTTAAAAGGAAACAAAAGAGGTGTAAATGGCCCTTGATTATGTTAGCTATTTTACCGAGGCAGTGTGAAACGTGCACTTTTAAAAGTGGCAGCATGTGTAGAGTGGTAAAGAAGGCATATGGCATGCTTGCATTCATCTGTCTGGGTATTGAGTATAAGAGTCAGGAAGTATTTTTGAACTCAGACTTCAGTTAGGCCACATTTGGAATAGTGTACAGTTCTGGTCACCCCATTGCAGGAAGGATGTGGAGGTTTTGGAGACAGTGTAGTTGAGGTTTACATAGAAACATAGAAAATAGGTGCAGGAGGAGGTCATTCGGCCCTTCGAGCCAGCACCGCCATTCATTGTGATCATGGCTGATCGTCCCCTATCAATAACCCGTGCCTGCCTTCTCCCCATATCCCTTGACTCCACTCTCTCTTAAATCCATCCAGTGACTTGGCCTCCACTGCCCTCTGTGGCAGGGAATTCCATAAATTCACAACTCTCTGGGCGAAAACGTTTTTAATGACCTCCCCTTTATTCTAAGACTGTGGCCCCTGGTTCTGGACTCACCCAACATTGGGAACATTTTTCCTGCATCTAGCTTGTCCAGTCCTTTTATAATTTTATGTTTCTATAAGATTCCTCCTCATCCTTCTAAACTCCAGTGAATACAAGCCTAGTCTTTTTAATCTTTCCTCATATGACAGTCCCGCCATCCCAGGGATCAATCTCGTGAACCTACGCTGCACTGCCTCAATCACAAGGATGTCCTTCCTCAAATTAGGAGACCAAAACTGTACACAATACTCCAGATGTGGTCTCACCAGAGCCCTATACAACTGCAGAAGACAAGCCCTATACAACTGCAGTTTACCAGAATGCTACTTAAATTGGAGATAATTAACTATAAGGAGAGGTTGGAGAAACTTGGAGTGGAATGCCAGAGGTTAAGAGAAGACCTATATAAAACAATGAGGCATACATAGGGTAGACAGTCAGATCCTTTTTCCATGGGGTTGAAATGTCAAAGACTCAAGGCATGGCTTTAAAGTGAGAGGGGACTCTTTTTTTAATGATGAGACAGGCAAGTTTTTTTTACATAGAGTGGTGGATGACTGGAACACGCTGCCAGGGATGTGGTTGAGGCAGATAGCATGGTGGCGTTTAAGAGGCTTTTACGTAAGCTCATAGATATGCAAGGAATGGAGGTATTTGGATCATGTGCAGGCAGATGGTATTTCTTTATCTTGGTATGTGCTGCACGGGCATTATGGGTCAAAGGCCTTGTTCCTGTGCTGCATTCATGATTCTTTTGTTACCGCACTGGCTCGAAGGGCCGAAAGGACTACTCATGCACCTATTTTTCTATGTTTCTACGCACACTTCCTGGATCCTACATCAGTGCCAGCCGTGGCTCTGCTAATAATGAATACAGCAAGTAGTATTGAAATTCCTCTCCAGACACAAGCATAAAATATAGGCTCATATTATGGTTCTGGACTGCCAGATGTGGAAAATAAATCGCGGAAGATCTGCCAGTCCTGCCTTGTGATAAATACAACAGTGGTGGTATTCTACTATTTTGAGCCATTAACATACAATAGACCGCGTTTCGCAGTCGGGAGGCCGTTAGGATGAGTAGGAAAAAACTGTAGGTGCTGGTTTACACCGAAGATAAGACACAAAAGGCTGGAGTACTCCCTGAGATATTCCAGCTTTGTGTGTCTATCTTTGGCTGTTAAGATGAGTCGTGTAACTGAGGGCTTACACAAGTAATGTTACATCGTGTGAACAGCCGGTGTAAACCACGGGAGGGCCGCGGGTATCTCCGTACCCCGGCCCTTGGATAATCACACCGACCCGCACGCCTTCGTTCGTGCTCCTGTGTTGGGCGCCATCTCAGCTTCAGGTCTGAAGAAGGGTCTCGAACCCGAGATGCTGGCTGACCCGCGGAGTTACTGCAGCATTTTGTGTCAAACTCCGGATATAACCCGGCATTTGCCGTTTGTTCCAACACACAGCTTCCATCTTTCCACCCAGGTAGTCTCGTCTCGTCTCGTCCCATCCGGCCCGGTCCCAAGGGCGGCTCCACCGCGCAGCCAATCAGATGCCGGACTGCCTTCCCGCCGCGCCCGGTGACGTCACCTGCCGGGCGCTGATTGGTCGGGCCCGGCGATGACGCGCGCGGCTTTCTAGAACCTTCGAGTGAGCCTTAAAAGCGCGCGGCGGGAGCGGCGCGGTCTCATTGCGGCGTCGGGACACGGCCAACAGCTCTCTTCCGCAGCCCGGTCTTCACCACCACCACCACCGCCCGCCAGCAACGGCAACAGCAACTACAGGTACGGCCTCACTCTTGCACCTCCACTTACTCTCGCCGTTACTTATATTAATGTTCTCTTTCATCGCCTTCGTTCCTGCTCGTCCAGGCCGGGGCCTCCGCATCCGGCCGCCATTTTGCTGCACACCGCGCTCGGTCCGTCTTGGCCTACGCGCCTTGATCTCCCGGTTAACTCCCCTCGCACACTGACCTTTCTGTCCTGGGCCGCCTAGTATTTGTCAGCGTGAGACCCAGCGCAAATTGGAGGAACAGCGCCTGATATTTTGCCTGGGCAGCGTACAACCCATCGGTATGAATATATTGATTCCTCTAAGTTAAAGTAGTATTTACTTTACCTCCGTCCTACCCACCCCTAGTTCTCCGACCAGTTTCACAGTCCTGATTAATTTTACTGATCGCGTGCCTCTCACCTTGCCCTCTGCCAACAATGAACCGTTCTACGTTTTCCTTGCGCACCGTTCCTTTTTATGTCTCGTTTTCACACCATAACCATCCATAACTCTCTCCTCTCTGAGGAAGGGTCTCGACCCGAAGCGTCGCTCGTTTCATTTTAACCCAGCTATGCTGCTCACCCGCTGAGTTACTCCTGCATTGTGTGCGCTATTTAGAGCGTTCCTCCCACGACCCGTGGTTGATGTGACTTACTGCGAACGTTTTCGCTTCCTCCTCTCCCCCGCCCGGCTGGGGCTGCAGAGACCATGTGGGCGGGCTTCCTCTGCCGCTTTGTTCCGCCTACTCTTCTGGAAGAGTCTGCGAGCGGGCGGCCGCTCCCTTCCGCCCCCCATCGGGTTGAGACGGAGCGGCCGCGGGCGGGCTCCCGCTCAACACGTGGTGCCTGCACTCCGGCGTTATGCTCCCCCACACCCCATGAGGGGGGGGGGGGGGTGTCGCCGATTAGCCACATGGTCAGATTGTGGGGCATCCTTGCAGCTCTACATTTTTCAAGTATTTTCACCATTCGTGCCTACCTCAGCTACTTTGGCAGGATTCCAGATATCTACCACTTTGGGGAAAATACTCTCGCCCTTTCTAAACATTCACTCCCTTCTCGCCTTAGACAGCGCCCTCCGGGTTTAGACACTCTTATCCTGGGGAAAGGACTGCCTTTTCACCTTATTCACGATTTTTGTAAAATTCCAAGATTTATATTCCAGGGCAAAAAAGACCTGTGGTCTTCCCTTATGATTTACCTTGCTCCCAGCCCTGATTACATTATAATTCCTACTCCCCAATAGTGGAGGGAGAGGGGAACCTCCATCTAGCATTTGTTTTGTTTAGCCACTTGACCATTCAACTAATTTACTAGCTTGCAATCCATAGGAATCTACATTCTTATCCAAACTTAATATAACATGAAGGGAACCCAGTGCTCATTCTTGTATAGTCTGAAGAACAACCTACAACCATCATTCTGTCTCCAACCTTCACGCTCATTTTGTGTCAATTTGACTAGCTAGCCTTGATCCCCACGTGATCGAATCTTCCAGGCCAGTGTGGTATATCATGGGCCATATAGACAGACCGATAATTAGGAATGAGAATTCAGGAGTTAAGAATTGGGAATGAGAAGTCATGTAGATCGTGGAAATAATCTGTATGGTCCAGGAGGGAGCATGAGCCTCAACTTAATTCCCCAGTAGCAATTCTATCAGTCCCTTTCCATCATCTTTTTGCTCAGTGGTTGCAATTTATTCTCTTCGAAAAGAATGTGGAGTGGCAGGTGTTGCTGGTTTTTGAAGTGATTGTGTAATCTGTTGAACAACAGCTCATTGTGATGAGTCATTGTTTCTGACCTTATGAAGGAATTGGGTGGCGGTTTCCTTCTGGGTAGAACTGAATAAATTATTTTGGATAAATTTGTTTTTGAACCATTAACTTTATTTTTCAGACAAAATGTCAAAGGGACCAGCAATTGGTATTGATCTCGGGACAACCTACTCTTGTGTGGGTGTCTTTCAGCATGGAAAAGTTGAAATTATTGCCAACGACCAGGGCAACCGCACCACGCCAAGCTATGTTGCCTTCACTGATACAGAGAGACTTATCGGTGATGCAGCCAAGAACCAGGTGGCCATGAACCCAACCAACACAGTTTTTGGTGAGTTACATAGTTCAAGGTACTTTTAGTCAAGTCTTTGTATGAAGTGGAGATGCAGGTATATGTGCACTAAGATTTAATAATCTCCAACTATACTAATTTTAACTTCGCAGATGCCAAACGTCTAATTGGACGTAGGTTTGAGGATGCTGTTGTTCAGTCTGACATGAAGCACTGGCCATTCAGAGTTATCAGTGATAGTGGCCGACCCAAGGTTGAGGTTGAGTACAAGGCTGAAAAGAAAACCTTTTACCCCGAGGAAGTATCATCCATGGTGCTGACTAAAATGAAAGAGATTGCAGAGGCCTACCTTGGAAAGGTATTGTTTGCAGTACAGTTGCAAGTGTTTGTTCTAAATGTGCTATGCCAAATTTCTGAAGTCAAATGTGCATCTTGTTAAGATGTTATATAAAATATTCTTTTGTTTAGACCATCTCAAATGCAGTGATTACAGTACCGGCGTACTTCAATGATTCTCAACGGCAAGCTACAAAAGATGCTGGTACCATTTCTGGCCTTAATGTGCTGCGTATAATCAATGAACCAACTGCAGCTGCAATTGCTTATGGCTTGGATAAGAAGGTACGTAGTGCAAACAGCATCTGGTTGTAACATTAGTACATCGAGAATTCTTATTTAATTACAAGTTGGCTGAAGAGAAGCCTGGAACAGTGGTCAAGAGTGTCGTGCCAACAGTGGAAAAATAACATCCTTAAGCATAATGCTCAAATGATATACATCAATCAATGACCCTGGATAACAAGTGCAAGAAAGCCAGAAGGCCATGAATCTCAGAAACCCCATGGGAAGAATGTACAGAGGACTAAGGCAGTAGCTCTACTGCTATGCCGCAGTTCTGTCCTAGTGGAAACATCAACTCCACATCTATTTTATCCACTCCTTTCACCGTTTGTTGATTTTCAATGTGATCCCCATCAATAAGATTCAATGAGAACTCCAGTGAGTACAAGTCCAGTGGTCACCAATCATTCTCGTAAACCTCTGGACCCTCTCCAATGACCCCACTTCCCTCAGATTTTGGCCCCAAACTGCCCGTAATGTTCAAATGCTTACATTGCATTTGTCTTCCTTTCAACTTGCAAATCAAAATGTTGGTAATCCCTGCACCAGCACCCTGACATCCAATTTCTGAATCCTCTCCCATTTAGAAAACAATTATGTATTTATTTATTCCTGTTATTACTACAGATGACCACATCTTGCTATGCTGAATTCCATCTGCCACTACTTTGTCTACCCCTCCCCCCCCCCCCCCCCAAATGAATGTGCAAGTTTATTGTCTGGGTGTTAACCTTTGGTTGTTGCCTTTCCTCTATAGGTTGGGTCTGAAAGAAATGTACTGATTTTTGACCTTGGTGGTGGTACTTTTGATGTCTCCATCTTGACTATTTGAAGACGGAATTTTTGAGGTCAAATCTACAGCTGGTGATAGCCATCTTGGTGGTGAAGACTTTGATAGTCGTATGGTCAACCATTTTATTGCTGAATTCAAAAGAAAATACAAGAAAGACATTACTGATAACAAGAGAGCTGTTCGCCGTCTCCGCACTGCATGTGAACGTGCAAAGCGTACGTTGTCATCCAGTACACAAGCAAGCATTGAAATTGACTCTCTGTATGAGGGTGTTGATTTTTATACCTCAATCACAAGGGCACGATTTGAAGAGCTCAATGCTGACCTCTTCCGTGGCACACTTGACCCTGTAGAGAAATCCTTGAGGGATGCTAAGATGGACAAGGCTCAAATCCATGATATTGTACTGGTTGGTGGATCCACCCGCATTCCCAAAATCCAGAAGTTGTTGCAAGATTTCTTCAATGGCAAGGAGTTGAATAAGAGCATCAATCCTGATGAGGCGGTCGCATATGGTGCAGGTAATGTTATACAAAATGTGATTTGACAATACAGTCTAATTTCTTGATTATTTTCAGTGACTAATCTAATATTTTTGTGTCCTTAGCTGTCCAGGCAGCTATCTTAGCTGGTGACAAGTCTGAGGCTGTACAGGATCTACTGTTGTTGGATGTTACTCCTTTGTCCCTGGGCATTGAGACGGCTGGTGGTGTCATGACAACGTTAATTAAACGTAACACCACCATCCCAACAAAACAAACGCAGACCTTCACCACCTATTCTGATAACCAGCCTGGTGTGCTGATTCAGGTAAGTCTCAATTTTCAATGTCTTTTCAGTTTTGTTAAATTAGTTGGCCAGCACTTGCTGAAAGTTCTAAATCACCAATATATTGCATACTCTATTGTTTCTACCATTTTCCTATAACAATTAATATTTTTGTAGGTGTATGAGGGTGAGAGAGCCATGACGAAAGATAACAACTTGCTGGGCAAGTTTGAGCTAACTGGAATTCCACCTGCTCCCCGGGGTGTGCCTCAAATTGAGGTGACTTTTGATATTGATGCCAATGGTATCCTGAATGTATCTGCAGTGGACAAGAGCACTGGAAAAGAAAACAAGATCACCATCACAAATGACAAAGGTAAGGAGCTTTTAGTATCGGTAGCTTTTAACTTTGCCATGATGAAGGATTCCGAAGTCATTCGTAGTTTCCACCAGAAATCGAAAGATGGATGTTGGCCAATTACCTTCCTTGGATGTCTGAGCGATTGAAGCTAACAAGATGTTTGATGTTTGTTCATTGGGAAACTACTATTATTTATTTATTTTTTGATTTGTAGGTCGCTTGAGCAAGGAAGACATTGAACGCATGGTTCAGGAAGCTGAGAAGTACAAGTCTGAGGATGATCAGCAGCGTGAAAAAGTAACATCAAAGAATGCACTGGAATCCTATGCTTTCAACATGAAGGCTACAATTGAGGATGAAAAGCTGAAGGGCAAAGTTGGAGATGATGACAAACAGAAGATTTTGGATAAATGCAATGAAGTCATCAGCTGGCTGGATAAGAACCAGGTAAAATTTCCAGCAGTTCAAGCTAGTTAATTTCAATTCATTCGCAATGATGAAGTAAAAACCATTAACCATTCGTAGTTTCCACTGGAACCCTGTGCTGGTTGTGATAGCAATCTTCCTTGGATGTCTGAGCGTTTTTGTCCTTTTCCTTGAAGTGTGCATTGTTTGGTGCAATATGAATAACTTTTTTTTTGTTCCTTCCAGACTGCTGAAAAGGATGAATATGAACATCAACAGAAAGAGCTGGAGAAGATCTGCAATCCAATAATCACGAAGTTGTACCAGGGAGCTGGCGGGCCACCAGCAGGCTTTCCTGGTACTGGTGCTCCTCCTCCTGGTGCAGGTGCATCATCTGGCCCAACAATTGAGGAGGTCGATTAAAATGCACAGCATGTCTACTGGTCATGAGTGTCTTGACTCTGGTTAAGTGCTCTTACTATATTAAAAAGAACCAGCTTTGATTTTAAGTGCCAAGATTTGAACAATGCACTTGTACATGAATGTGTTTGGTCTGAATAAAGGCTATGATCAGAGTATTAAACTTGTCTTTTCAATTATGTACATTAAATGGGTAGGTATCACTTGTCAGTCAAGTAAGAGCTCTTGATTGTTGCTTAATGCCACTGATTTCCATCACATTAGGGGTTCAATTGTCCCCATAATATTTACAACAAAGGTTGGTGTGAATCTCCCCCTTCTCAGGGCAGGTATTGCAGGAGCAAACTAGATACTTGGCACATTAGGTCCCTCCTGGGACCCAAGTTGCATCAAATATACAATGAGTAGCTGGCAATTCTTCTAAATGATTGCTAGATTGTTTATGCAAGCTCAATTGAGTGATACAATGGTTAATCTGGTGGCTTGTCACGGAAATAAGTGGCTCACATCTTGGCGTTGCACAATACAGATTTTTTTTTTAAACTGGTGCTTCAGAGAAATACTCAGTGGCTGAAGAAAATCCTAGCCCAAGATCCAAGCTGGTAGTGGGTGAAGGATAATCTTCCAGTTGTAGAACTTGCCCCACCCCTAAATTTGGTAGACTTTCCTGTAAGTACCTACTGCATTGAAAACAATTTCTGACTGACATTTCATCTGAGGTCTTGCCAGGATTTATTTACTCTTGACAATTTGTTGCTTGGATTTCTGTTTCCTGAAATTACTAGGAATTTAGCAATACGCATTACCTTATTGACAAAATAGGACAAGCGACTTGCCCCATTAAGATCATGACTGATGATGCTTGGCTTTATTTTATTGTACAACCAGTCTAATAAATATAATGGCCTGAAGGTGGAAATAAGCAAGATTTTCTGCCCTTGAGGAAATTTTGTGTAAATAAACATTTATTTCCCAATCCCCCTTCTCGTTTATATCCACTGATGTGTGTCTCTTCAAAACCGGAATTGATAGACATCATTTACGTGTCATAAATGTCCCAATACTGAAATGTTGCATTGAACACTCCTTGTTATATATGCTAGCTGTTCCCCAACTCTGCTGCATTGCATTGGGGCTCCATTTGTGCAGAACATGTTAATTTCATCAACTTTACCACTAACCTTCACCCTTATACTGTTAGGCTATCTTTCATCCCACCCTCCCATTTCTCATTTGTCTCATCACTGGGGACATGTCTACTACCATGACCCTGCCTCCAACCTTTTCTGCAACATCTGTTCCCAGGTTGAATCGTTCCACTTTAGAACATCCAAGATGTCCTCTTTAGTAAACATGGTTGAACCCCTCACTTTTTTTTCTTTGTCCATGTAAATAGTTTGTCCCGAGACTCCAGGTGGAAGTATCCAAGAGTGAATGGGTGATTGATGGTTGACATGGACTGATGGGCCCGTTTCGATATTGTATCTCAAGCTAAACTTTGCACTTTGGGCAGCATGGTGTTTGCAAGTTTGAGGCTGTATCAAGTGAAGGCGCTATTGATAAGAGTTTTGTGAGTTGGGTTTTTAATAAAAGGTATTTAAACGTGTGTTACTGGAACACAAAGTCAATGCTCTGCAGCATGGAAATAGGCCCTTTGACCCAACTTGTCAAAGTCGACAAAAGCTGGCATTCTGGTCTAGTTCCATTTCCCTGAATTTGGGCCACAGCCCTCTAAACCCTTCCTATCCATATATCTGCCCAAATATCTTTCGCATGCTATAATTGTATCCATTTCTGTGGGTTCTTCGGGCATCTCATTCCAGACACGGGCTACACTTTGAGTAAAAATATTGCACATGAGGTGCTTAAATATCTCCCCTGTCATCATAAGCCAAGCCCTCTAGTTTTGGAATCTTCTAGTCTGGGAAAAAGACTGAGCTTTATCCTTGCCCCAACTTGCCCAGAAAATCACTATTGATACTTTGAAAGTATTGTTCATTTGTGCATCAATTTATTTGTTGCATGGCTTGCTTTATTCGCCAGCAGAAAAAAGGGGGTAGAAGCTCAAAGGCACAACTTTTTTCGCTCTGTTAAGGAAAAAAAGTAGTTTACTAAATGTGTATTTAGCAAATGTAACAGCATGCACTCATTGAAGCAATCAAGGCTTTAAAAACATTGTCACTCACCTTCAGTCCTTCACACATACCGTATAAGGAGTGTTACATTAAGGTTACTTTATCTTAAGCATGATGAGTCAGCCTGTCAGTACTTTGAAATGGTATATTGGTCCATTGGATAATAAATGTTGCTAAATATGACTCAAATTTAACCTTGACCTTGGTATCGAGAAAATCTGATTGAACTCAGAAACTCTTCTCCTTTGCAGTTTGAAAAGGAGTGTCACAGCACATAGAACATTGACCGGTACAGCACAGGGATGGGTCCCTCAGATCACAATGTTTGTGCCAAACACGATGCAAAGTTAAATTAATCGTATCTGCTGGTACATGATCTATAATCCCTCTATTCCCTACACTTCATGTGCCGATCCAAAAACATCTTAAACACTATTGTCATATCTGCCTCCACCACCACCCCTGGCAATGTGTTCCAGGACCCCACCACTCTGTGCAAAAAACCTGTCCTGCATATCTCCATTAAACTACCCCCACCTTATAGCTATACCCTCTAGTGTTGGACATCTCCACCCTGGAACAAGTTTCTGACTACCCTATCCATGCCTCTTATCATTTTATATATTCCTAAAAAGTTTCCCCTCAACCTCTGGTGTTTCAGGGAAAAAATGCAAGTTTATCCAACTGCTCCTGGTAGCTGAAACCCTTTTATCCAGGCAGCAGCATTCTGGTAAACCTCCTCTGCACCCTCTCCTTACCTACACATCCTTCCTGTAATAGGATGACCAGAGCTGAACACAATGCTCCAAATGGAACATATCATAAGTTTTATAGAGCTACATCATGACTTCCTGACTCTTATACTCAATGCCCCTTGCAATGAGAGCAAGCATACCATTTGCTTTCTTTACCACCATTTCTAGTTATGCTGGTACTTTCAGTGAGCTATGAATTTGGACTCTTAATATCTCTCAGCACATCAATGCTGTTAAGGGCCATCAGTGACAGGAGTAGAATTAAGCCAGTCGGCCCATCAAGTCTACTCTGTCATTCAATCATAGCTGAGTTATCTCTCCTAACCACATTCTCCTGCCTTCTCCCCATAACCTCTGATACCTGTACTAATCATGAATCTAACTATCCCCGCCTTAAAAATATCCACTGACTTGGCCTCCACAGCCTTCTGTGGCAAAGAATTTCACAGATTCACCATCCTCTGACTAAATACATTTCTCCTCATCCTCTTCCTAAAAGAACGTTCTTTAATTCTGAGTATGACCTCTAGTTCTAGACTCTCCCACTAGTGGAAACATCCTCTCCACATCCACATCCATGCCTACCACTATTCTGTATGTTTCAATGAGGTCTAAACACCAGCGAGTACAGGCCCAGTGCCTGCAAACACTCATTATAGGTTAACCTACTCATTCCTGGGATCATTCTTGTAAACCTCAATTGGACCCTCTCCAGAGCCAGCAAATCCTTCCTCAAATATGGTGCCCAAAGTTGCTCCCAATATTCCAAATGCGGCTTTACCAGCGCCTTATAGAGCCTCAGCAATACATCTCTGTTTTGTGTATACAAGCCCTCTTGAAATAAATGTTATCATTGAGTTTGCTTTCTTTACTACCGATTCAACTTGCAGATTAACGTTTTGGGAATCCTGCACCAGCACTCCCAAGTCCCTTTGCACCTCCAATTTCTGGATTCTCTCCCCATTTAGAAAATAGTCTATGCCTTTATTCCTACTACCAAAATGCATGACTCCACACTTTGCTACACGATATTCCACCGCCCCAGTAAACCTCTCCTGTCCCCCCTTTCCCCATTAACTCCGCTAGTCACTGGCAGCCAATCTGGGTCCTGTCAGTAACTGTATACTCTCCCCCTGACATTCAACCTCCCAAAGTACAACACCTCACACTTGCTTGGATTAAGCCCCATCTGCCATTTCTCTGCCTTTTCTGCAGTTTATCTATATCTGTATCCTCTGACAGCCTTCCTCACTGTCTGCAATTCCCCTCATTTTGGTGTCGTCAGCAGACTTTTTGTCACCAAACAATTTACATTTATGTTCAAGCCATTTATATATATCACAAACTGGAGAGGTCCCAGCACAGATCCCTGCAGAACTCCACATGTCGCAGAAGAGATATTCAGAAGAATGTTCCAGCCAGAATATCTTCTTTCCACCACAACCCTCTGTCTTCCATGACCAAGTCAAAGTGAATCCCGTGCATTTTACACCAAGGCACTGTGCATCTTGTACATCAATTTATATTTGTGTAAATTACCAAATATATAATGTGTCTATTAACTGTGCATTGTGTTGAAAATTTTAAAGATTAAAAATACTTTTAAAAAGTAGTTTCAGATAGTTTAGATTAAGTTTAGTTTAGAGGTGCAACATGGAAACAAGTCCTTTGGTCCACCGAGTCCACGCCGACGCCCATATACTAGCACTATCCTTCATACTTGGGAAAATTACAAGAGCGAATTAGATTTAGCTCTCAGGGCTAAAGGAATCAAGGGATATAGGGAAAAAGCAGGAACGGGGCACTGATTTTAGATGATGATCAGCCACAATCAAATTGAATGGCAATGCTGGCTCGAAGGGCCTACTCCTGCATCTATGTTTCTATGATCCGAAACGTCACCCATTCTTTTTCTCCAGAAATGCTGCCTGTCCTGCTGAATTACTCCGACTTTTTGTGACACAAATATGTATACAAACATATGTGTGTATATATAGAAGGTAGACACAAAAATGCTGGAGTATCTCAGCATGACAGGCAGCATTTCTGGAGAGAAGGAATGGGCGACGTTTCGGGACGAGATCCTTCTTCAGACATATATATGTATATATATATATAATGTATGTACACATGATAACAAACAATAATAGTGCAATAATAGTCTATGTAGTTGGGAGCTTATTTGAGGATGTAGTGTTTAATAGTCTAATGGCTGTAGGGAAGCAGCTGTTCCTGAACCTGTTCTCGAACCGAAACGTCATCCATTCTTTCTCTCCATCGATGCTGCCTGTCCCGCTGAGTTACTCCAGCTTTTTGTGTCTATCCAAGGTTAATATTCCATCCATTTGGAGTCATTGGTTGCCAAGCCCTTGGTGGCTTATTGTGATGGGCGGACTACAATCCCCAGCATGCCCTGCGGCCCATTCTCGCGAGATGGGTGGTGGGGCCGCCATCTTATCGGCGGACGGTTAGTGCTCGAAGCAGAGATCCTATAGCGAGCTCGAAGGGAGATGCGGTGGTGGCTGCGGGTCTGAGGTGGGTGTTCGCGGCCTCACCGGGTTGTCGGGGGCGACGGTGGGCGCTATTAGAAGCGTTCGCCGCCCTGCAAGAGGTCCCTGCGGCCCGATTGAAGTTTAGTTGAGGACAGCAGGAGAGCGGCCGCTGATATCGAACCCTGACGCTCACCCCCTCCAAAGCTCTCGCACTGCCCCTGCTCCCACTTCCCTTCCTCCAGTAACCCTTTGTGCTCCCTTCCCCTTACAATCCTCTCCTGTGCTTCTTTCTCCAATATCCCACCCTATGCCCTCCCCACCCCGTGACCTCCTCCCCATTCACCCTCCCCCTTTCCCCAATAACCCTCCCCTGTCTCCCCAGTAAACCTCTCCTGTCCCCCCTTTCCCCAATAACCCTCCCCTACCACCCCCGTGCCCTCCTCCCCTGTATCCCCCCCCCCCTGTGCCCTCCTCTCCTTTCACCCTCCCCTATCTCCCCCTTTCCCCAATAACCTAGCAATGTTACAAAATTTTGAGATTTTAAAAATCAAGTCTGTAATTTATCCCATCAGATAAAGCATAAAAAGACGTTTAATTTGACACCTAATTCACTTTCATATCTTCAGTATTAAAAAAAGTTATGGCCATTTTCATACTTGGAAATTAGCATCTTGTTCCCTATTGCTTTTCCATTGACTTAACACAAAAGCTGTGATCGAGGACAGTCAAAAGCCCATAACTTTCTTAAAAATTAAGAGAACAGAAAGAAATTTTCAGTTATTATAGATTGAAGCATTCTGAAACAAATATGAAACAATCTTACTTGGATGACCTGAAATTAAAGCATATAATTAGTTAGTTACCTAATTGTAGCTAATTACAAAATTCGATTGCTAGATCTTAACATCTATCAATTTCATTAGAATAGATTAACATTTTTAAATAGCCTAAGTGTCCAAATAGCATTCACACAAGAATTCACACTATAACATAATTTTTAAATCTCATTGTCATAGATTTATAGGCCAAATGGAAGGAATTTAATGTTTAATACCTGTAAATTAATGGTCATTTAAATCATCTTGCGAGTGGGATTTTCTGGAAACCGATCATTTGGAACGTTGATTTGCGGTGAATTTAAACCCGTATCGGCATGAAAAATACTGCCAGTCCGTTCAGGGGGGCAAAATCACCGTTTCGCAAACTTAAAATGTGAATTAAAGGCCTCTTAAGGAGCACTTTTATACATAAAATAAACTGCTTTCCTTTACCTGTCCCGTGCGTGAAATCCGTCGGCGTTGACGGCTTTAGAAGCTGATTTTAAAATAACTCCAGCGCTGAACTTGTCGGGCGAATAAAAAAAATAAATACACAAAACGCCCGTCGGAACGATTCTTCAGCAAAAGCTTGCACTCCAACGCAATATATAACCAGGACAAGGTAGGAGAAACCCGCGTTTTAACCCCGCCCCCCCCTCAAAGGCGCCAAAATCGCGCACGGCCAGTGGCAGAATTGCAGCGCCGCTGAAGGTAAGTATTGTAACATACCTAAATAACCCTCCCCTGTCTCCCCAATAAACCTCTCCTGTCCCCCCTTTCCCCAATAACCCTCCCCTATTTCACCCCCCTGTGCCATCCTCCCCTTTCACCCTCCCCTATCTCCCCCTTTCCCAATAACCCTCCCTGTCTCCCCAATAAACCTCTCCTGCCCCCCTTTCCCCAGTAACCTGCCCCTTAAGCCAATAGCTCCTGTGCACTCCTCCACCAGTACTCCTCATACCCCCCCCCCGTACCGCTTCCTAAAATAACCCTCCCTGCGTGCCCCTTCCCAATAACCATTTCCTGTGCCCTCCTACCCAATAAACCTCCCCAGTGGCCCTCCCCCAAACCCATGTGCTCACTCCCCCAATAGCCCTCCCCTGTAACCCCTTGTCCTGAGCACAAAACACTGATCTGAAAGTACAGCAACAAGGAATTAGTGCATTGCTGGAGGGGCAGGGCTGAGCAAACTGCATCATCAGGAGTACTGTCAGCAATGCAGTAATGGGGGAATGCCACACTTGGATGTTTTGGATGGTGTATTTTGAACAAGAGAAGAACACCTTGGTTTCCTGGTCAATATTTATAGCTTCGTCAGCATCAATTAATCGGAATCAGTCTGAGCAAGGGTCCCGACCCGAAACGTCATCTATCCATGTTTTTCCGAGATGCCGCCTGACCCGCTGAGTTATTCTGGCACTTTGTATTTTTTCACCAATATACCAGAATTAGGCTTAGGTTTATTATTGTTCACAGTTAGCATGCCATCCAATCAGATCTGATAATACTATACATATGTACAAACAAGCCAAACTCAAGTACAAAAGGTAAAGCAAAGGGGATGATGCAAAATGTAGAATATAGTTCTCAGCATTGTAGTGCATCAGTTCCATAGACAGTCCAGTAGGCGCAATGGAGTAGAGGTGATTCGGACAGTACCCTAGTTAATGGAAGGACTGTTGAGAAGCCAGATAACAGAGGGGAATAAGTCATTATTATTATTATTATTATTATTATCACATTGCTGTTGGAGAGAGAGCTTGCTCCTTGCATATTTAAACAGTGACCATACATCAAATATACCTTGTAGCTTTTAAATACTTAGTAGTGATCTGAGAAGTGAAAGGTATTCTATGACTTCTTATTTTTTGCAAGTCACTCAAACATCCCATCCATCCATCCATAGGTATGGAACAGAAGATATTTTTTTCAGGTCAACTATCCTATCCCTCTGCTTCCACAGAAGCTGCTTGATCTACTGAGTTCTTTAAGCAGTTTGTTGCTTTTTTTAAAAGCAGCATTCACATAATGCGTTGTGTTATTAAGTGCCAGGGTATGTGCATGCAGCCACATGCAGGGTTAAGTTTATTTTGCAAGGGGCGATAGTTTTTTGTTTCATGCTGTTATTTGCATTTTATTGTTGTTTACATTTCAACTGCAGGTTAATTTTCAAATGAGTGTGTGCATAGCCCAGTGAAAACATGTGGAGTTTTAATAATATTGCATGCTGAAATTGGTGATTATCTATTTTTGTTTTGTCAGGAGAAAATTGGTTGCCAGAAGGTGTCGGGAAATGTTAAATGTCGAATTTTAATACTCCAGTTCCTTTATTGCAATTATGAACCCAGAGATTTGGGACAGTGATGATGGTTCTACATCTGATTCAAGTGATTTACCTGATATAGTTTCCTCTGACGAGGTAAGTCATTACGAAAGAGTAGAACTGGCTATTTTTTTTCTCATAAAAGTACTTTTTATTTGACTATTGGAACCTTAAATTGTGATGTTTACTGCAATATTAAAAAATAGTGTTGTTACCTAATGACAACAGTCCCACTATAAAGATCCCCTAATCTCTGATTGTGTGGATTACCATCCTTTTCTGAATAATCTGCAGACCACGCAAGATTGTTGGAAACTGGATTTGTTATCCCAGTGAATAAAACAACAGCTTTATATTAACTGTTTCAGATGAGTTTATTAAAACGTCTTTGCTATTTAGGATTGAAATGTTAGTGTTCCTCCAAATGCATGGAGAGTGGAACTATTTTGGAAACAAATTTTTAGGTAGTGTTTGTGAAAAAAAGCCAGACCAAGAAAATTGATAAAATTTAAATACTTTAATTACTGTTATTTGGATCTTAAGTTCAAATTGGTGGATCTTTCCTCTGTTTAACAAAAAGGGTTAGGTTCATAAAGAATCTCTTAATGCAAAAATTCAGATAGCGATAGGTCCAGTAAACCCCTCATTTTCATGGGGGATTCCAGGTGTACTGCATGGTGAGAAAAGTTGGGTTTGTCAATCTCTTAGTAAGATTGCAATAAATCAAAAGCAAACCATGCTTATTTTGAAGAGAATACTCTTTTTTTCTATTTTAAAAAACTTTTTTTCGTTGTTCTTCCATTATTAACCTAATCAAAAAGACTCAAATTTACTATTTTTTCTGGATCTCATTTGAAAGGCAAATTCCGAATGTATTGCCTACCGTTCATTTTAGTGACAAAAAGCTTCAAGTGACAATAAAATAAAATAAAACCCTTTGTTGTAGTGAAGATTTGTTAACTGAATGTTCATTATCCAGGTGAGACCTGTGCTAACATACACACTTGATAGACTACTATGGAACATAACAGCAGTGGCATATTATTTTAATTTGTATATTGTTCATTATCAAAGAATTATTCCATTTGTAATTAAATGCATATACAAAACATAAAGATCTGTTCATCTCAGCCTGAACGCTATCTGCTGATTGAGTATTCATTAGCAACTGGGTATAGAATACCAAAGTTCAACAAGGCTCTGACTCAGGGAATTTCTGCTTGTGCCCATCCTAAATGACTCACTGCTTATTCCAAAACCAGTTTTTCTTGCCACTGAAAGCAGACTTTTTAAAATTTTTAATTCCTGAGTACAAAGTAAATACTTACTTTAGTCCTATCTTGCTGGTTAAATTGATCTTTATTTGACATGTATTTAATAAATCATTAATAGATTTGCTGGAACTATGACATTGTTTTTGCAGGAATCAAGACTATGGTTTCCTCCATTTAAACCACCAAAATTAAGCATTGAAGGTAAGACAACTTGAGGTGTGCCAACTGGAACAAAACTGCTGATTTAAAGTTAGCTTCTTTCCTCTGTTGAATTTTTATCTGAGGTGAAAGAACTGAGCTAAATTGTGAGCTTAGCACATCATAATACTGTACTAACATTCTGAATATGTAAAGAGAGGGGCATTTATATTTATAAAATAATAGTTATGACGATTTTTATGTTAGTGTTATTATTTGTCAGGCGCTTAGTCATAGAGTGATACAGTGTGGAAACAGGCCCTTCAGCCCAACTTGCCCACACCGGCCAACGATGTCCCAGCTACCCTGGTCCCACTTGCCTGCGCTTGGTCCATAACCCTCCAAACCTGTCCTATCCATGTACCTGTCCTATCCATATACCTGTTCTTAAACAATGGGATAGTCCCAGCCTCAACTAGCTCCTCTGGCAGCTTCCATACACCCACCACCACCTGTGTGAAAAAGTTACCCCTCAGATTCCTATTAAATCTTTTCCCCTTCACCTTGAACCTATGTCCTCTGGTCCTTGATTCCCCCACTCTGGGTAAAAGGCTCTGGTCATCTACTCGATCTATTCCTCTCATGATTTTGTACACCTCTACAAGATCTCCCCTCATCCTCCTACGCTCCATGGAATAGAGACCCAGCCGACTCAACCTTTCCCTATAGCTCACACCCTTTAGTCCTGGCAACATCCTCGTAAATCTTTTCTGAACCCTTTCAAGCTTGACAATATCTTTCCTATAACATGGTGTCCTAAACTGAACACAATATTCTAAATGCGGTCTCACCAACGTCTTATACAACTTCAACACGACCTCTCAACTTCTTTACTTAATACTCTGACTGATGAAGGCCAAGGTGCCAAAAGCCTTTTTGACCACCTTATCTACCTGCGACTTGACCTTCAAGGAACCATACACTTGTACTCCTAGATCCCTCTGCTCTACAACACTACCCAGAGACGTGTGTAGGTCCTGCCCTTGTTCGACGTCCCAAAATGCAACATCTCACACTTTGTATTAAATTCCATCATCCTGTATTAAAATCCAGATCCCGCTGCGATCGTTCACAACCATCTTCACTATCTGCAAAACCACTAACTTTTGTATCATCAGCAAACTTGCTAATCTTGCCCTGTATGTTCTCATCCAAATCATTGATGTAGATGACAAACTAACGGGCCCAGCACCGAACCCTGTGGCACACCACTAGTCACAGGCCTCCATTCTGAGAAGCATCATTGAAATATGGAGTTAAATTCTGTCATATTTAGCCATGAAATTGATGGGTTCTGCATATCTCTCATGCTTGATAGTTTGCCATAAGAAATGTAATAGTTGTGTGAGAAAATGTCGTGAAACTAACTATGCACTGCAATAGCTACTGACAATGCAGTGGGGTGGAATGCAGCTTTTCACATTCACTGCTACATTATTGCTATTTAGCTCAATTCTACTGAGCTTTGTGTTGGCGATTAATTGGATTGGGATATACAGTTGCTGTTCTTTTTCTAAATTATTGTATGTTCTTAATTGCAGTTCTGATCCCTAAGCAATGGAGTTACCTGAGGACATCAGTTTTGAAGAGATATTGCCACATTGTAAAAGTCCAGCTCCTGAGCCCTATTCTTTTTGGTCGGCCTTACACAGATGAACTGTACAGGAACTGGGCTGTTGAAGCAAAGCTCATCCAACCTGAGGAGTAAGTTATGGAGTATATCTGGCAGCTTGGTAAACAGTAGTGGTAGAGTGGTAAAGTAGTATACTCGCCTTCATTGGTCAGGGCATTGATTACAGGAGTTAGGAAATTATGACGCACATCCATAAGACTTTGGTTAGGCTGCTTATGAGTATTGCAAGCAGTTCTGGTCGCCTCATTACAGGTACAGTAATCAAATGTAAAATACACTTGGATAGGTACATGGATAGGTGGAAGGTACATGGAAGGATATGGACCAAATGTGCGCAAATGGGATTAGCTAAGATTGTGCATCTTGGTTGGAAAGGATGAATTGGGCCAATGGACCATTTCCCTTGCTTTATGACTATAATTCTATGATAACTTTGTTGCATACAGTATTGTAAGTTTCTTGTAACTATAGTTCATGTAACTATTTTTCTTGTAGTTGTGGTGAACTGCAAGACTTTGATCTCAAAACACTGAAGATCATAGAACTTTTGGAATCTGCTCATAGAGCCCTGCTTGTATATGCTGTAAGTATCTAAAACTTGGCCTGGTGGTATAATGTCTCATTCTGTTCTCCTAATTGGTGTCTTTTGATTTATTTTCAAATTATTTTGTAGTTGAAGCGACCACTGCTGATCCAGTTTGTTCGTGTTAATGAAAACCTTGTTCAGGTAAAACCAAGTTATTTTTCTAGTTTTGTTGAGCTGTTTTAAAGCATGAGACAAAGTACATAATTAAGATGTTCCCGAAGTAAAATGGATCAAAATGTATAACAGGTGGACAACCACAATATCCTCCACCAGGGTGTGGTCATAATCTCCACGCATTGTCCTAGAGGCCATTATTTTAAGTCCATTTTCAGAAGGGAAACACTTTTTCCTCTGGAGCATGTAACTTCCCTGGCTCTTCACAACAAACCTAAAAAAAATGCTTGAGACACAAGGAGATACTGGAATCTTGTGGAAAACTCAAAGTGTGGGAGGAGCACAGCAGTTCAGACAGGGAGAGAATAGACATGATTGGTCCCAACCTTTGTGTTTTAAAATGGCTGTGATTACATTTTTCAAGCAGTAAAACAACAAAGAATCAAATATAGCAGTTTTCTTGATCTGAAACGTCACCTGTTCATTTCTCCACACTTTGGGCGGCACGGTGGCGCAGCTGTAGAGTTGTTGCCTTACAGCGCTTGCAGCGCCAGAGACGCGGGTTCGATCCTGACTACGGGTGTTGTCTGTACGAAGTTTGTACCTTCTCTCCGTGACCACATAGGTTTTCGCCGAGATCTTCCCACACTCCATAGATATACAGGTTTTTATTGGCTTGTTATAAGTGTTAATTGTCCCTAGTGTGTGTAGGATAGTGTTAATGTGCAGGGATCGCTGGTCGGTGCGGATTCAGTGGGCCGAAGGACCTGTTTCCGCGCTGCATCTCTAAACTAAACTTTTAAAAAAGGGTTGGTTCTGTTGGTTTATCCCACACTTTGGTTTGCTAAAGAAAAAGATTCTTCACTCCTGTAAAATGAAGAATCATGGCTGTTGTGGAATATAAAGGGTTCTTTCATTCAAAGACTAATGTAATTAAAAATAGTGCTTTACGTCAGCAGTATATCCATTCTGAAAGAATTGACTGGTAGTGTACAGTGTATTGAATGGAACAACATGTGCTTACCATTTTTAAATGAAAGCTGATTCTCTTTTCTGTCATTATCTCCTGGAGCATATTCATTTCTAAGCTAAAGGTCTTATTTTCAGTGTTCCACTTTGGAAGAGGCAATAAAGGTTGTAAAGCAGCAGAAGATTTTTCGGGATGCCTGGGAAATAACTGTTGGAAATAAAATGCAAGTGGCTACAATCCTCGCACTTACTAGCCTTCATTGTGAGTACTGCTTGGTGCTACATAACGTTATTCCCTTATCCCTTATGTATCAATACACTGTAAATGGATCGATTGTAATAATGTATTGTATTTCTGCTAACTTGTTAGCATGCAACAAAAATCTTTTCACTGTACCTCAGTACACTTGACAATAGGCGGTTGTCCGAGGTTATGGGGAGAAGGCAAGAGAATGGGGTTATGAGGGAGAGATAGATCAGCCATGATTGAATGGCGGAGTAGATTTGATGGGCCGAATGGCCTAATTCTACTCTTATCACATGATATGATAAACTAAACTGAAACTAAGAATTCTGAACTCTGTTTGAAACTTCTGACTGCACATGAGGATTTCTTTTTAAATCCAGATGGATTTTTGCTGAAAAAAAGTTAATTTAAATGCTGGTTGGCAAAATAATCAGCATGAAAAAAACATTGGTGCATTTACATCACCTGCCACTGTGTATAATACTTTAGCTGTGATATACATGTTGTGTCTTGTGGCATGTTTTGAATTTGTATAGGAGACTTAGGTTTTGTCAGCCATTAGTTATTCTCTGCATAGCAGAGTTGGGAGAGGAACATTTGGAAGGGTTAACGTTGAGAAAGTGATTGTTTTATAAAGTTCATGGATATATATAATAATCAAGGACATTTTTCATTTGCAAATTTGTTATATTCCTTTTGATTACTGTTTCATGGGTGGTACGGAGATCGACAAGGTAGTAGGGACAACTGCCATGTCAAAGCAGGAAAAGGTAGAGCAACAAATAATTGGCCCTGGAAAGGACCAGGTTGTGAAATGTGCCAGAAAACACCAAAACACTGGTTGGAATAATCAGATTATTGGGATATGGCTTGAGACTGGCTAGTCTCTGGAGGCAAGTAAAAATGATTCATTGATTTGGAAAGGTGGGAGTGGGGAAAACAGATATCAAACAGTGGGTCTGTAAGTTGATTATAAAGCAATTGATGTAATGGGAAGTTAGAGAGTAGTGAATCATAGCAACTTATGGGCTGGTGAGGAATGGACACTTGTTCAGCTTCATCCAGTTGTTCAGCAAAGCAGGAGTTAATCAAGACTGAAATACAAGATCGATACAACTTTTGGAATTACTGATTTGGTCCTGATTGATTGTAATTTAATTTGTTCACATGAGCTTGTTAAATTATCATGGGCTAAATAGAATCCCAACAAAAGCAATTGAGCACAGAAGCCACATCAAATGTTACGTATCACTTGTACATGTTTAAATACTCTGAGGAACATGAAAGCTAAAAGCTCCTGATATGTAAATATATTTTCACATTTTTTTGTTGCAGATTTTAATTTGATAAAGCAGTATTCTATTGATCAGAATCTGTTTGAGCAATTTGAAGATCAGTGCTTTCAGGAAAAGCAGGTAAGCGATTCAACTGGTCTGAGTAAAAGTAATAATTTATCCTTTTAAAGTTCACAATGTTGTAATTTTAGAAATGTATATCATTTATTCGTTCTTCCGCCAACATTAGCAGTGTTAATCAATTGTAAAAGAAGGTAGATTTTATTACAATTTTGCCCAAGAAATAAGAAAACCTATTTGAATAAGCAAGTTCGGTATTCCGACTGTGCATGCCCAGGTCATAGGTCACACGCGATAAACATTCTCGGCAGCTGTGCTGCTGCATGAATACAGACCTGCGTTTCATCCGTAGTCAGGATTGAACCCGGGTCTCCACTGCTGCAAGTGCTGTTGAATTGCTACTGGACCGTCCCCTCCCGAGTGTCCCATCCCTGTCCGGGGGTGGCCGGAGATGTCCGGGGTGACCCTGGAGTGACGGGACACCGGCCTGTTGCAGTGGCGGCCCAGGCTTACAGCCAGCGTGGAGAAGAAGCGCTAACTCCAGCTCAACTCTGCCTGTCCCGCTGGGTTAACCGACTGCCCTGGACTGACGGGACACCGGCCCGGAGCAGTGGAGTTAGTGCTTCTCCGCACTGGCTGTAGCCTGGGCCGCCACTGCAATGGGCTGATGTCCTATGACGAATCCCATGATTCCTTGCGTTTTTCGGAATACCGAACTCGCTTATTAATTGCTTTGAACTGCATCCAAGATGTTAACAAGTCCAAAAGGTTTGGGCCAGTGTTGAAGTTAAACTGCTCCCTTGCATGTTCAATCCTATTTTATTTACATGAGAATCAGATCTATCTCATGGATGGTGAAACAGGGCGGCACAGTGATGCCGAGGTAGAGTTGCTGATTGCATCGCCAGAGACCCAGGTTCGACCCTGACTACAGGTACTGTCTATACGGAGTCTGTACGTTCTGCCTATGACCACATGGGTTTTCTCCAGGTGCTCCAGTTTCTTCCCACACTCCAAAGATGTATAGGTATGGTAGGTTAATTGGCTTCGGTAATAAAATGTAAATTGTCCCTAGTGTGTAGGATAGTGCATTGTATGAGGTGATCGCTGGTCAGTGTGAACTCGTGGGCCAAAGCGCCTGTTACCACGTTGTATCTCTAAAGTCTAAAAGCCTACAAAGTTACACAAGATGTTCTTGCCAAGAATTTCATCCCTTTTGAACCATTGCTGTTGAATCCTGATTTGTTGCAATGTGCTGTGCTGGTTCTCCAATGTGACTGTAAAGATATCGAACTAAATTTGTAGAAAAAGCTTATGAAGTAGGGTAGATTTATAGTTTTTTTTTTTTTTTTAATTTGGACATGAAAATTACCTATTTAATTTTCAGCAAGCAAAAATACTTCATGACCTTTGGGAAGCAGATTTGAAAAAACAACATTATGAATCAGCGGTGAAGTCTTTAAATGAAGCAATAAGTGTTTGGTAAGAATTTGCATGCTGAGATTATGCAAGGTGTAGAAAGTTTTGTCATATTTGTGAATGAGACTAATGAATTGCAGTGGCTGTACACGTATTTGGTTTCATGTGAATTAGGAGCAGGAGTGGGGCAGTAAACCTTTCAAGCCTACCCTGCTACGACATTCGATCATGATATATCTTTTTGCAAACTCATACTCCACACTACCACCTACCGATAGTAATCTTTGACTCCTTTACGTATCAAGAATATCTAGTTCCAAATACCCATAACCGTCTGAGAGAATCAATCTCGCCTCATATTTGTCTTAAATGGGTTAGACCTTGTTTTTAAACGGTGGCCACCTGGTTATACATTTTCCCACATGAGAGAAACGTCCTCTCCACATCTAGCTTGTCAAGCAAGACCCACAAGACCTCATATTTCAACCAATCCCTCACTCTTCTAAATACCAGCAGCTGAGCTGCTCAACCTGCTCAAAGACATCTGACTTAAATGCAGCATAAACATTTTCAATCTTTGTTGGTTTTTCTATAGCAAAATGTACAAAAGTAAATGTGAAAAGATTTCATTTAGACAAAGTGGTTGTAATTTCATTAAAGTGATGTATTTATGGAGAGATTGATTACAGTGCACTTTAATCTTTTTCTGTTCTGTCTGATTAAAGAACAAAACGCGATACCACAAAATCTTGGAACTTTTTCTTTTATGTAAGATTTCCCCCAGCTCTCCACAAAATTTTTGTGATTTTGTGAAAAACAATTTCATAAGACAACTAAAAACTTGGGTTATCTATTAGAACATTTGCAGTTCATATGAAAATTGGCTTGTTTTCTTGCATTCATTATTTTTATGGTGCTTTATTGTTAATATAAATTCTCATGCTATGTGAGTTATGATGTTGATGCAATTTGTGAAATGTTTCAGGACTAAAAACTGATTTGTGCACATTTTTCTTTGCAGTGCATTCAATCACTTGTTGTATGAGAAAAGATCATATTGCTATTTGCAATTATGTCAATACAAGTAAGTTGCTTCTGCTCTTTTCTAGACCATTCATTCTTTAATAAAATGTAATTCCAGATTGTGTATTTTATTAATATGTGGGGATGGGATGTATTGGGGTATCCTTTGAAGTTAAGTTGGTTATGTCTGTTGATAAAGGATTAAAGCAACGTGATTTAAGGTATCTGGTATAAGATTGCCAGGGAATTATATGACTTCATTTTTGTTTTGATCTAGTGTAATTTCAGATCTAGCTATGTAATTTTACTAATTTGGAACATTTGGTTAATCATGTTTTGATACTGATTAATTACATAAAACTACTGTCAAATGGCTGTATATTTATCTTTACTAAGAAACAAAGTATTCTCATTTACGGACAATTAGGAGACTATTGGGCCTCTTATTTTGTTTTAGGATTTTTTGTTCTGAGAATTTAAAAGTATTCTGTTGTTAATTTATTTGAGTAAAAATATACATAGTCAAAATGGAGAATATTTTGTTCATTTAATGTCATTATGAATATCACCACATTGCATTTTAAATAGTTAACATTGCATTGCTTGTTGCTTCACAGAAAAGCATGGAGCGATGCAAAGCGGTGCATTGTCCTGAAACCTCATTCCATTGAGGTATGTAAACCTGGTACATTTTACTCCGTTTCCGTTTCTGGCAAAGCAAGTCCAAAGTATCAGTGATGCCTCTGCTCTTCAACCTATGTGATTCCAAATATTTGCAAACTTTAATATTTGGAACTGTTAAAAAAAAAAAATGTGGAACAAAGTTTTAGAAGGATCACTCACCTTCTGGGATCACAGTTTCCTCACCTTCGCTTTTGATGCCAAAAGGCCTCAGTAACAACAGTTCCTTTTAATATTTATTTTTTCTCTTTTAGGGCCATTATCTGTTTGCCGGAGCGCAGTGTGGAAAAGGATGGTATACACGCGCTTTGAAGGCTAATTCGTTGGGTATTCGAGACTGTCAGAGGAAAGGACTGAACATAAAAGGTTTGACAGAACAGCGAGAACTGATTCAAACTGAACAATTACTTTCATCGAAAGGTTTGTCAAAATTCCCACACTTGATGTATTTGCATGCTGCAGCGGTATTTTGCATCGGTTTAATAGACTGCAACACAATAAATCTGAGAAAACAATTATTGCTGTATCAGCATCCATTCAAGCAATAATAAAAGTTAAGGAATAATTTATAGCATTCAGTGAAAACCTATCTTCCATAACTTAGTTTTTGATGCTTAATTTGTATTCTGCTGAAAGACTTATATCTGTACATCGGCAAGACCAAGCAGAGACTAGGTGACTGTTTTGTCGAACATTTGCGTTCGATCCACCAAGGAATGCTGGGTCTCCTGGTTGCTAACTATTTTAACTCCCCTTCCCATCCCCATACTGACCTTATGGGGACCTTGGAGGAAATGCACCTCATATTCCGCTTGGGCAGTCTACATCCTGGTGGCCTGAACGTTGAATTCTCCCAATTCTGCTAGCCCTGGCTGTCCCCTCCCCTTCATCAGCCATCTGGTTGTCTCCTCCCCTCCCCCAGCCCTCGGGCTCCTCCTCCGCCTTTTCCTTTTTTCCTTTCTTCTCCCCACCCCCTATCAGTCTGAAGAAGGGTTTCGGCCCGAAACGTTACCTATTTCCTTCGCTCCATAGATGCTGCTGCACCCGCTGAGTTTCTCCAGCATTTTTGTGTACCTCCCATACTGACCTTTCTGTCCTGAGCCACCACCAGTCTCAGTGAGGCCACACGCAAAAGGAACAACACCTCATATTTCACTTGGGTAGATTATAACCAGTATGAACATTGAATGCTCCAATTTCAGGTAAATAACCCACCAGCAACCTCCATTCTCCCTTTCCCCTGTCCTCTTCCACCTATATTCCTTCTTCTGGCTGCACAATTCGCACTTCATTCATTATCTCATCCCCTTTGTCTTCTTCTCTGGCCTTTTTGTCCAACCATCTACCTATCAAAACTCCCCTCATCTGTGTCCACCTATCAAAACTCTCCTCATCTGTATCCACCTATCACTTGCCAGGCTTTGTGCTGCCCCCACCTCTCTCCCCCTTCCCCCTCCCACCGCACCACAATTAGTCTGAAGAAGAGTCCCAAATCCAACCTCTTGCCTATCCATGCTCTCTAGAGATGCTGTCTGACCCGCTGACTTCCTCCAGCACTTTGTGTCTTGGTCTATATGTAGCCCTGAAAATGTTTAGTTTATTCAGGAAGAAATTATGATTGACAGAGTAATGTTATATCCAGTCATACACAAACTGATTAAGTTTGTGTATATACTTACGAAGGACAAAGTAATGGCACCTGTTTTGGAAACTGGTTTAATGAATAAGTGTGTCCTAATTCCACATATTTTCTGCTTGTGTTCAGAGAAACAAATTGGGAAAACGGAGAGTGACAGGTAGAATGTTTTACATTTTCTATTCTGTTTTTTTATTGTCCTAAGTTAAATGATTTAATTTGAAAAATTATGTCTTTCTGATTGGCTAATTCTCCTAACTAATATATTATAATGTTCATAAATCTAGGGCCACGCAGTGGCGCAGCGGTAGAGTTGCTGCCTCTCAGCACCAGAAACCCGGGTTCAATCCTGACCATGTGTGCTGTCTGTGTGGAGTTTGCACATTTTCCACGTGACTGTGTGTGTTTCCTCCAGGTGCTCCAGTTTCGTCCCACGTCCCAAATACGTGTGGTTTTGTAGGTTAATTGGCCTTTCTAAATTTTCCCAGTGTGTGTAAGGAGTGGATAAGAAAATGGATTAACATAGAACGTATGAACTTCATAGCAAGAGGATTTGAGTATAGGAGCAGGGAGGTTCTACTGCAGTTGTACAGGGTCTTGGTGAGACCACACCAGGAGTATTGCGTGCAGTTTTGGTCTCCAAATCTGAGGAAGGACATTATAGCCATAGGGGGAGTGCATAGAAGGTTCACCAGACTGATTCCTGGGATGTCAGGACTTTCATATGAAGAAAGACTGGATAGACTTGGCTTATACTCGCTAGAATTTAGGAGATTGAGAGGGGATCTTATAGAAATGTACAAAATTCTTATGGGGTTGGACAGGCTAGATGCAGGAAGATTGTTCCCGATGTTGGGGAAGTCCAGGACAAGGGGTCACAGCTTAAGGATAAGGGGGAAATCCTTTAAGACCGAGATGAGGAAAAACGTTTTCACACAGAGAGTGGTGAATCTCTGGAACTCTCTGCCACAGAGGGTAGTTGACGCCAGTTCATTGGCTATATTTAAGAGGGAGTTAGATGTGGCCCTTGTGGCTAAAGGGATCAGGGGGTATGGAGAGAAGGCAGGTACGGGATACTGAGTTGGATGATCAGCCATGATCATATTGAATGGCGGTGCAGGCTCGAAGGGCCGAATGGCCTACTCCTGCACCTATTTTCTATGTATCTATGAATGATAGAACGTGGACTCGGTGGCTTGAAGGGTCTGTTTCCACGCTGTATCGCTGAACTATACTAATGTTTGGAAACTGTGTTCATATCTAGTTTGAAAGAAAGCACTGATACTGAGAGTTCCACACCTGAAGAGGATGATGAGGATGGAGATGATGAATCTAGAGAAGATGATGTGATCCCTTCAGTTGATGGTGTGGATGCATGGCTGGAAAATACTAAAGATAATGATCGGGCTGCGCAGGAGCAAAATGAGCATACTCTGCCTTTTGATGTAAGTTCACAATATACCTCTGAGGTCTTATTTAATTCAGCCGGTTACATTCCTCCCAAACATTCTTCCCAAAAATTGTCATCATAAAATTTAATCCTGCAGTTATTTTGGTCAGGTTAAGTGGCAGATGTGAGATTTTACAGCTTTATTCAACATAAATTGGTGTTTCCAATAGAGGAGTTATTTACTTCAATAACTAAATTATGCAGCAGGACTGTAATAGAAACCATATAGTCTGAAGTAGGGTCCCAATGCGAAACATCCATTTTCACCTGAGATGCTGCCTGACCCGCTGAGTTACTCCAGCATTTTGTGTCTTTCTTTGGTATAAACCAGCATCGGCAATTCGTTTTATTACATAAAATCATATTGTTAATTTAATTGATCACAACCTGTCAAATTGAACAGTGATATTCATCTATATATTTTGTGGATAAAATATTGAATTAGCATTTATGTGTCGCCACGCTTTCTCGATTTATACTTGCATCAAATAGACATTTGCAATTTTATTTTTTGGGCTCTTATTCCCAACCATGTCAATTTAATTTCTTGTCTATATTTATTTAAGGCAACAAGTACACAACATCACCTCCCAATGCATTGCTATTATCTATTTTCGTCTATGTGTCTGTGGTTCCCATGGTGAATGCCTTGAGGGCTGCTCTTGAGTCACCCCTATTATCATTGAGACATATGGAGCTTGCTTCCCTATCTCTTAACACATTAAGATGAAAAAAAAATCTTCATATAACTTCCTATCTTAAGGGGGCCTTCCAATGGACTGCTTATTTCTGAGTTTTCGGGCAGAACAGCGACAGAGCTGGTAGAGCTGCTGCCTCTCAGCCCCAGAGATCCAGGTTCGATCCTCATCTCGTTGCTGTCTGTGCTGTTTGTACATTCACTCTGTGACTGCGTTGGTTTCTCCAGGCGCTCTGCTTTCATCCCACATTACAGGCATGCAGGTTTGTAGGTTAATTGGCTTTTATAAGTTGCCACTAGTGTGCAGGACATAGAACTAGTGTTCGGGTGATCGATGGTCGGTGTGGACTGGGTAGGCCTAAGGGCCAGTTTCCATTCTGTATGTCTCAGAATCTTTTTAATTCAGATCCTTAAACCATGTCTGCCTTGTTTGAAGTGGCAGGGATGCTATCTGATCTCTGACATTATATATGAGATATATAAGCCAACCCAAAAGGGTAGGTCCTACCAAGGTACACCTCATTCAAGTTGATGGATCTAGCAGGACTTGACAGGCTAGAAGTTGAGTTGATGTTTGCTGTGGCTGTCCTGTTCCAAAATAAAAGCTCATCTATTCAAGACATGAGAAATGTCTTCATCAGGGGATAGTGAATCTTTGAAATGGCCTACCCAGAAAGAATCTGAACACTCAGTCACAGAGATTTGTTTATATTATCAATCTAAGGAATATGGGGAGAGTGCAGGCAAGTGATGCTGATGTTAAATATTAGCCACAGTTTGTCTGATTGGTGCAACGATACGAGGGGCTAATGTCCTACTCCCATGTCTATTAGTTAGATCGAACTCAAACTTCTGAAGTAGCTTGTGTTAACAATACATTTTGTTGAAGAGAACATACAAGTTCCAGGTATGGAGTGGAGTGGAGTTTGACATCCACCCCCATCTTACTAACATCCAGATTAATGAATTACCAAATAAATATACAAAATGCTATCCTGGTAAGATTTTGTCTGTGAAGGGCATAGATTCATGATATTTTGTTGAATTAGCAGATCTTAGTCATGGGATAGCTGCCCTTCGTTCAACATTTCAGCGCCCCGTTGCATATCCATCTTCTTAATCTAGCAATGTTACAAAATTTTGAGATTTTAAAAATCAAGTCTGCAATTTATCCCATCAGATAAAGCATAAAAAGAAGTTTAATTTGACACCTAATTCACTTTCATATCTTCAGTATTAAAGAAGTTATGGCCATTTTCATACTCGGAAATTAGCATCTTGTTCCCTATTGCTTTTCCATTGACTTAACACAAAAGCTGTGATCGAGGACAGTTTCCATAACTTTCTTAAAAATTAAGATAACTGAAAGAAATTTTCAGTTATTATAGATTGAAGCATTCTGAAACAAATATGAAACAATCTTACTTAGAAGACATGAAAGTAAAGCATATAATTAGTTAGTTACCTAATTGTAGCTAATTACAAAATTCAATTACTAGATCTAAACATCTATCAATTTCTTCAGAATAGATTAACATTTTTAAATAGCCTAAGTGTCCAAATAACATTCACACAATAATTCACAATATAACATAATTTTTAAATCTAATTTTCATGAATTTACAGGCCAAATGGAAGGAATTGAATGTTTAATACCTGTAAATTAATGGGCATTTAATTCATCTTGTGAGTGAGGATTTCTGGAACGCGATCTTTCGGAACGTTCATTTGCGGCTAATTTAACCCCGTATTGGCATGAAAAATACTGCCGTTAGTTCGGGGAATAAAATCACCGTTTCGCATGAAAAAATGTGAATTAAAGGCTTCTTAAGAAGCACTTTTATACATTTAAAGAAACCACTTTCATTTACCTGTCCCGTGTGTGAAATCCGTCCCCGTTATCGGCGTTGACGCTTCAGGAGCTGCTTTTAAAATTACTCCAGCGCTGACATTGACGATTTAATAAAAATAATAAATTCACAAAACGCCCCTAGGAACGATTTTTCAGCAAACGCTTGTACTCCAACGAAATATAATTCAGGACAAGGTAGGAGAAACCCGCGTTTTAACCCCGCCCCCCCCTTAAAGGCGCCAAAATCGCGCACACGGCCAGTGGCAGAATTATAGCGCGACTGAAGGTAAGTTTTGTAACATACCTACTTAATCCATGTCAGTTAGTCCAGTAAAGTTAAATGCTGTCAAATCGAGGTCTGTTCATACAAAGAAAACCCCTTTATGACAGCATTTACTTTCCAAGGACCTATCTGAATTATTCAGCTGCTATCTCATCTTTCCATGTGTCTACTTTTCCCCATCTCGGTCTGTTTCACTGCTGGTAACCACTTATGTGCATGCTGCTGTAATAGGAGTCACTTCATTGCATAAACCCCTATCTAAGCAGCATTGACACTCAAGCAGAATTTTTGCTAATATAATTTCCAACAAAGTGCTGAATAATTAATTTTTTCATAGCAATGAAAAATAGTTTTTTACATAATACCAATGCAAAATTTGAAGGGTGGTTTTAAATTAGTATGCGATGGTCTAAGCCATTTAAATCGGCCACCGAGTTGAAAAGTAGGTTAAAGATACACCCCAATGTACAAGCATCTGACTGATATAAACAGTGCGTCACATTGTACTTTAGTAGTTTGTAAGTGTGGGTGGGGGTTTACATTGGGTTTCAAGATTTATCAAGTTCAAAGTAAAGTATGAGGAAATGAATTATAATAATGAGTGAAAGTATTTGGTTGAGGTCACAGATAAGTGACGCTGGTTCAGTAAAGCTAAAAACTGACCTTAAAAATGGGTGTAAGGGAAGTAACTCATTCGTATATATGTGGATGGCTGTATTTTCCACCTGTTTCATCAGGAGGTGCAACCTAATTCATCATAAAACACTATTGAGAAAGAAGAGGGCCACAGATGCTGCAAAATACTACCATGGCAACTATTTCGTCATTCACCATTTTACTTAATGGCACCGTCCACCGTTGTTTAAAAAAAAAAGAGTCTCCCCTTCATTACCTTGAGCTGCTGGGGATGAGTAATGAATTTTCACCTTATTTTGAGTGCCAGCTCCCTGGATTGTCCATTTATGTAAAATAAAAGGTGATATCTTTGCAATTGCTTGCTGTACATGGTTCTAGTTTGATGAGCTATGTATGCCCACAAAATCATACAAAGCTCCATAGAGAATAGTAGGGGAAAATGCAAAAGAATGAAAGTTTACATTAAGTGGCTTTGATATTTTGACTTTTTTTAGCAATGATATACTGGAAGAGTAGGTTAAATGGCCCCAATGTGCTCTATAAACAGCAAAACGTTGGGATAAAATATTTGCATTCACTTCACTGGTGATATAGTTTCATTTTTATAGCCATTCTATCAAATAACATGTTTTGTTTTTCAGATTCCTTTCCTATCAATGAACTTCAATGGTAGCAGCTCTGATTCTGAAAATGAAAACTTTGACAGATTGAACAAAGGTCATGGATCAAAGATGTTATCTGGAGAATGTACTTCTGATTCCGAGTCAGACTCCAGTTTGAAAGAAGACCAAGGAGATTTTGCAGTTCCACGTAATTCTGTGGAATCTGACAACCAAGAAAAATGTATACTTGCAGTTGGTACAAAAACTCCATCGTTCCTGGGTATAGACACTGGAAAAGATGCTTCTACACCTTCTACTGATACGGGAACAACTGCATCATCATCTCCTACTGATCCTAGAAAGGACATGAACTACTCTGTATCTTCTGCAGCACAGCCATCACCTGATGAAAGGTAAAGCATTCAAATTAGACAAAGAACTGTGGATGCTGTAATCTTGTTTAGAACACAGTGCTGGAGTAACCAAGCGGGTTAGGAGGCATCTGTGGAGGGAATGGATAGGTAACATTTTAGGTCAGGACCCTTCTTCAGACCGATTGTAGTAAGGGGAGAAAGCTAGCTGACCCGCTGAGTTACTCCACGCTTTGTGTTCTATTAAAATTAAGTCTTTTTTATAATTATCTGCCGTCTCTGGTTTCCAGATTTTAATCTAGGTTGCTAAATTATTCTTTTGGAAGTGTGGGGTATCTAAATTTTGATTGTTCTAATTACCACTTTTTGTACATAATTTGTCCATCACACATTGTACTGCACCTACCTTAAGTATATTTATCTTATTACCAGCATTTGCGTTTCTTTAAAGTGTTCTTTTAATAAGTTGCATGTCCTTGAATCATGATATACTATTAAAAACATTGATTTGTAACAAATGTGACAAGCAATTATTTTTATTACAGTCGGGTAATGCTCAAGGAAGTGGAACAAGTAAGTAGTGAGAGCAAGCAGCATGTAGCTTACAACACATCCATAGAACAGCACGAAGAACCAACACTGGAAATGAGTTCAAAGGTAGGAAAAGTAAAATAAAACTAATGCTTGCAAGAATTTGTGTAAAATTCTGAAAGTCAATGTTTGATTTGTATTTTATATCTGCAAGACACAACTCAGTTAAGTTTCAGTTTAGTTTATTGTCACGTGTACTGAGGTACAGTGAAACGCTTTTGTTGCATGCTAACGAGTCAGTGGAAAGACAACACCTGATTACAATCGAGCCATTTACAGTGTATAGCTACCTCAAATTTACTTCTGTTGTAGAAGGAGCAAATAGTGAATCTGAGCTTGCAGCCAATAATCTAGTATTTGGGTTGACACGTGAAGTATATAATTTATCGCACAACAGAAAACAGGGCAGGCTCTTGTTCCGATTGATATTTGGATTTGTACTCCTAATCTACATTGAAACTTAATATGAAATGCATTCAATAAAATAGAAGGATCAGAGATCTAAATATATAATCAACAACATTTAAAATTAACTTCAGAGGACTTTTCATATGTGCAACATACTTGTAAACTATTGTAATCTTGGTCTGCCTCTTGTTAGTT
The DNA here is from genome assembly GCA_038087875.1 of Malacoraja senta. Classification (NCBI taxonomy): domain Eukaryota; kingdom Metazoa; phylum Chordata; class Chondrichthyes; order Rajiformes; family Rajidae; genus Malacoraja; species Malacoraja senta. Next base: position 20,132,348 of record CM075988.1, read on the forward strand.
TTAGCAAAGAAGTTGTTCAGTAAAAAAGAATGCATACTTTTTCAAACTGTGGTAGGAAAGTTACTAGAGACTATTCGATGGGATCAGATATTCATGTATTTAGGTGGACATGGGCTGAGGGACTATCCATTGCATCTAAGGAGGTATAAGGAAGATCATAGAATCTGGGCTGTCATGGAAGAAAGTGCTTAGATCACTCACTTTGCTGACCAGGGCAAGGCTAATCCTAACCCAATGAGTGAAAGTTGTGTGCGTGGGTTGAGGGAGGGGAATGGAGGCTGTGGCCTGCAAGTAACTGTCTAAATAGTTGAAGCAGCGACCCTCGACGCGTTTAAAAAGAGCAGAGAAGCGGGATTGACCAAAAGTTAATTTTTGGGGAGTATGAACTTCAGCGGGCTGATTGGTTGCTGTAAAATTAAATGACATAGACAATTACAAATATGATGCTTAGAAAAAAATATTTAGCAATTATTACTGATATCTTAGAGGCATTTCAAAGCAACAACAGCTGTAAATCATGTACGGCATTATTTCCAATTTCATTACTCTTATGAGATACTTCCGATTAAGCTGATGAATGAGGAAATTTTACAATGCATTATTAAATGTTACTATTCTCAAAGCAAATTTGAAAGTTTGGCTTACTTGCACTGTCGAGCAGATTCTTCTGATATCATTTGTTTGAATGTTGGAGTGGACTATATTTATAATGGAACTCCACCTACACCCTGACAATACTTGAGGCAATACGCAATTTCAAAAAAATGCATAATTGGAAAACAAATTAAAATTTGAAGTGATGCCAATTTTTTTTCTCTTTCGTGAGAGGGAAGCTTTATATTCTTGTATTTTCAATTCAAAGTTTCAAATAATATTTGTATGGCACTAACCTTTCAAAAATAAGCTTTTCATCATGCTCAGTTTTTATCTTTGTGTTAATTTTTTTTTAATTTTGGTTGTTTGCCAATAGACTTTATTCCAATGAAAAGACAGCATTTTGTCTGCAATTGAACTGTTATCATTTAGCTTTTTAAATTTTACAAGATCTTTACCCTCATAATTACTTCTTAACTAGATCATTACCCTCTTAAAGACCCTGAAATTCATACACAACATGCATTGGAGGTGCTTTACCACACTTTTGTGCTGGGATTGTGAGATTTAGATCAGAGATCAGCTATGTGAAGAAGTCAAACAAAATGACCTTGACTTTGACTTCAATCATTTTTAAATTTTGGTCTTTGGGAAATAAGGGCAAGAACAAAGTTTAAAGAAGGCAAACATTTTAAATTATCCATGATTTGGCTATATATCTCAACAACTTGATGGAATTCAGTTAGGGCAGCTTCAAAGTAGTATTCCAGACATTCTGATCTAAAGTATAGTTCGGAATTGCAGGACAGTTGACTTCAGTTTAACCCAATACAAATATTGCGGTTTGTTTAGTCATCTGCTTATGCATGCGTTGGTCGCATCCTCCTCATCCTGTTCAGATTTAATTGTCTGATGTCTGGGTAGAGAACTAACTTGAACATCAGTTTGTTGCAAAATTGCTTCAAGAGCAGAAATAATTTATGGATTTACGAGAATATTTACGAGATTTACGAGAATATTAATTTACGAGAATATGAACATGCTTGAAATCGCACAACCTCTTCTTGATGAGTGTTGGGCCTGACTTCTCCTTTTCAGATTCTTGGAAAAATGGCCGAGGCTAAAAAAAATCTTTTGGAATCATTGTCCAGCAGATCCAACAATTAAATTCTCAAGATTCTTTTTTTGAAATTAATAGAAATTATACTGATTAAATTTAGAGGTGTTGTAACTTCTTATCCAGGAAAGAAAAGTTGCTACAGTTGTTGAATATTACCTTACACTGAACGCACAAAATAATTAAGTGACCTTTGGGACCATGAGTTTCTGAATTTCACTGAGTGACTATCAATCAGTGACTTTATGTAACTTTGTCGGTGCCAGAAACGTGGTGACTCTTGTGTATTGCCCAGGTGAGGTGTGCTTTATGATTTTACCAGGTTGTATGCAAAAATAAAGCTATGCACTGTACCTAGGTACTTTCTAGGTACATGTGACAATAAAGTATAATTGAATTGAATTCCTCCAAGTATAACTTAATAATGGGAGCTGTTGATTATTTCCACAGTGGAATATCTGGCCTTTTGACTCAGGAACATGATCACTTTACTTTGAGAGGCTTGTAAGGATTAGAAACATGATGTTAACATTGGAAAATGATAAATATGCATCTTTTATAAAAGACGCTTTATTTATTTTTACGTTGTGGATTTAGTATTCAAAATGCATTAGCTTTTAAAACTTGCCATTTAAGTAATATTATTTTGTATGTAATATTAGCTCAGATAGCATTGTGCTGTTTTATTGGAATCATGCATTCTGTGGCATTAATGACAATGTAAAACAGCATTTTTCTTCGACATTGAGGCAAGAATAATCTCATTATCTACTTGTTAAGCATTTTTAAGTTATTGATTCATCTCTTTATGTTGCAGGTGGAAGAAAGGTTGCTGAAATGCAAATTGAAAGAAGCTTCTGAGGCCCTGATGGCATCTAATTTTAGAAATGCTCAGGAAAACTATCTGCATGCCCTTAAATTAATAAAAGAAAAGAAAGTAAGTTTCACTGTCAGAGATGTTTTAAATACTATTGACATATTCCTTATTTTGCAAATGCAGTCTTTAATATGAAATACCAAAAACAGAACAATTAAATTCTTACTTGCAGCAGCGTAACAGGTCTGCAAAAACATTACTTATAGATAACACAACACGGTAATATTACATTGCATTGTTTGGACAAAGCAGCAAATCTATTGAAGTGTTCTCCTTGAATAATAGAAGTCAATTGCTCTTATATAGGCACCAAATTTAGTTTATCTTTAAATTTCTTTGTAGAGACTGCAGTGTACAGTTCCAGATTCCTTACAGATGACTGTACTTTAAAGTCTCTAAGCTATACTTGGCGCTGATAGGAAGTTCAGTCATTTATGTTTTTTCCTAATATCTGAATCTTGCTATTTTGTGGTTTTACATTTTTATGTAGAAAGGTCAAGTTGTCAGTCCAGACTGTTGCAACAGAGAAGAATTGTTTTCTTTTCTCAGCATTGACTGGGTTATATCCTTCCGACAATAGTTGAAAGAAAATAAAGTCTTTTGTGGTCATAAAAAATCAGAAACATTGTCTGAACTCCTTTCTATCCATGAAATGCTCCCTGGAATTGATTTAATTTTAAAATGATGAAATGTGTCAAGAACATAACTTCTAATGAATTGTCAGGTGTCCACAAATTATATGCTAATGTCTCAAAAACATATTGCCATTTTACAGAGATGAATTTATCGTGGGATACTACTACTCAGACATGCATGTTACACTCTTACACCTCTAATTTGATTGCTGCTCAGTTTTGACTTTCTCCTTGTGCTTTTCAGCTGAATTTTTCTTTGCAGCTCTTTCCACCATCATGCTAAAGATCCTGAGTATTTAATTAATTTGCACATTTGTTTCTACGTCCCATTATTTGGTAAAAGAGGCTGTACATGAAAGTGATACTGAGACCAATTTGGCAAAATAATTATTTGCGGGAAAAGGAACTGGATAGAGTTGAAAAAGAACATTGCAAGGGCAATATTACAGCTAGAATACGTAGCTTTTTGTTGAAGGAATTTAGATTTCTTTTGGGAGGCATTCAGATTGTTAGCAAACCATAGATTATCAAGAGAGTCGAGTCAAGAGTGTTTAATTGTCAACTGTACCAAAAACGGAACGATTACATTCTTACTTGCAGCAGCGTAACAAGTCTGGAAACATTACTTATAGATAACACAACAAACAAAATAAATTTAAGTACATTTTAAAAAGGCTATGTTTTTTTTCTTATTGGATCCTTGAAGACCTGTGTGGAAGCATGATGGGGTGATCATATGCTTAGATTTGGGGGAGAATGATGAGTGTAGTCTTCATTATCTTCCCTCTGCACTCACTGCTGATACAATAACTCGACCAGAAGGGTCAATCATTCTTTTGCCTCCACAAATGTTGCTCAACCTGCTGAATTTTTCCAACTTTTGTTTTTGCTCCAAATTCGAGCATCTGAAGTTTATTGTGTGTCTGAACAGAATATTAGATGTTAGTCTGTGTATTAATTGCATTTGATTTTCCATTACAGGTGTACAACTTGACTACCATGGAGTACATACTCATTGAGTATGCCTGTGGCTTGGCCTTTCTGGGAAATAATTTAATTCAGGTGTGAACTTTTATTCTTCGATGATAGTGGGATGGGTCTAGTCATCAAACTTTGCCTAAATGAAAGCTAGATTATAACATGTAATACAGTTTTATATAATTTCCATTGATGACAGCACCAAGTTTCCCTCTGAATAGTGATCTATGGCCCATCATTAAAACGTCATTAAACAAAATAATAATTTGGTGAATAGAATTACTTCCCATAACCCATCTTGGCACTTCTCTCTCCTCCTTTAAGACTCCTTAAAGCCTATCACTGATCAAGCCATCCAGTCCAATATCTCCTTTATATGCGTTGTATAAAACTTTATCTGCTATTTCTGCAGGGAATTATCCTGAGGATGTTGGAGATGCTATGTATTCATACAAACTGTTCTACAGTAGAATTGCTAGATGGTATTGGAGGCTAATTTCATTTACCATTTTTACAGGAGCCACTAGAAGGGAAAATGTCCCCTGCGTACATGGCATGGAAATAATATTGCTGCATTGATAAATAATTGATAAAGAATTTTTATAATAGGTTTAAGTCACTGGATAAGAACGATACTATAAAGCAACATCGATAAAATATACTACAGTACTTCAAGTGAACTGTTGTAGGCTAAACTATATTACCTTCTTCCAGTAGAGAATAAGTTATGAAGTTGAGGGTGAGACATGATTTATTTTTTTCTCCTGAATTTATTGATGGTTTTAGGATGTTTTAGAGGCTGAACGGCACTTTAAGAAAATTTTTGATGAGTTCAGTGATGAAGATTCCAGCCACTTCACCTGCCTCTCGTATTATGGTCTAAGCCGTGTCCACATCCGATGGAACAGGTATGTGCTTTACTTATGAAAAATTTTGATTTTCATTTCCAAATGGCTCATGGAATAGCTGTATCATTAAAGGCATTCATAGCACTCGGAGCAATGCATACTAATGGGTCAGATTTTAAAGACGGTCGTATATTATTGCTGTTGACTTTCCATCTTGACCAAGAACCAAATGAACTGAACGGTCATCTATTCAAAAAATTCTTTCCAAAACCAGAGAAATTATGTATTTTAACAAGAAAGGTGTTTTAAAATACATGGTGAGAAAATCATACATGTGTAAAGGTCAATTTAGTGTTACTTTTAGGTACTATGATATGTTAATAGGAGAATCTTGTTAATCATGCGATCTTTACATTTCATGGAATTAGCAATATAGTCAGTCCAGATGGAATATAAAGGTTTCTCTTACTTTCCCATGTAATTTTAATTGGAGAAATCTCACACATGTTGAAGGCATGCATCAGTGATGAAATTCACTATTGTCTTCATTATGCCAGCACAACCATGAACTGGCTGAGGAAAAGTGTTTGATTATGTCTATAGACAGCAATGATCCCCATCATCTTCTACAGTTAACCAGACGACATATGATGGGCAGCTCAAAATACTGCCAATGTCCTTGCTGCAAAATCCTCCAAATCCATGCAAAATCCATTCTATTCTACAACATCTGATTTCTCTCCTCAGCCAGCATCTCCTGCATTGAGGCTCTAATCACACTCCAGCAATTTCAGGAGCTTGCCATATTGTCTACATACCTGACATTAAGTTCACCTTCCCATCAAGGACCATTTATCTCACCTGTAGCTGAGTTTGTGAATCCCACATGACCTCATCAGCCACCTCAGAATCCATAGAACATTGGAAGCAAGTGATCCTCAACCCAAGGAAAAAGATTAGCAGAAGAAATAGTGAGATTTATGAACAGTTACCACAACAATCTGACTACAAAAAAATGCTTAGGGGGGCAGAGGAAATACTTTAAACATTCACAGTGTCTATTTGAAAACATGTGATGTCTCCACGAGTTCATGAATCCTTTGGAAACAGGCACTAAGATGGAAATGAACATCCAAGAAGGCACTGAGCACCTTGCCTTGTATGCTCAGGCTAAGCACAAAGAATAGAACCAAATCACAAGGTTCCAAGCAATCCACCATCCCTCCCATCACATTCTTACTTCATGTGACTGGGTGTGTGTGAGTCACGCATAGACCTAATCACCCTCCTTCAAAACTCACAGAATAGTGGAAGCAACTTAATGAAGTATACAAGATCATGATGGGCCTGGTTAAAGTGAATGCTCACAGTCTTTACCCCATGGTAGAAAACTAGAGGGCATTTGGTGAGAGGAGGAACATTTTGTAGTGTCCTCGGGTGCAGTCCTGTTCCTTTGTGAGACAAAAATACAAAAACCAGAGCATCGCTCCAACATTTTCAGACTATCTTGAATTCAATGGAGGCATACAGGGGGATGCTCTGGTTTTTGTATTTTTGTCTCACAGAGGAACAGGAATACAAGAATGTTTCTGCCTTGTTACATTTAACTCGATAATTTACTTCTAGATATAAAGAAGCAAGATCATCTGTGGAGGAGTCTCTGAAGCTGGTTGAAAGTGGTTTAGTCCCAGGGCTTCAGACGTGGCCAGGCACAGATACTGTAATTGAAGAAACCAGGGATGGTGTATTGAAAGTAAGGAATGCCCATGTGTTAGTCCAAATAATTTTTACTCATGATAGATTTATGTAGGATTATAAAGTTTTATACGATTCGAAGAAAAACTCCAGAAGCTGGAAATTTGTAACCAAAACAGTAAATGCTGGAAAGATTCAACAAAAAATACAGTATCTGCGGAATGGTTTCTCAGTGGTTTATTTATTTTTCGGGTCTGCAAGTGACAAAGGATTGCAGACCAGTAACATAAATGTTTCTCCCTCCACAGATGTTGATTGACCTGTAGAATTTTTCCAGCATATTCTGTTTTGTTTTTGAATGTAAAAAATTACATTCCTTTTTATTTTTGCTGATGCCTTTGTAGTGCACAATCATTGCAATCTCTGCTGAATGAGTATATTGAGTAAGTGAAAAGTTTTTTTTTTAAATAATGTTAAATTCTTGGGCTCCATGCTGAATAAAATTGAATTTTGTTATTTGATATATTTTTGACTTTCAAGTTTAGTGTTCCTGTGCATAAATGTACTGATAGCATGACTGGGTAATCAATAATTTGAGAAGGATCCCTGAGAAAAATAAAGTTAGTGATATTTAATATAACATAGTGGTTACAACTTTTTGCTGTAATGTTTGCACAAGCTGCTTTTGAAAAAAAATGTAGAAAATATTTAAAGCGTGGGTTTTTCTGGAATGCTGTATTCTTTATGAGCTAGTTAAAAAGCAGTTTGGAATGAAATACTTTTGCTGACCTGACAATCCAGGATTCAGCAACACTCATTTCTCTTGAAAGAAAAGTACTCAGTGGGAGAGTTTGAGAGCTAAATTCATCCAGATTGGATGTGAACAAGAAAAAATACGTTCATATTATTCTAAGTGACTTTTGGTTTTGGCAATTTAACACTTTTCGGGGTTTAACACTTGCTCAATGCTTGATGGTGGAGAACATGGATATTTACAGAATGGAGATACAAAACAAACTACACCACATATTCACTTTAGATGTATGTTTATTCAGAGAGGCACCAATCAAAACAGAAACAGTAGAAAGTGACCAGGACTTTAGACCCTGACAGCATTTGGACTATCCTTCCCTTGTTCCAGTTATAGCTTTTTGGACCAATATCCTCATTAGAATTTCAAACACTTATGGGCAGAGTGCTGTGGATAGAAATGAATTTGGATGTTGAAGCAAGGAATTGCAGATGCTAGTTTACAAAAAAAGACGTAAAGTGCTGGAGTAACTCAACAGGTCAGGCAGTATCTCCGGAGAACATGGATGACACAAAGTGTATGTTTAAGAAGAAACTGCAGATGCTGGAAAATCAAAGGTAGACAGAAATGCTGGAGAAACTCAGCGGGTGCAGCAGCATCTATGGCCTGAAACGTTGCCTATTTCCTTCGCTCCATAGATGCTGCTGCACCCGCTGAGTTTCTCCAGCATTTTTGACACAAAGTGTATGTTCTCCAGAAATGCTGCCTGACCTGCTGAGATACTCCAGCACTTTGTGTCTGAAATCAGATGTTGATCAGAAAAGTTACTGGTGGACTTGTTCAAACATCTAGTTACATGTAATTCATAACCCTGGGGATAAAGATTGACTGGATTTCCCTTCAGTTGTCTACCAGTCGAGGGGCTTGTTTGAACAGGACTCTTAGGAATTTGCAGTTACTCAATCCTACCCTTTGCGCAATAGATTCCTTGTTCAAGATTAAATGCTCAACATAGACTTGTTCATTGCTTGTTTACACAAGCTACATTTAAAATAAATTCCATGACAGACATTTATAGGGTGGGACCATTTGAGAAGCAGAGTTTTTTTCCCATTCCATCGCTATTATGTAAAAAATACCGCTGTATCTAAAGTTACATTTATTTCCATTAAATGGAATAAACTGGCTATATTCACCTTCCAGAATTGATTGTTGAGACTTTGCCAGTGGGTCCAGGTGCTTTGACATCTAAGATGAAAAGTCAAATCTGCCTGAGGGGATACAATGGGCATCAGTGGCTGACACAATTATTGTTGATGAGGCCTATCGATGTCTTCTGACCAACTGGTTGGTGCACAACAAGGTTATGCATTGGTTGCTGTGAGTTTGTCCTGCTTGGGTGGAATAATTCCAATACTGGTCTGATGGCATCATTGATTTCTGAATTATTTCATTGAAATTGCAATGTGACTGAGCAGGGATAAGCCAATTTGCCATTGTCTGGGGGTTTAAAGTGTTTCCTTTAAAGTAATTCTGTTAAGTTAAATGTTTGCACAGCTGGTGCCTGTGGAAGTCTGGTAAATATACCGTATTTACAGTGTCGCAGCAGGTAGAGCTGCTGCCTCACAACTGGTAGCCACTGCCTCACAGAGACCCTAGTTGGATTGTGGCCTTGGATGCTGTCTGTATGGAGTTTGCACGTTCTCCGTGTTTGCGTGCGTTTCCTCTGAGTGCTCCAGTTTCCTCCCACATCCCAAAGATGCTCAGATTTGTAGGTTAATTGACTTCTGTAAATTGCCCCTGGTGTGTAAGGAGTGGATGTGAAAGTGGGATAACATAGATTAGTGTGAACGGGTGATCGATGGTCAGTATGGACTTGGTGCGTTGAAGGGCTTGTTTCCATGCCGTAATCTCAAAACTCAGTTAAAAGCTAACGTGCAATGAAGAACCCTGAACAGGTTTTTTTGTTGTTGTAACAAAACAATTATTATTTATCGCTTGCAATTTTAATTGTAATTATTTTTGTGCTAAATTACCTTGTTGTATTTTATGATCTAGGACCTGTTGAACTCGCATCTTATAGAGTGTTTGTGTCCACCGAGACCTGATGCTGTTTGCCTTTATCGATCCTGTAGCATCCATAACAACAAATGTGACATTTATAGGTCCGATCCTGATTTCAAGGTAGGGTTTTTATATTTATATGCCGGAAAATGTCAGGGATAAGTTGATGTTCATTTGAATTGTCATAAAGTCAAAGTTGTGAAATGCCGTGTTAAATTATGGTGCTGTAGACCTTTTCCAGCTTTCTTCACCCAACCCCGTCCTCCTCAAGAATCAGACTGAAGAAGGGTCTCGAACCGAAACATCACCTATCCATGTTCTCCAGAGATGCTGCCTGTCCCGCTGAATCACTCCAGAACTTTGTGTCCTTTTGTACAGTTGTAGGCTGATTAGCAATAATATTCCATTTTAAAACTAGGCGCTTTGTGATGTCTTTCTTTTTTTTTTAATGTTCATTAATGCTGTTCAGCTTTATTGTAGTATTAAAATTGTTATTTAAAAAGGTAGGCAGATGAGATAGAATCCAGTACTTTATTTAAAGGTTTAAGTATACAGTACTTGTGATTTACAGTAATTTCTTTTCTAGCCATTCTCATTTAATCAGTTATCCCCACACCCGAGGGATACTAGGTGGCTGACTATACTGTATAGAGTTTTTAAAAGATGCACTTTCTCTTTCTGCAGGGCTTTGTCCGAGTTCATTGCAGCTATGATTGCCGCATTGAGTACCATTTATACTGCTGGAAACGTTGCAAAATTAAAGAGTTCCAAGATAAAATTGAAAAAGTAAGTATGTATAAGAGATTTATACAGCATGGACATAGGCCTAACTTGTCCATGCTGAGCAAAATGCCTATCTAAGCTACTCTCATTTGCCTTCATTTGACCCTTATCCCTCTAAACCTTTCCTTGTCTCTTGCAATGTTTCTCTGTTTGGAAGTAGTGCGTTAAAGGACTCAAATGATAAATCATCTATTGGCTACAGTCAGATTAGATAATTTTTCTAACAAAGATATGAGACTGAAAACAATGCTTTGAAAGGCCAAAGAATCTAGGGGGTATGACCAAATTGCAGGTCTGTGCTGTTATCATAGATTAAGGATATAAGAAATATAGTCTTATTTCCTGCTTGGTGTCATGATTAAAGTAAATGTATTTTGTGTACCGTTCACTTCTTAAACTGATTTTGCTTGAAAATGTTGCAGGATATTCTGGGTTTGGACTGCCTTACGCCTGACTGTATGGGATGTATCTGGAAGGTTGACATTTTTCAGGATTCACGGCAAAAGACGGTGAGTTTCCAAGCCCTCAGGAGTCATGGAACATAGAACAAACAGTACAACACGTGAACAGACCCTTTGGCCCACAATGTCTGTGTCAGACATTATGCCAAGTTAAACTCTCAGCTGTGTCATAAACAGCTAGTGATTAGTTTAACAGCTTAAACTCTCAGCTGTTACTGTGAAAGGATTTGTAATTTATGATTCCATTAGTGTAGCGGATTCCATTAGGATGTAATCGAATGGTGGGAAGTGTTTTTACTAGAGAAAGAAAATCGTGGAACAGTTACAATAAAACAATAAAATTCCATGAAAAAAATGATTTATGTTCATTAGAAATCAAACCTGCCTTCCTCACTTCATCTTGCCCTTACTGATCCCGCATTGTCTGGGTTTCATATTTCTTAACTACCCACTGAAGTCACTTAGCTGTTCACGTATTTTGAGGGCAATTAGGGATGCTGATCTAGCCATTAATCTCTACATATTAAAAAAAAGATCCCTGTAATACCCATGCCATTTTAAAGGTAGCAATCACGTTATAAAATGAGATTGCATTATACAATTTGGAAAGAGGAAGTACATTACTCCCTTTGTAGTAAATCCCTGAATTCAGCAACAAGTTTTCGGACTTATAATGGTGACTTTATTATGGAATAAGTTAGCAACTTATACACATTCTATATCTGTTGCAGATTGAAGGTTCCAAATCAAAAGAGAATAAAAGTGGCAGGAATACAGCAAACAAACAGACTGGTAACTTGTAAGTTCAATTATTAACTTTAATTTGAGTAATTTTATAAACATACAAATTCAGAGTGCAATATTCAGAAATTATTGAAATTTGTAAACAAATAGTGGACAGAAAAATCGGGGCAAGGTCTGGGACGCTATATTTGTGGGCTTGTTCTTCTGCCGCCGCCTTGATTGTTGTACAACTTTGCAGGTGCTGATCAACATGGCCCTAAACTTTAAGTTTTGGATCTTGTTGGTACTGATTTATTGTTGAAAATAGGAGGATTTTTCCCCCCCTCAAACTGTTGTGAATGTTGTGTGAAGCGTACAGGAGTGGCATGGATATGGGGACCTGGGTCCTGATGGTTTATATCACCACCCTAAATTGCTCGTCCTTCGCAATCCAGCTTCTCCCTCTAATGTAGTACACACAAATTTGTCATCTGTACTTTAGTCGCTTAGCTGGATTAGTGCAATCTATTTCATAGTCAGCATGGCCTCCATTTTGCAGAGAAATGATGGTGAAACTTTGGCTTACTGCAGTGAACATCGGGAGGAGAATGGGGAGTGCAGGGGAGAGACAAGACTTTGCCTTCCATCACAGTGAGGAGGAGATTCACTGTGATGGATGTTTGTGTAAATTGTGTTGTGTCTTGGTTCTTTTCTTGTTGTATGACTGCAGAAACCAAATTTCGTTTGAACTTCATTTGAGGTCCAAATGATAATAAACGGTATTGTGTATTGTATTGTGAATAACTGAAAGCAACTCTCACATTTATCTATGACTGAAAACGGAAACGCAGAGGGTGGGAATGGCCCATTTGTAGGTTTTTTGTCCAAATTATACTCTGACCCCAGGCACTTCACAGAATCCATTGAGAGTCCTATGTGGTAATTGCCCATCCACCTCACCCCCACCCCGATATTACCTACAATGAACATATTGACAGGTATGGGGAATATACACCAGCTCTCTGCATTACGGCTTAGATGGACCAGTTCTATTGCGTATTTTGTGGATTGGTTTCTCTGGACTCCATGTACCTGATACCATTAAATTTTGGAGGCCACTGCAGATGCAAAGTCTTGGTGCAATTGATGCAGTATGGGAACAGTGCAAGACCAGTCAATACTTCCTATGGAGGCCAGTGGTGAGCACTGGCAGCTTGCCTTTCACCATGAATTCTGTTGGAGAAGGAGCCCTGAATTGGGCTTGGTATCATTTGCCTTGGTATCAAAGACTTGTTCTGCAGGCAGGTCCAGAGAGTGGTTTTCAACGTAATTCGTGAAAGATTTCATGTGTCCCTATGCCTAAATTCACATGTGAGGAAGCACAGAATGAGAAAACCAAAATCAATGCAGCTGCAAAGTAAAATTGCATATTTATTGAATCGGGAATCTGTTCTATGGAAGAAAATAATTGCATCATTTTAACCTCAATAAATAGTTTTTTTAAAGCTTTTTTCGAATCTATGGTCAATATTGCCCGTGTTTCTATGTTTAGATTAAACTTGAAGAAGATTGCCAGAAAAAAAGAAAAGAAGCATCAAAATCCAGGAAAACCGTCATCAAACATCCACCAGGAACAAACTGGTGAGCAATTTAACAACAGTTACGTATGTCAACAATCATCTTTTTTTTATTTTTTTTTATTTTTTTTTATTTTATTTTTTATTTTTATTTATTAGAAGTACATTACATTACAACCACATACATTAATACTCGTCATTTATATCTTCTTACAATTAATGTACTCCCTTTATTTATTTTTTTACACTAGAAAAGGAAAAGATTGAAAGAAAGAAGAAAGTGAAGGAAAAAGTGAAAGTGTAGAAAAGTGTAGAAAATGTAACAACAAAAAAGGACGAAGACCCTATAAGAGCGAAATTAAAAACAAAAGAAAAAGAGTTAAGAAATAGGCCCTAGGGAAAAAAAGAGAAAGAGAGAGAGGGAAAAAAAAAGAAAAACAAATATTTTTTTGAGCATTACGTAAATAGGACATACCAACTCTTCAACTATCATCCCCCCTTACCTGACCTCAATTTTTTTATTTTTTTTAAAGTACTTTTGCACCCTATGTTTGTAATAATTCTATAAATGCAGACCACGTCAGGTGGAAGTGATCTGGTTTACCTGCTAGGAGGAGTCTTATCTCTTCTAGGTGTAATGTTTCAAACATATTTGAAATCCACATATTTATAGTTGGTATTGGAGCCTTCTTCCAAAATTTTAGAATTAGCTTTTTTCCAGTTATTAACCCATAGTCCATTAATTTCTTTTGAAACACATTTAGTTCTGGATCATCTTCCGTTATTCCGAAGATAATCCATTCTGCTTTGGGTATCAGTCTTGTTTTAAATAACTTTGTAAAGATTTCAAAAATTTCATTCCAAAATTTTTGAATTTTTGTACAGAAGACGAATGAGTGCGCTATAGTAGCTTCTTGGGATTGACATTTATCACAAATAGATGATACATTTGGGAAAATGTTATGAATTTTAGTTTTCGAATAATATAATCTATGTAAAATTTTAAATTGTATTAAAGTGTGTCTTACATTAATCGAGCATTTATGCACGTTTAATAAGTATTCATTCCAACTTTCCTTTGAAATTTTAATAGCTAACTCTTGTTCCCAGTCTCTTCTGATACCCTCCGTAGGTGGAATTTGTACATTTAAAATAATATTATACAAATATGATATTAAGTTTGCTGATTCCGCTTTTATCTGCATTGCCTCGTCCAATACATCTACTGGGTTATTATAATGATCTTTTGTATATTTTTTCAAATAGTCGCATATTTGAAAATATTTAAAATATTGATTATTTCCGAGTTTATATTTTATTTGTAATTGTTGAAATGAAAGTAATTTTCCAGTTTCATACAAGTCACCAAGCGTTTTAATTCCTAGTCTATCCCATTGTGTATAAGCTTTATCTATAATAGAAGGACTAAACGAAGGGTTATTGACAATAGGTAATAAAAGTGATAAATTTCTTAATTTTAAATTTTGTTTTATTTGTTTCCAAATACGGATTGTACTATGAATAATTGGGTTCTTATTATAATTTATGTTATTCAGTTTCATTGGAGAGAGGAGGATCGCTCCAATGTTTCTAGAGGAGCAATCCTCTTTCTCCATTACAATCCAGTCCACTTGCTGGGCGGAGTTATCCATCAGTTGAATCATGTTTTTAATATTTACTGACCAATAATAATACATAAAATTAGGTAGTGCTAAACCCCCCAATACTTTAGGTTTATTCAGATGAGTTTTTTGTATTCTATGTGATTTATAGTCCCATATAAAATTAGTGATATCTGAGTCGAGTTTTTTAAAAAACTTCTTAGGTAAGTATATAGGAATTGACTATTTGTATGCAATATACCTTATTAACTCTTTGTTAACATGGAGAACTTGATGGTTCTTAGCATGATGGTTATATGCTGTAGCCAGATTAGCATTTGAGTTGGGGGAAAAGATCAAGGGAGTGTGGAGCTGACTCTGTTTAGTTGGGATTTGAGAAGTTGATTCCCTGATGGAACAGTATAAATAGTTAAAAAGTAGGTAAAACAACAACGTTAAAATACAGTAAAACCAATCATAAACATGTCCGGGGCAGTTGATTTGAGTGGCCAGTGCCAGTTATTGAAGTGGCCAGTGCCAGTTATTAAAGTGTCCGTGCCAAGCCGCAGAATCAGGTGACTGTGAGTACAGAGTGGCTGTTTAGCAGCCTCACAGCATATGGCAGGAAGCTGTTTAGCAGTCTTGTAGTCCGGGCTTTGATGCTGCGATATCTCTTGCCTGATGGCAGGAGATCCAGGTGTCTGTGGAGGGGGTGCAGTTTGTCGTTAGCAATTCTCTGAGCTTTTTTCAGACAGCGGCTCCTGAGAGAGTTCAGTATATACATGATCTGGTACATTAAAACCATAAATTTTATAACAAAACTTTCTCTCACTGGTCATCAAGGTCTCAGCTTTAAGACATTCGCCAAACAAAAGGTTAAAAAATAATAGGTCCATCCATTGACTTCTGTCCATTGTTGGGATTGAGAAACTACACTTTGGTGTTGCCGTTTAACCATGGTAAGATGCAAATGGCAGATGGCTGCATCCTTTGCATCTTGTTCGATGCGAATCAGCAGGAAATTGGCTGATTCCCACCAAACAGGTCGGTTCAGTCATTCAGTCAGGCCAGGAGAAGTAGAGCTTGGGAAAGGGGATTGAGTACGCCAACAGCAAGCCAGAGTTCTTCCATTGTAGGTAACTGGAGCACCGCAGCTGGTTTTGAGAATAAAACATTTTCTCTTGCTATTTGAGTGGCCTTCAGTGGTCGCTTTAAGACGCAGCTTAAGCTGCAGCATCTGATACTGATGGGCTACATTACACTGTTTAAATTTTTTGTGTTTTTGTCTTTATTAACTTGAGATTCGGGGGGGGGGGGGGGAAAGCTCTTCAGGACCCTTAATTGGAATGACCTTGATCAACAAATCGTTTTTTTGAGAATCTTGCTTCATTAAAATTGTTAAAAATTTCAACATTTTCAGCACAAATTTCTAAGTTTAAAGTGAAGCAAGATCAAAGAAGAGTGATGTTGATTTGATCTTTAATATGGTGGCTCCAAGAACAAGGGCAAAGCCTGATAACTTTTGAGCATTTTTTTCTTTTTAATATAGATGCCCCAAACAAAAAGCCTGATCAGAGTGAATTGAAGGTAAAGTGAATATCTTGTTCTAATTTAATTGTAAGAATATTGCATTGAAGCTGTATTTTTCTCCCCTTTTCCTTCAACTATTTCAGAGTAGAAGTTTAAATAGCTGCAGAAATTATAAACAACACTCTAACAATGTTTAATGTTTTGGGAGTATTATGCATCCTGTGTAAAATGTATTTGTTAGCATAAAGCTTAAATTAGCAACAGTGCATATCTCCTTTCCATCCCATGTAGTGGCATCTCACTTGCTAATAAGAGCCACAGTTCACTGCCAGATAGTTTTAAATTCTGGAAAAAAAAAGATCAGTGTAGTGCTAACCTCAAAATTCATTAGTTGAGATGTAGTGAAAGTATAGATGTTGGCTGCAGTTGAGGGTAAAGTAAGTACTGTGGAAACAGCATTATAATGAAGATGTGGTTAATGTGTGAAAGCAGATTGTATCAGCTGATTGAAGTGCAATTATAAAACACGGAGGGAAGGTGAGTGTTATTTCTCTCCCTTGCAGAATGTTGGTCCTTCCACAAGCATCAGAGAAAGGGCTGTTCATAATTAGAAAAGCCAATGTTATATTTGAGGTTCTAATTTTTAAGCATTAGATTGGTAATTTAAAGCACTGAATATAAAATTGTTATAAATATGTAAGGCTTCTGTTCTGACTCCACATTCTAAAAATGGAAATAACACTTGCAATTATTCACACTTTTACTCTACAACTGGGGTTCTTGCTGGCATAATTTTCAATGACAGTACATGTTCTTAGATGAAGTCTGTCAATGTCTTGTTCAATCATTAATATTCTTTAGTAAAACACACAGTGCTGAAGTAACTCAGTGGGTCAGATTGCATCTCTGGAGGAAATTGGCAGGTGACGTTTTGGGTCTTGACCCTTTTCTACTAATATTCTTTATCCAGTTGTCTTCTGAATATACTTTGTTTTTGTGAATTTCAAACAGGATGAAACACTTGGAGCCAGAAAGAAGGAAGTCAAAAACAAGGTAATTTAAGTTTTCTTTAATGTTAGACTAATCAGATCCTTCAATCTAAACATTAATTTAATTATAAAATATATTGATCAATATCCTCATAGTATAATTATTGTTCAGTTGAATTGTGAATAACTGCACAAACAACCATATTGATATATCAATACATCTGGTTCATTCATATCCATCAAGGAAGGCTGTCTGTCATTTTTATGTGGCCTTGCCAATTGTGTGACCGCAGACTATCAAGGTTTTCTCTCGTGCCTTCTGAGTTGGCCATAGAAGCCACTTAGCTGTAACCACCACAAACAAGAACAAAACTGGCCAGAATATCTGCACCAAACCCGGACACAACAGTCACTCCACATCCACTCAATCGTGCAAAGTCCATAGAAACATCTGGTGCCCAAATCGGAAGACCTCTACCTCAGAACCATCGAGGAGCAATCTAGCATTACCATTGTCACAAAATCATAACCTGTAGGCAGTGTGTCTTCAGAGTCCATCTCCAAGAATGGATTGTTGGTCCTTGGCTGCCTTTTTGAGACAAGACTCCTGTAGATCCCTTCAATTGTGGGGAAGTCAGTACCCGTGATGGATTGGGCAGTGTTATCACTTTTTGTAATTTCCTTCATTCATAGGCGTTTGACTACCCTTCCATCATAAGATCACGTGAAGATGTTCAATTCCTTTCACAATCCTCAAATGAAATAGTTTAAAACTGCATGCAACAAGATCTTGACAACATTTGGAAATTGGGCATTAGGTGGCAAGTAACATTCACGCCACAGACGTGCTAGACGGTGACCATTACTAATTGAGTCTCAACACCTATCCTTGGCATTGTGAAAATGGTAGAAATTATTAGTGGCTGACTCGCCAACAGTCTGTCTCATCCTTTTCCTGCTTTGTTGTTTTATAGTACGTGTTAAATGTATGTTTTAGTGTTCTTTAGCTTGTTTTATGTGGGGGGTGGGAGGGGTTAGGGGAAACTTTTAAATCTCTTACCTCGATGGAGACGTGACTTTTCCCGTATCGTATCTCCTTACGCACTGCGGCCTAACATCGTGCAGTTGGCGGCCTCTTGCTGGGGACTGACTTTGGGAGCTCCAACAGCGGGAGCCTGCGGACTTAACATCGTGGAGCTGGCGATCCCTGTCGGGGATCGACCACAGAAGCTCCAACTGCGGGAGCCTGCGGTCTTTAACATCGTGGAGCTCATGGCCCCTTGGTTAGGAACCGATTTCGGGAGCTCCAAGCTGCGTGAGCTTTGACCACCCCGACCGAGGATGATTCGACTGCCCCGACCGCGGGAGAATAAATAGGGAAGAAGATTAGACTTTATTGCCTTCCATCACAGTGAGGGATGTGGAATCCGCTGTGGTGGATATTTATGTTAACTTTTATGTAGTTGTGTGTCTTGTTGCTTTTTTTAGCATTCATATAGCTTAATTGGTACACGAGACAATAAAATAACTTTGAACCTTTGATTATTAAAGACAGGTGCTGTTATCTCAAATATTTGGAATAAAGCTGCAAAGAGTAATATAGCATAGAACCGGACCTGGCTTCTGACCAATTTAAACTGCATCTGCCTACACTTGGTCTAAATCCCTCCATTACCTGTCTCTTCATGTGCCTGTATATATTCCCCTTGGACATTGCTATATATATTGTATTAGATTTTAAAATATGTTGATCAGAGGGTCAAAAAACAAGGATCTTTGCTGATGATTGTCATTCCTATTTAGCTCCTGTGTGATTGTTTGCAGCTTTACTATGTTGTGCCAAAACGAAATCAAAAATGAGTGCTGAAAACATCTCATTTTCTTTACAGTTGCTCACTGAGTGATTTATTTTTGTCTGAAGGGCAAAAAGATGAGTTTGATGTTTCCTTCTTGAAAACAATGACTGAATCTGCTGTTTTTGGCCTTGTGTCATTTGGTTTGTTTTCACTGTTTCCCCAGGCATTGCATTTCAGGCACCTTCTGCTGTCTGTGTAAAAATAATAATTGTCTTGCAAATCTTTCTTCAGAAAAGCTCTTCAGTATCTTAATTATAGCATGATATAATCTGTTAATTAAAACATTCTAAATTTTATTTGTCTTTTCCCCACTTTCAGAAAAATGTAGGTCCTCCAAATGAGTGGATAAAAAATGATAAAAGCGGGTAAGAATTTAAAGTTTGTTAATGATGAATGCTGAACTGAGATGAATCTAACTTGCTGCCTATTTCTCCTGCCCACTTACACGTACCTGGTATGGTTGATTGCAGCTTGTGCTTAGCTGGTGTCCCTGCAACTGACCAGAAGCACATCGTGCATTTGTGAGTTTAAATGGGACTGCTGGCCATCCCTTGCTGCCCTGTTAAACTCTTATTGCAGATAGTTCTGCTGGAATGTGTTTCCTTACCAGGAATTGGATGTAACACAATAGATGAATTATGCCTGTTATAATGCAGCTTTGATTGGGAACTGGAGAACTACGTGAAAGCTATAAATTGACAAACGGGAAAGAAAAAGCTGTCCTGAAGTAAAAGTGGAAAGGGGGAAATAAATTCCTGGTAACTGTCCAGTAGCAATCTGGCAGAACAAGAAATGGTCATAGAAATTGACAAGCATTAGTTTCTAATGACACGTGCAATGATGCCCTATTACATAATGTAACATGCAGCCTTTAGGAGTTTTAGCTTGAAGTAACAAAAAAAAACATTAGCTACCACAAATACTGTTATTTTTTGAAAGTTTTGCAGGGAAAGAGCCCAATTTTCCCCATTGACACAATACCATTCTGTTAGAAACGCAACAATGGCATTAGAGAAGAAAATATTGCCACATGTTACTTTCAACTCTCATTCTTTTAATTATATGGTTAGGTTGTATATGTATTCCAAAGTCAATTCACAAATGTGAGAATAGTATAGTTGAAATTGGCAATTTCAAGACGGCAGGCAGTTTCTAGATTCAAGAGTGAGCTTTTATTTGGTATCCAGCATCATTCTACATGTAATCTAGAATAAACTATGGTAATATTTAATGGGAACTGACTGCGGAGGTAACAGCAGTTGTTATTTTCAATAGTAATACTTGTCTGAAATATATTTGTCTGAAATGGATATATTTTAATTTGTTGGTTGAAGGGTGAGTTCTCAATTCTTTGTTAGGTTATCTGCACTTTGGATTATTCATTGAAGTTATGGTTTTCAACAGTCAGAGATAAACTACAATAAAATATATTTTTCAGGTATTTGGAGGAGGCACCAGCGAAAGTGCATGAAAACAGTTACCTGGATTCTAAGATGACAGAATATTGTCAATGGCTAACAAAAGAGGAAAAGATTGAAGACTTGGATGCCAACACGTATGTCGATGATGTTCTTCAGGATAAACTCTCCTCAACTAATGTGAGTTCAAGTTACAATAGAAAGATTAAATGCAAACCTAAACAAAGTGGAATATGTCAGAAAAACTAGGAACATCTTGTGTTGTTTGCTGAGCCTGATGCATCACAGGCCGCCATAACCTCACTGCATTCTCCATTGGCAAAATATGCAAGGAATAATTTAAATGGATTGGCACAAAATAGTTCATCACCCAATTCCTCAGTAACAAAAATATATTGAAGTCCAATTAATTTTCAGATATGAAAGGAAGCAAGATGGCTCTGATCCAAATGTGAAAGTCAGCAGAGCTGTACAATGAGCAGTGCTGACAATGAGGAAATTAATTATGTCCCATATAATTCACTTGCTGTTATTTTTTTTAGTTAATTTGTTACGTTGGTCATTTACCCCTCAAGCAGGTTCCCCATTCACTGTGGTAGTTTTGTGATCTAACTCCTTGCAACTCTTTTTTTTCTCTTCCATGTCCCTTAATATATTGTTTAATAATTCACCCATGTCAGCTGCAACATAAACAATGAACCCAGCATCATTATTTATTTGGAGAAGAAAGCTTCAAATATTGACCACACCTGTATGTTTAGGCCTGATGTGACTCTAAGATTCTACTACTTGGTCCTCTCCAGCTATAAGTAATGTTACAGTTACCTGTCTTTGTGTCAAATTGTGAATTGTGAAGTATTATAATAGTGATCTTGTTGGATACTATATATATTGTATTAGATTTTAAAATATGTTGATCAGAGGGTCAAAAAACAAGGATCTTTGCTGATGATTGTCATTCCTATTTAGCTCCTGTGTGATTGTTTGCAGCTTTACTATGTTGTGCCAAAACGAAATCAAAAATGAGTGCTGAAAACATCTCATTTTCTTTACAGCTGCTCACTGAGTGATTTATTTTTGTCTGAAGGGCAAAAAGATGAGTTTGATGTTTCCTTCTTGAAAACAATGACTGAATCTGCTGTTTTTGGCCTTGTGTCATTTGGTTCAGGAATAGCTTCTCCCTAATTACAGCAGCCATCTGAATTGAACTTAAGTATGATATCCATTTGAAGATGTGAGACCTTCCTGGCTTAATCATTCATTATACATGGATTTTTACCCTTTTAAGAAGTTCTCATTTGGCTGTTTGAAACATTGAGCAGAAATGCCCACAACATTTTATATTGCACACAATTTTATGCTGTTGAATGGTAATTTGAATTCTGCAATAGCTAAAGTGCTGTGAAACAATACGAAGCAACAGAGCTTTGTACATCCTCCTCCATGTAACGTCCCCAGAGCTGTGAAATCATTTATTTTAATGTAGAGGAGAAAATACCATGTTCATAAGCAAAAAAGGCAGACTTAAGTTATGCAGTGCCTCTAGTCAATAATCAATAAGATTTTAGCCAGTCACACGCCCAATCGAACATTTCCCATGCGATCCGTGTATTCTCTTGATGTTCAAAAATTGTTTTCGCACTGTAAAAACTAATTTTGGTGAGGTTGATAAATTCATAGTTAAAATACACACATTCAATTATTGTTTGGAAAACTACCAGATTCAAAGAAATCCCCATGTATTTTCAATATTTCTGTGCTATTTGCCTCTACCGTTACATTGCAGCTCGTATGCTGTCTGTATCCATTTCTGTGTGATTTGCAGATGATGTAATGATTCCTTTTCTTTATTCCTTTCATAGAACGTAAAGACTTGTGATGCAGCAGTACTTACTGATCCAATAAAACCCTTTGAAAGCAAAGAGGTAAAATTAGAAACTTTAGGTACATCTTTTATTAAAGATTCTGCATGTTACCAGGATTCCTTTCATGACAAACTGTATACATTTTTTTTTTATGGAACCTAGTCTAGAATTGTGACAGTGTTAATATGCAATGGTTAAACCTTCATATATTCTGTAATTGAAATGAAGAAAATATGCAGGCGCTGTAAATCCAAAGTAAAATTAGAAAATTGTGGTTATATTGACTTCTGAATGAAACACAAACTCTGTTAATCTATCCATCGATGAGTACCTGGAACATTTTCAGTTTTTATTTTGGTTTACTCTCAAAGACACATTCTCTGTATAATGTTATTCTTTTAGGATGGTACAAAAGGAAAATAATGTTTTATGAAAATCTGGGTTGGTTCCAAATGGAAAGGACTTCCAGAAAACCAACAAAAATGATTGGCCAGAGAGTATTAATACATTTCTACGGTTTTGTCATTGTTTTCCAAAAGTTTGTAATCTTTGTGATCAAGTCATAATCTTTGTGATAAAATATTGAATAATGCACCTGTAATATTTTTCTATTTGCATAATTGCATAATAATGTGGTGAGCATCTGCACAAAATGCTAATTATATTAATTGTACATTTTGGTGATTAATTTGCAGAGAACCTTTATGATTCTATACCATGAAAAGGCTCAACTTTTGAAGAGCTATGAGAAATCACAAAATTTGTATGAGCAACTTTGTTCTGGTACTCAGGATGAAATCAAAACGTTCAAAGAAAAGCACGAGCAGCTTTTGTTCAACGAGAAGGTAGTGATATCGTTATTTTAAATCTTGGTAAATAACTGGCATAAAGAGGTGACAGGGAAGGTGAGTCAAGGCTTGGTAGGTGATGGGTAGAACCAGGTGAAGTAGGGGAGGGTGGGCAGATGGAGTCAAGTTGGTGGCTGGGAGAGAGGGGGTGGTGGAAGTAGACACAGACAGAGGCTGGAAGGTGATGTGGATCCAGATAAAGGAAGAGTGTTTGGCAGGTGGTAAGGTATCTAGGGTAGGTGAGGAAAATGGTGAACAAAGGAAGAGAGAACCTAGGAGCAGGAAGGAATGCCCAAATCTGCTCCTCCCAATCCAACATGGTTCACTTTCCTTTTGTTCATATTTTCCATTTCACCCCAACCCCAGGTCTATCCTTCTTACCCCGTCCCTTCTCCAGACACGAAACGTCACCTATTCCTTTTCTCCAGAGATGCTGTCTGATCCGCTGAGTTACTCCAGCTTTCTGTGTCTTCGGTTTAAACCAGCATCTGCAGGTCACACAAAAAGTTCACACATTACCCCCTCCCTTAATTCCGGACGTGGCAACACTGCCATGCAGCTGTGGCTCGCCTGCAGTCCGTCTATCTTTTCCTTTTTTTTTTGTTTTCTTTTGTCTTGTTGGACGTATGTCTTAGTTTATTTTTAGTTGTGTATGTGTGGGAGGTGAGGGAAACTTGTTTAGTTTCTTCCTTCGGGGGGATGTGACCTTTTCTTATCGTATCTCCGTCTCTGTCTGCGCTGAGGCCTAATCGCGGAGCAGAGTCAGGACTCACTGGCCGACTTCGGGGCTGTGGTGGCGCTGCGGCGGCGGCCCAACTTCAGAGCCTTGGAGGCTTCAGCCGCGGGCCCAGTGAACGACAACATCGGGAGCTCACAGGTCCCATTCTCCGGAGCTCCCGCAACAACAGCCTCGTCCGCTGGACTGGAGGGCAGCAGCTTCGTCCGCCCCAGGCCGCGGAGTTTGAACCGGCCCGTTAGCGGAGCTCGGATTCAGCCGCGGGACTTACTTACCATCACCCGGCGGGGGGCCCAACAGCGAAAGCCTGGATCGCCTCAATGCAGAGGGAGAACAAGGAGGGAAGAGATAAGGACTTTAAGACTTTTGCCTTCCATCACAGTGAGGAGGTGCCTGGTAGACTCACTGTGGTGGATGTTAAACTGTATTAATTGTGTGTTCTGTTATTTTATTTTCTGTCATGACTGCAAGGTATGTAATTTTGTTCAAACTAAAAGTTTGAATGACAATAAAGGAAACTATACTTTATAAACTTTATACTTTATACTTTATATCTGGTTCGACTTATCCCTTCATCCTCTGGCTCTATCTTCCCACTCTCCTCTCCCCACATGACTCCATCTGTCTATTTTTTTTTTTTAGCCTTTACTATTTTCACTTATCTCCTACCCGCCTGACTCTAAATGAAAAAGTTCACTTAGAAACAGACAAAGGCAAATAGTTAAGACCATTCAAAGCTTTAATTTTAACGTCCGACGGGTGTGGTTTTAGAGACCCAGAGGCAACAGTGTACGTCTGAGTTCTCCAGCAACACACAAAGAAATACCAGAAAACCGGGGTTAATATACCCCCATACTCAGTATCAATTGCATTAGGTGATGTCCCAGGAAACATCAGCCACCTCCAAATATGGAGCTGTTTTTCACTCTTTTCCAAAAGCTAGACATTCCAATGGCCTTAGCTGTACCCCACCGGCCCCTTCTTATCTGATTAAACTATTCAACTCAGCTAAAAAGCCCTTGCCATGATATTTGGCCCAGTGTCCCACAATGTAATAGCAATTGCCTTTTTACAACAGGAAAGCTTAAATATGACAGCAACCGATAATAGTAATTAACTCTTTCATAAACATCCCCCTGGCTCGATCCATTCATCATCCCCCACCTTACCTTGTTCCACCTGTCACCTACCAGCCCCTGTCTCAAGTGTAGTCAAGAGTGTTTTATTATCATATCTACTGAAATAGCACAATGAAATTCTTACCACTTCTGTACTTCCCTCTTCACTCTCTGTCATGATGCAGGGTCTCGACCCAAAACGTCAACCATCCCTTTGCCTCCACAGTAGCTGCCTGACCTACTAGATTCCTCCAGCCTTGTTTTGCTCCAGATTCCAGCTTCTTCAGTCCCTTGTATCTCCCTCTTAGGTCTAATGAAGGGTCCATGATCTGAAATGTTAACTGCTTTTCTTTCAGTAGATGCTTCCTGAACTGGTTTTTCACTGTACTTTCTGTTACTATTTTCAATTGCTGGCATTTGCAGTTTTTGAATTCTAATTGACTGCAGGATTTTGTAATGTGGAAGGAAACTGAGCACCTAGGGGGACACCAAGGTGAAGCCTATGTCTCACCTTGAAGTCCTCAGGAACAATCTCTAACCTAATGTTAATGTTTTGGAAAATGAATGTTTGGCATTATTTTTAGATGATAGATACTAAATACAAAGTAAAGTTTTCTTGCATTCTACATTTTTATAATAGAAACTGAGGGATGAGCTTTCAACAGTAAAGACACAGCTAGCGTCTGCAAAAGAGAAACTACGTGACAAGAGAGAAATTCAATCGCAAGAACTTGGTGTGCTACAAGAAGAACTTAAACCATTGAAGAATAATTTAGAAAGGTATGATTCCAATGTTCCTTTCACCAAATTGCAAATTGGACAATAAATGTTCTTGCCATCATGGCAATGATCTTACACTTAAATTGTTAAAAGGTTAGGCTGCAATTTAAGATTGCTAGTTCAGATGAGCTCCAGTATATAGCAGTGATTAACCCTGGCCTTGTTAGTCCTCCCAAATGTATCACCTCTAATTTTTAGGGATTAAATTCCATTTTACTAACTCATCAATATCGTTCTGTAGCCCGTCTATCTTCCTTACTATCCACAACACCACCAATTTTCTTATTTGCAAACTTGTGAATCATACCTCCAATATCAAGAAGTGTCTCGATCCGAAACATCCCCAATCCATGTTCTCCAGAAATGCTGCCTGACCTACTCAGTTACTCCACCACTGTGTGTCCGTTTGTTCAAGCCAGTGTGGCAATACAAGACGCCAAGGCACACCAAGGAAATCACACATGCTGCATAGAAACATAGAAAATAGGTGCAGGAGTAGGCCATTCGGCCCTGCAGACCCCACAACACATGGGACTGAGCTCCCTGACCATGTTTTTAAATTTAATGCACCTTGCAATATATTCTAATGTAATTTGATTAAAGCAAAATAAAAGAATATTTAATATTCTTAAATATTTAATATATTCTAATGTAATCTGATTAAAGCAAAATGAAGAATATTTAGAAAATTTAAGTGTGAATTTTCTTTTCAGAAATAAGAAAACTCTACCTGAAATTGATGCCGAAATTCAGAAAATAAGAGGAAGAAGGTATTCTTGCTGCACAATAATTGTTTTAAGTTTTTTATATTGAAAATTGTTGTAAAATAAATAGTGGACCAGTTTTTTTAACCTTGTTGCACCATATACTCAGCTGCAGCCAACCCTTATGAGATTTTCCTCAACAAAATGCTTATTCATTTCAGAGAAAAACAGGCCAGTGACAAGAAAAAATGGCAGAAATTGTGTGACAAAGCAAAAGAAAATGGCAAAGAGTCAGCAAACAGACTCTTATCTGTTCAGGTATTTATTAATGAGAATGATTGCAAACATTGGGAATGATTGCATATGTTGCATATAGAATATGGTCTATATCATATACGTATAGAGTGTTGAACATTTAATATGAATGGTGTTTAAATCTAATTTCAAATATTACCTTTTTTTTCATCTGCACTCTCTCTAACACTATAACGCTGTTACACTATATTCTGCAGTCTAGTATTTTTCACTTTGCACTATCTGTTGTACTTGTGTGTGGCTTGATTGTATTCGTGTATAGTATGATTTGACCGGATAGCACACAAACAAAGCTTTTCACTGTATCTCAGTACATGTGACACTAATAAATCAACACCAATAATATTTGAACGGTTGTGCTGTTTTGAATAGCTTACCTCTAATATGCTCAGCATTATCGCGGGGAATATCTATTTTCTTTCTCCTTTGCTCAACAAATCATCTCCCGATATAGCTTTATTTTTTATAATGTGATCCTTAATCTCTCTAATTTCTCAAACCCCAGATATTTCCACAGCTATTCCTTGGAATCCCCTGGTCCTATTCTTAAGTACTTCATCAAGGTAGTTAAAGGAGTGGCCTGGTAGCAAACATGACTAACTTCTTTATTGAGTCTTTCCATTGGATTTTGGTCCTGAAAAGGCAATAAAGCAGTATCTCACTTTTTATGGCGCACTTACAGGTTGCGACCGTTGTACTGTCAGATCAGATTTTTATTTTCACTCCAACACAGTGGGTGGCACAGTGACATGGCTGGTAGAGCTGCTGCCTTACAGTGCCAGAGTGCCCATGTTCGATCCTGACCTTGGATGCTGTTTGTGTGGAGTTTGCATGTTCTCTCTGCAACCATGTGGGTTTCCTCCCGCATCTCAAAGACGTGCGGGTTTGTAGGTTAATTGGTCTTATGCAAATTGCACTTATTGTGCAGGGAGTGAATGGGGAAGTGGGATAACATAAAATTAGTGTGGAAAGTGACTGATGTTCGGCATGGGCCGAAGTGCTTGTTTCTACACTGAATCTTTAAAACCTTCAAAGCTTTGCTCATGTAGACATGGCTGGGGCCTCTGCTTCCACTTGGCAGTGCTTTCCAAGTACTCCTCTTTTAGGAGGGAAAAAATGTACCTTCAAAAGCACTCTAAATCTTTTATCCTATACCCTAAATCTACATCCTCTGGGTCTGGATTTATTAGGTCTGGTCTTCCCTGTGGTGTAGTGACCTTAGAACTGCACGGAATATTCCAGCTGAATTCTGACCAATGCTTTATAAAGTTGGAGCACAGCCTGTATTCCCAGCAAACATTTGGGGAATTGTGGTGACCAACCTGTTGAATTTATATTATATCGTTTAAAAAAAAAATGGATTGGTAACTTTCATTTTGAACGTAGTCCTTGTCAATTCATGGCATTCCCCTAGGAAGATTCAAGAATGTTGATGCAAAATTCGAAGTACATCTTGATAAGTACAAAGAGACAGTAAAATCAGTCTCTTGTATTGTTTAACATATTTAAAAGTGGTATCATGGACATCTATATACTTTAATTTCTTGCTACAGACTAAGATTCTGGAATGGAAGAAACACACAAAGTTGTATTTTCTCAATCGCCTGCATCAGGAGGCTGTTGAAAATGTGAAGTTTTATACAGCACAGAGAGCTCAGTAAGTTTCAGTACACATTTCATTGTTTGCAGTGTACTTTTTATTTTCTAATGGTAATTGTGAAAAGCATCTGTCAAATTGATTAGGCTAGATCATCCTGTGTCTGATTGTCTGAACTTGCTACCACAGTGCCTGTGCAACTCCACTAATCAGTTAGGGATGCAGAGGGCAGACCATTGTGACCTCAGGATCTGCAAACCAGCAGCTAGAAACCAGGAAAGAGTGCAGAGATTTATAAGGATGTTGCCAGGACTTGACAGCCTGAGCTAGAAGGAGAGGTTGGGCATGTTCAGACTTCTTTGGAGCGCAGGAGACTGAGGGGTGATCTTGTAAAAGTGTATAAAATCATGAGAACAGATAGGATGAATATATTTGTTTTAGAAGGAACTGCAGATGCTGGAAAATCGAAGGTAGACAAAAGTCTGAAGTCTGAAGAAGGGTTTCGGGCCGAAACGTTGCCTATTTCCTTCGCTCCATAGATGCTGCCTCACCCGCTGAGTTTCTCCAGCATTTTTGTGTATCTAGGATGAATATATAGTGTTTTTTACTCGGGGTAGGGAATCAAAAGGTAAGGTGATAGGGACAAGATTTGATGAGAACCTGAAGGGCAATTTCTTTTACTATGGATGGTGGGTATATAGAACAAGCTATCAGAGGGGTCGTTGAGGCAGCATTTAAAATACATTTGGACAAGTACATGGATAGAAAAGGTTTAGAGGAGTACGTCCCAAGTGCAAGCAAAAGGGACTAGCTTAAATGGGGCATCGTAGTCGGCATAGACAAGTTAAACCAACGTGCCTGTTTTCATGCTGTACGATTTTTATGACTCTTGTCTTCGGATGGAGCCGGAGGTTACTGTTAAAACCGGAAAATAAGTGTTATCACAAATACTTAAGACAACTAGCAATTAATGAAAAAAACAGGATTAGGTAATTAGGGGCGATGTTGCTTAATCCAGTGATCCTTGACATAAAGCTGCGACGTCTAATGCACTTGCAACTGGGCCGTCTCTTCAGTAAGTCAGCACTCCTTTATTTTCCTGCCTGTGCTTTGCTATGTGGAATTTAGAGACTTATGGTACAGAAACTAAATCATTAACAAACACTTCAATCATTAGTAGTCTCTACACTCAAAATAGAGATGCGCAGAACCTAACCGGCAGTTCTCCATGGAATCACCAGCGACAGCAAAGTACAGTGTGGAACACTATTATTTTGGTTTTCTTGGACATGTACTGCTTCTATGTTTTTCCACAGCAGAATGATGCAGTGTAAAAGTGGTAGACATACAGCATTTGATTGTATTAGGCAAGAAACCTAACTAACAATGGGCCAGTACTTGCCAGACTAATGTCCCTTCCTTTGTATAAAATGTTATGAGTTATGAATTAAGATGAATGGAATACTTGATTCTTGCTCGACTGTAAAGTGTCCCTTAATATATCTTTAAAGGAGGACACATTCTCCAGACGTTGTCACTAGCTGTGACATGTGGGAAAAAAGAATGAAAGGAATTCAAGGACAAATTACTCTAATCAAAGTGAGCTGCTTTTTTTTGTCAATTTTTAAATTTTCAGTTTTCAGCAATAAAAGATAATTGACAGATTTGTAAGTACAGTATAAATTGCATGGCGGTTTTCATTTTATTCTTTACTCTGACTATTTATTACTCCTCTGCTTCTGTAATCTTATCGCTGCTGGCACCCCAGACTTGAATTGTCTGCAAACCCTTTAACACTGTGGTTGTAGAGTCAGTATTGTAACAGGCCCTTTGGCCCACTACGTTCATGCTGATCATCATGCCTATCTATACTAATCCCATTTGCCTGCATCGATTGCATATTCTTCCATGCCTTGTTCATTCAAGTACTTGTCCAGATGCTTCTTAAATGTTGTTTCTGTTTTGCCTCCCTGACCTCCTCTGGAAGTTCATTCAAGATAACAATTACTCTTTATGTGAAACATTTACCACTCAGAAATTCTCTCAAAGACCCATTGATTCCTATCAATATAACTTTTTTAATGTCACAAATTCTTTTATCTTCACGCTTGGCACAAGTCGGTGCTAATGTCACCGCTCTTCTTTTCAACCCCGCTATTACACTACCTTTGGACTGTTTTTACTAAATCCACTTTCGGACCTGTTCATATTAAGTCTCTGCATAATGATGTACGAGTTAGCTCATCAAATATATCTGAAATTGAAATGTTCTAAAAGATGTGCCTATTGTGGTGGATTTGACAGGAGTTTAATGACTGTATTTTGCTCAGGCTGCCTCTTGGACCCTGGAGACAGGAGGAGATAGTGACAGTGTACCTTACATGGACTCCAGTACATTGATGCCATCTCCATTCCGATCTGTGAACAAGCAGCAGGGACTGTCATCACCTCCCACAAGGGCTGAAATGGCAAAAAAAATTGGATTTGCTGGAAATTCTGCCTCTGCTGAGGCTGGTTGGTATTCACCAGGATCCAGAACTCGTGGCGTTGAGGCAGAAATGTTACCAAGGACAGGAAAAGATGCCTACATGCCATCTGCTTGGCCACCCAGTTACTTCAAACCTCAAGCAGCACAGCCTGTTCCACCCAGTGATTGCAGCCGGCTTGATCTTGAACTGGAATTTGGGATGAAGCCGTTTCCTGACAGAACTCTCCAGCTGACTACCAGTGGTTTGGAAATGCCAAATCCCTCAATGGAAGCAAAACCAGTAAAAATCCCAGATACATCCCTCTCTGGGTTACATACGTCACGGGTTCATGGGAATCCACATAACAATGTTTTTGAGACTTATGGTACACAAATTAAATCCTTCAACAAACAGTTTAACCATTTGCAATCTGCACAGCCAGTTATATATGCCAATAACGATTTCCAGGCATTTGGTGGTATAGCCAGCAGTTCACAGTCCGATGAGCCTCGGTCATCCTATCATACTGTAATGGAGCAACTGTTCTTCAAGTTTCCTACAATAAGCAAGTAAGTTATTTTGCTAACAACCATTAAAAAAATATCTTGCATTGTGTTGAAAGAAAGAACTTTGCTTGGATCCTTTCAGCTTCCATCTAGCAGAAATACCATGTGAATCTTGGAGTTGTAATCCAGTGACATCAAAATGAACAATACAAATACATTCTCAGGATGCCCCATTTACATTCCTTGCTCATCCCTAATTGCCTTTGGGAAGTTGGCACTTTGAAATGCAGAGGTGATTCTGGTAAAGTACTCCCACCATGGTGTAGGGTAGGGATTTACAGGGTTTAGAATCCACGAAGATTCAAGGGAGTTTATTGTAATGTGTCCCAGATAGGACAATGAAATTCTTGCTTTGCTTCAGCACAACAGAATATAGTAGGCATGAATACAGAACAGATCAGTGTGTCCATACCTATATTACTAAAAGTCTGATCTTGACCGCTTTTGGCTCGCTGTGGTGTGATTTCCAAGGGAACGCCGCCACCTACGGCCGTCATTTTTGGTCACCTCGCTCAGAGCCCCCCTCCGCCTTCCTGGACCAGAGGATTTTTCCCATCGATGAAAAATCAGAGAGATATTAATGTTTTTAAATAATTTGCCATTCTCTCTGCTGCCCCTGCTGGAGGGAGGGAGAGGGACTATAAAACCAGGAAGTGGTGTGCCTCACTCAGTCTCTGCAAGATGGACTCCAGAGGGTCACGTCTCTCTGAGTTCTGAATAACACTGAACACATGTCTACTCAACTGTGAGTGCCCTCAATGTGGTTTGAAAATGAAAATTTGGTTGGTTTGAAGTAAACAGGCACTGTCTGCAAATGGTTGTTTGGGGGGGTTTGGGTTGAAGTAAAAAGGCACTACTGCAAATGGTGGTTTGGGTGCTTTGGCTTGAAGTTGAAAGGCACTACTGCAAATGGTGGTTTGGGTGCTTTGGCTTGAAGTTGAAAGGCACTACTGCAAATGGTGGTTTGGGTGCTTTGGCTTGAAGTTGAAAGGCACTACTGCAAATGGTGGTTTTGGTGCTTTGGGTAACTTCCTGTTTGCACTGTGTATTGATTTTAGATAAAACGCTACCACTTACGGCTGTGATTTTTGGCCATCTTACTCAGTCCTGCTCCGCTCAGCAGGTGCAGAGGATTCTTCCCATCAATGAAAAATAAAAGTGTTATTAGTGTTTAAAAAATGTTGAGAATCTCTCTCCTGTCAATCACGCCATGAAGGCCACACCTTTTCCGGTGGGAGGGGAAGGGGTTATAAACCCGGGAGTGGGTGTGGCTCAGTCTGCATGATGGGGGAGGGAGAGGTCACGACTCTGTCTGAGCTGTGAATCAACTGAACACACTGAATGTCTACTGAACTGTGAGTTTGGTGTTTTGTGTGGTTTTATGGTGGTTTCATCCTGCTTGAAATGGTATGAAACTGCATTTGAATGTGGTGGCCTTGCACCCTGCATGAAATGGTATGAAACTGCATTTGAATGTGGTGGCGTTGCACCCTGCATGAAATGGTATGAAACTGCATTTGAATTTGGTGGCCTTGCACCCTGCTTGAAATGGTATGAAACTGCACTTGAATTTGGTGGCCTTGCACCCTGCTTGAAGTGGTAGGAAAATGGATTTGAATTTGGTGGCCTTGCACCCTGCTTGAAATGGAATTTCAAGGAATAGCCATGAGTCAGCTGCCAGCCCACCAGCCGTGAGTGAGCTGCCAGCACAACCCCAAGAACCCATACCAGTGCTCCAGAAAGCCCCCCCACTGGCCACCAATATTGGAATTGGTGGAGAGGTAGAATATTGCGTTGGGGGACCAGCCCTCCCGTGTGAACATGCGACCCAACATTATTATATAAATGTATGCACACATGAATAAATAAACAGATAAAGTGCAAATAAACAGATAATGGTCTATTAATGTTCAGAATTTTGATTTAGTTGAGTTTAATAGCCTGATGGCTGTGGGGAAGTAGCTATTCCTGAATCTGGACGTTGCAGTCCTCAGGCTCATGTACCTTCTACCTGAAGGTAGCAGGGAGATGAGTGTGTGGCCAGGATGGTGTGGGTCCTTGATGATGCTGGCAGCCTTTTTGAGGCAGCTACTGCGATGGATCCCCTCGATGGTAGGGAGGTCAGAGACGATGATGGACTGGGCAGTGTTTACTACTTTTTGTAGTCCTTTCCGCTCCTGGGCACTCAAGTTGCCGAACCAAGCCACGATGCAACCGGTCAGCATGCTCTCTACTGTGCACCTGTAGAAGTTAGAGGGAGTCCTCCTTGACATACTGACTCTCCATAATCTTCTCAGGAAGTAGAGGATAAAGGAGCAATGATGCGACCTGGTGAGGAATCTGCAGGCAGTGGTGACCTCTTGCGAAGTAGTCACAGGTTTGACAGGTGAGGTTTTGTGGAAACAAACAGGTTCATCCCATATAATTGTAGGCATGTGCCCACGGCTTCAGACCTGTCTGCTTGGATGGAAGCAGTTTAATTTAGTTTAGAGATACAGTGCGGAAACGGGTCCTTCGGCCCACCGAGTCCGCACCGACCAGCGATCCCCGCACACACTAGGCACAATTTTACATTTACACCAAGCCAAATAACCTACACACCTGTACGTCTTTGGAGCCGGGGAGGAAACTGAAGATCTCTGAGAAAACCCACGCAGGTCATGGGGAGGTCCATGCAGGTCAAAGTACAAACTCCATACAGATAGCACCCGTAGTCGGGATCGTACCCGGGTGTCCGGCGCTGCAAACGTTGTAAGGCAGCAACTCCACCGCTGCGCCACCTTGCCGACCAGTTGTCCTAGTAACTGGCTTTGAAACAACAATGATAGTTTAGAATGTGGGTATCTGTCCGCTGAAGAAGGTGCCTTGTTGAAAAACAGTAAGAAAACTTCACATTCACTTTTGGTTCTTTGGGTGTTTTTAAGGCAGAGATTGGCATGTTTTTGATTAGTATGGGTGTCGGGGGTTATGGGGAGAAAGCAGGAGAATGAGGTTGAGAAGAAAAGATAGATCAGCCATGGTTGAATGGCAGAGTAGACACAATGGGATGAATGGCCTAATTTTGCTCCTATGTCTTATGAACTTATAAGTACAATACCTTTCCAGGATATTTTGATTGATTAGGGATACACCAGTGCTTTCTTTTTGAGAACAAAAATGTGCCGGTACTCGTCTCATTCTTTGCTGTTCGTGTTTCTGATAAATCGTCGTCCTACAAGCTGCTTAAGCTGTTTAGGGGCCTGACTGGCTAACTTAAATAATACATTTTATGTTTTTAACTTTTGTAATCTTTTTGTAATATTAAAATTAGAAAATCTAGTTTTAACTTTTAAAGAGGTATCGGTGTGCCGTACCAGCCATACAATGACAATGAAAGCACTGGAATGCACCATACATGGTGCTCAATGATTTTAATGCTTTTAAAGTCTTTATTGCTTGCGTTTTGCCTGGCTGTATTTAGACTAATTTTATCTATTCTATATTACAGAGCGGGATTGCACTTATTTATTAATAAAGTGAAGGAGGGAAATGGTGGCACACTCTCAGGTTTATCTGTGGAGGAGCTGGTGGGACAAGTCTCTTATTATATTCACCAGGGCACCCATCCAGAAATGGTGAGTATGATTTCACTGCATTCCTAATCGCATCGCAAAATCTAACACTGCACAAGGCAAGAAAATAATAATGTATTACAGTTGTCATCTAACAAGATAGTTGCAAAATATAGTTTTAATTATTTTTGTTGCAGCTACTCCTTTTCCCTTTGAGCTCATTGATTAGTGAATCTACTGAATCACCCTTGCTTGTAACTTGCTTGTTACTTGTTGATCTCACCTGCAGTTGATGTGTAAATACAGCCACACTATACATTGATGTCTCTTGAACTTTTCCTCTGCTGCAGAATATAGTTTTTCGTCATTAATAGTAGAAACAGTATTTAAAACAGCCTGGGTGTGATTAGGCTACCATGCTGGTTGGATCAATGTCGGATGCATTTTGTGTCAGATCCACTCATTTAGAGATAATTATAGCACCAATATAATGCTCGCTCTATCGTGTTTCTCAGATTTGCAGTGTTGTAATATTAAAATAATATGGATGCCACTTTGTAGAATAAAATTTACAATAATTTTATGATCCAGGCATTATGTAATAACTTAACATTTTGATTTGAATTTTTTTAAACTGGGTAGTTTTGAGGATATTAATTCTATGGCTGTCAGATTGCATTTATATTTTCAGGTTTTTATACATATTCAATGCATACAAAGCTGTTAGTTTTGAAACTGCACTCAGCAGCAAAGAGGGATTGACATTCTAATGAAGGCACAAGAGACAGATGCTGGAATCTGCTGCAAAAAACAACAGCATTTGGAGGAACTTAGTACTGTTTCACAGGCAGCATCTGTGAAGGGCAATGGCACCAATTAGCAACCTACTATTTGATTGTTAAAACTAGATTTATTGCTGGTTTATTGCATTTTAATTGCTAGGAACAGTTAAATTGAAATGTATTTTATTTGTAACAGAAATTCATAGTTATTTAAAAATCTCCAATAAACTTAAACTCTAACAACTTGCAGTTAGTAACTTTCAATTAAGCTGCTTTAAATTGACGCCTTCATTGTGCAGTTGCCATAGTTGTGCCAGCTTAATTGTTTTGGGATGTATTTAAAATTGTCAACAGAATTAACTTTTGCATTTTTGTCTATCTTTCTTTCAGACATACGCATCTCGAATCGATCCATTATCATTTGCGCCCATGAGCCACGAAAATCCTTTCTTCCCCAGTCACCACGCTCCGCATTCTGACCAGTCACGAACATTACCGGATGAGTTCAGCGGCCGTGTTCAAGCGAGTGCATCTGCTTCACGGTTTGAGTTACCTCTCGGAGATTTACTGGAATTGGAAGGCTGTTTTGATGAAATGTAAAACCACAGAAACAAATTCACAATCTAGGTGTATTATTGTAAGTTTATGTGAACGTAGTTGGGTAGCATGTGATGTTAATCGCTCAAATTATCAGTGCAGCAAAGCAAAAACAACAGACTTTTTCCACCTGCACACAGATAATGTTGTGAATTAAGTGAAAGTAGAGTGTTGATTTGATCTCAAACATGGTCCTGATTTCCTCTGAATTATAATTGAACCGTTCCTCTCTGTAAAGCCTGTTCTGTGAACCGTTCGTACAGAAGTCGCATCCTTGGTTCCACCAAACCTTGATTTGGTATTGATTTATTATTGTGACATGTGTTAAGATACAGTAAACAACAGGTTCTTACCCAATGTTTCAAAAACGGTAAAAAAATCCAGAACTACTTTTTAATGTGTGAGGTAATGATCATTGGGCAATGTAGAAACAAGGATCTGCTGATGCTGTTTTATATTAAAGACAAAATGCTGGAGTAACTGGATTAGGCCATGTCACTGGGAAACACCGGGCAAGCTGGCCCTCATAGAATGTGAAAGAACCATTTCACAGATTACAGCCAAACACATAAGATAGTGATGATGCTATTGGTTAGGTGGGGTCGTGGGTGTGGATTAATCAGACGGTCACAGTGATTTTTGTTTCATTTTTGATAGGGGAGATAAAATTAAAGCAACTTGCAAGAGCTGCAAAATATAACCACCTCCTATTTCTGGCTAACTCTCATTATAAGTCACTCTGGCAACCACTCAAAGCAGCTCTAATTACTACCCCTGTCTGTATTTTGCATGCAGCTTCCTGTAAGTTTAAATGTGTACGGTTCTTTTTCATTATGAAGATAATTTCAATAATTAGCTGGATGATTCTGTTCCCATTTGTGCAGGAAATCGGTTCTGCCTGTGGGTCTTTGCAAGTTTTTTTTTTAGATTAGATTAGATTTTATTTCTTGTCATTTGAACCTCAAAGAGGCTCAAACGAAACTCCGTTTCCACAGCCATACAAACAAAACAATTCCTACACGACACACAAACAATTCAATTTACAGAAAAACATCCATCACAGTGAATCTCCTCACTGTGATGGAAGGCAAAGTCTTTTCTCTCCCTTGCACCATTTTTCTCCCGATGTTGAAGCCCCAGGCGGGTAATGTTAAGTCCCACGGCCGTTGAGGCCGCGCCGGGCGGTGTACGGCCTCGCTCCGGGCCCAAAAGTCACAAAGTTGGAGCCCCCGGCGGGTGCTGGAATGTCCCGCGGCCTTTAAAGCCGCGCCGGGCGATTTACGGCCCCGCTCCGGGTCGTTCCAACCCCGCGACACGGGCGGGAGAAGTTGCGTTGCGGGAGCTCCGGAAAGCGGTCTCTCACCCGGACCCGCGAGCTCCCGATATCATAGTCCACAGGTCTGCAGCTGGAGCTCCGTAGTCGGGCCGCAGCAGCGAGCCACCACCGCTCCCCACGCTCCGAGGCCGGCCAGCCCCACGGTGGTAAGTCCGCAGGCTCCGCGACTGGAGCCCCCAGGTCATCCCGGTCGGAGGCCGCTCCACGGAGCTAGGCCCCAACGACAACGGAGACCCGACAGGGAAAAGGTCGGGTCTCCCGTGCAGGGAAGAGATTTTTAACGTTTCCCCCTCCCTGCCCCCCCACATATACACAGTTAAAAACAGTATAAAAAAACACAAACAACTACATTTAACTAGACAAAAATTAAAAAAAGACAGACAGGCTGTAGGGGCCGCTGCAGTAATCCGCGCCGCCGCACTAAAAACTAGTTGCCTACAGTCCAGCTCCCACACACATGGCAATACGATTGATGCAATCACTTTCCAACCCCTCCAATTGTATCATTTTTAATCTCTTCTTGCTGCAAATCCAAGAAATGATTCCATCTCAAACACACCATCTTCTCAAGGGAAGATCATGTTTGATGCTTTATGGTAGTGTTTTAATGGAGAAAGATCTGGGGTTGTAAGAATTTTGAAACACAGATGAACAGATTTCGCTTCAACTATGTGAGCAAGTACATTTCCAAAAGGTTTGGTGGAATCAAGGCTGCTATTTCCCTGTGGACAGCCAAACACTGGGTTTATTTTCCTCAGCTCAGAATGTGGAACTGCCAAGCAGGTCAAGCATTATCTGTAGAGAAAGAAATAAAGCTAATGTTTCTGGTTGAAGACTTTTCATCAGAACTCACTGTCGCAGGAGTATTCTGGTGATCTGATGGAAAATCTCAACTTTATTTTGGGTAACTGGTTTATCGACTGCATATGAATCCAAATATTTATTTCCACATCTGACTTTTTACAAACTGTTCTAAAATGTTTTAATTATCCATCATTCCAACATAAGAATCATTGTGGTACATTACCAACTGCAAATGTTGAAGATATAATCTTCAAGTAAAACTCCAGACCTTCAAGGTATTCACCAATATGAATTAAAATCAGAGATAGGATCTCTGCTTCACTGTCCCTTCATGGTACTATATAAATTCCTACACATTCAGCCATCGTGTGAAAATTCAGGTTAATGCTGCAAACACAACCTATAAATCAATAAGATTTAGGACATAATTAATGGCGTTGTTATTTCTCAATCCTCAAATTGTAAAATGATCAAGAGTCAAGAATACACCATGATACCATTTTGGCTACTGATATTTGAGAAAAAGTATAATTGTGGCAGCATACTATTGATTTTCAGACTCCCAAGATGACACATTCCTGCATTGCACAGCTGATTGTTCAAAATCTTTGAAACGATAACCCCTGACGTCAGTGAGATTAATAAATACCAGACACAACTCTTACTGTTGTGTTCAAGGTGTGTGTGATCTAACTAGAATTTTACAACTCGTTCACGATTAAATAACTGCTTATGCACAATTACGTGTTTGGATTCAAAATGTTCCAGATCTGAAATAAAAATAAATTATAAGCAAATTAAGTAATTAATTGCCTCCAAATGGACTCTTTTCAGAGCTTTATTTTATTATCTCACCTTACAAAGAGGAGGTCGGTCATGTAACATAGCCAGTTAGTTCAATAGTAGGCAGCTCTGGGGAATGGGGGCAGAAATGGGAGAGGTTTGGCACAAAGTCTTAAGGCGATGGCCAATAGGAAAAAATGTTCTATCCTTTCTCATTGAAAAGAGGAGTAACTCATTGATACGGATTTATTATTGTCACGTGTTCCAAGATAGAGTAAAAAGATTAGTGTGCTATCCAGTCAAATTATACTGTACATGAGTACAATCAAGTTATACATGAGGGACTCTTGAGCAAGAGACTAGGGATTGGAGCTGGTGACATAATGTCTGTTCATTGTTCCTATTTAGGAGTTTGGGGTGAGGATTTGTTCACGTTCTCCAACTTCAAGTTTTGTTTACATTTCACAAAAACTTGCACTTTTAGAAAACATAAAGTTGACCAATAACAATATATATGAAGAAACATGTCAAAATTCTCTCTTGCTTAGGAATGATTCCACGAGGGAGATTGATATGAGATGTAGGTCTGATTTCTTAATGAAAAACAGCTGAGTATTCGAACATCTAAACCTTGAAACTAACTTGTTTTGTGAAATTTAAACAAAATTCCTGTGATTGTTCTTGGGGTGGAGATAGATGTGGGAGGGAGAGCTGAAGCGATGAGATCTGTAGTGGACCAGGAGATGGTGGCCTGAGGGTTCAGCTGCGATGGAAGGCAAACACCAGCTCAAGAACTTCCCAGTCCTTGTTCCCCTCTAGTAGAGGAGCCAGTTCCCTCAATGGCCTTATCCAGGGGAGGAAGTCCTCCTGCACTACGCTCCCTGTCCTCCAGCTCAGCCGGCGGCGCTGCAGGCGAGGTCCCCAAGGACTGTGAGCTGCAGATAGACACAAAATGCTGGAGTAACTCAGCGGGACAGGCAGTATCTCTGGAGAGAAGGAATGGGTGACGTTTCGGGTCGAGACTCTTCTTCAGACCAGTGTGCTCTTGTTCCACCGAGCCAGTGTGCGGCGCTGCGGATGCGGTCGTCCTGCACCAGGTCCTCCAGGCCAGCGGGCGGCGCTGCGGATGCGGTCTCCCCGCACCAAGAGGAGCTAGTATCTTGGCCCTGCACCATGTTCTGGTCCTCCGGGCCAGCGGGCGGCGCTGCGGATGCGGTCCTCCTGCACCATGTCCTGGTCCTCCGGGCCAGTGGGCGGCGCTGCGGATGCGGTCCTCCTGCACCATGACCTGGTCCTCCGGGCCAGCGGGTGGCGCTGCGGCGCGGGTTGCCCGGCACCATGTCCTGGTCCTCCGGGCCAGCGGGTGGCGCTGCGGCGCGGGTTGCCCGGCTCGGCTGTTCAGTCGGCGGCCGACGCTCGGCTTGAGGGGCCGTGTTTTCCCATCGTCGGGCGGCAAGGCCGCAGCTGCGGACCGCGGCGAAGGCGCGATGCCGGGTCTGGGGCCGGACCAGGCCCGGCGGCAGAGCCAGGCGCCGCTGGTGCTGCAGAGAAAGTGGCTGGGCCTCGGGCTGCTACTGCTGGCCTGCCTCTTGCTCCAACTGCTGCTCAACATCTGGTTGCTATGCGCCTGGGTGCTGCTGCTGTTGCTAGGGGGCTGGCTAGGGTCGCAGCTGGTGCTCAGTCCCTCCAGCCTGGTGCATCTGGAGAGGTTCCTCAGCCTGGAGCCCTGGCCCATCCAGCCCAACTCCCGGCAGCGCCTAGCCCTGGAGGTGGAGGGCACCATCAGCAAGATCATCAGGGACTTTGTCAGCTGCTGGTACCAGACAGTGAGTCAGGAGCCAGAGTTTGTAGAGGAGGTGCAGGCTGCCATGCGTGCCATGGCACTGGAACTGCAGAAGAGGATGGAGGGGGTGGACAGGAAAGCGCTGGCACAGAATGTGCTCCTGCTCTCTGGCTGCCACCTGGAGGTGTACATGAGGGCAAAGAGGGCAACCTGTGAGAGGACCGCCCGCCAAGATGCTCACTCCACGTGGAAGACGTATTGCAAACTGTGCCAGCCTCACATTGCCTTGCAGAGCCCGGCAACTGAAGCGAATTACGCACGTGGCATTGTTGATTTGCTGCTGCATGTACTGGTGCCCTTTCCCAACCTAGAAACACGGACTGGGAGGTTTGTCGTGAGGGAGCTGATCATGTGCAATGTGCTTCTGCCCCTTATAAGAAAAATGTCAGACCCCGATTGGATAAATGGTATAATAATAGAAATATTCACAAAGTCCAGCAAAAAGACTGTTGATGTAATGGAGGAGCCTCTGCCTTTGGAGGTACCAACTTCCCTACTCTTGAAACCCCAAAAAGAGACAATTGATGAAAGATTACCATCTCCGAAAAGTACCGATTCTCTCAGTAATGATGTTGTTGATAGTTTGGAACCTAATATGGAGGAGACTAGTGCATCCGAAGATGGGATTGTGATTAAATCAAATGATAAAGTTGATAAATCTTCGGAAAATATAAGCAGTCGCTCTGATTACCAAAGACCGGATAAATTAAACCTTTTCTATTCATGTGAGGAATTTGAACCGGAATCTCCCCTTTCTGCTATGAGAAAAGATTCCACTGAATCTTTAATATTGTTGATGACTGATGAACTGGCTGTGGACAGGTTGTCTCCAACAGAATTAATTAATGCTTCAGATGCAGCAGAAGATGCAAGCAGTGACGAACTAGTCATTGGAGAATCCATACTTTTGGATGCAGATGCTATCTTGCACACGTTTGACCAAAATCCAATTTCTCCGGGGCTTGAGCGTGTTGTCAATGACAGTGATGTGAAAGAAGAGACTTTAGCTAAATTAGAGAACTCCACATCCGCTCTGGCTCATGAGACTATCCGAATTCTTTCCAGACGAAATTCATTTCAGGAAAAGGAACCTGTTCCAGCAGATGGTTCAACCTGCAACTCCTTAGAGGTTGTGTCTACAGTGCCTACACAGACATCATCTCCTACATCAGTGAGTCTGCCCAGTTACAGCTTTGAACCAATTTGCAGTCCGGATACACCCGTGGTAATTCACAATCTACGGATCAGTGGAACAATCACAGCAAAAGAACACAGAGGAGGGGGATTTCATCCATACACATTATATACTATCAAGGCAAGTCCCTTTGGATGATAAAATGAATCACGACCAAATACTGTGTTGTTATTCTGTCAACAAATTCTGTTTGAGAGTTTGTAATTCCCGCGATACGTCTCTGAGCTTAATTGGTCACAAAGTAGTTCTGTTACTATACTGTAATTTCCACTTATTCATAACTGCACGCAATGCTCCAAATGTGGCCTAGCCAAAGTTCTATAAAGTCACATCATGACCTTCACTGTTATACTCAATGCTCTGACATATGCAAACAAGCATACCATATGCTTTCTTAACCATGCTTATCTACTTGACTTGCCAGTTATGTTCCCCTTGCAGCCATGTTTCTGCAAGGGCCAACTCATTATAGTCCCAAGCACTGATCCAGGCTCTAAGTTGATCTGCTTTCTCCACAATGCTCCTGTTGAAATAAAC
The DNA here is from genome assembly GCA_038087875.1 of Malacoraja senta. Classification (NCBI taxonomy): domain Eukaryota; kingdom Metazoa; phylum Chordata; class Chondrichthyes; order Rajiformes; family Rajidae; genus Malacoraja; species Malacoraja senta. The sequence goes on from CM075988.1 coordinate 20,175,270, forward strand.
ACACTTCAGCCCATCAGCATCACCATTTTTCTTCACCTCCCTACCTGTGCTTCTTTGAACTAACTGGTCCAAACCACTACCTTCCCATCACCACTTCTAATTTCTGACGTACAACTTTGGTTCCCAGCCCCTGCCTCCCAGAAAATTAGGAAATCCAAATTAGTTTGGTAAAAAGCCACAAAGATACACACAAAATGCTGGAGTAACTCCAGCATCTCTGAAGAAAGGAATAGGTGACACTTGGAACAGCGGATACAGTAGGTGAGGTTGGAGGAGGATCAAGTAAACCTCTGCCTCACCTGAAAAGACTTGGGGTCCTTGGATGGAGTCGAGGGGGGAGGTAAAGGTAAAGAGCTTGCAGGGGAAAGTACCTGGGGAGGGGGTGGGAAGGGACGAGTTGACCAGGTAGTTACGGAGGGAACGGTCTCTGCGGAAAGCAGAAAGGGGTGGAGATGGGAAGATGTGGCCAGTAATGGGATCCCGTTGGAGGTGGCGAAAATGTTGGAGAATTATGTGCTGTATGCGACGGCTGATGGGGTGGAAGATGAGGACAAGGGAGACTCCGTCCTTGTTACGAATGGGGGGAGGGGGAGCAAGAACAGAGCTGCGGGATATCGAGGAGACCCTAGTGAGAGCCTCATCTATAATGGAAGAGGGGAATATATAGAAAATAATACGTTTTTGAAACTAGCCGATTTATTAATATGCAGTATTAAAGTTTCATTATAGTTTAAGAATATTAAAATGTATATTTGTTCTTGGTTTTCTTAAATGTGACATTTACAGAGAATAAATTGCATTTGTGTGTGAGTGTGCTTGGCTGGTGTGTCACTTGGTTTGCACTGACGGATACATTGCTGTCGGTTCACAGTATGAGACTGCACTGGACACTGACAATCCTGGAACCCTCCAGCAGGTGGCATATCACACAGTTAATCGACGCTACAGCGAGTTCCTGAATTTGCAAACCAGGCTGGAGGAAAAGACAGAACTTCGTAAGATCATCAAAAGTAAGAGCACAGCAATGAAACAGGATGTCTGAATGAGCTGGTGGAGGAACAGATCATTTTCCATATTTCATATTACCTTATAACATAGAAGGAGGCTAGTTTCGACCATCCATCTACACTAGGGCAATTTACAGTGCTTAATTAATTTGCTAAATGGAACACACATACATACACACCCACACACCTTTGTTTAGAGATTTATGGCCCACTGAGTCCACACTGACCATCAGTTACCCATTCACACTAGGTCTATATTATGCGTATGCTATCCCATTTTCTCATCCACTCCCCAGAGGGCTATTTTTTTAGGGGCCAATTGACCTACAAACCTATACATCTTTGGTATGTGGGACGAAAGCAGAGCACACGGTCACAGAGAATGTGCAAACTACACAGACAGTGCAGTGCCCGTGGTCAGGATTGATCCAGAGTCTCTGGTGATATGAGGCAGCATCTCTACCAGCTGCACCACTGTTCTGTTTGACTTCTGATCTTACATTCCACCAAAAGGACAGCACAGTGGTGCAGCAGTAGAGTTGCTGCCTTACAGCACTTGCAGCGCCAGGGACTCGGGTTTGATCCAGACTACGGGTGCTGTGTGTATGGATTTTGTACGTTCTCCCCGTGACCGTGTGGGTTTTCTCCAAGATCTTCTTTCCTCTCATACTCCAAAGACGTACAGGTTTGTAGGTTAATTCAATTCAATTCAATTATTATTTATTTGTCATTTGGACAAATTTGTCATTTGGACCCCTTGAGGTCCAAACGAAATATCGTTTCTGCAGCCATACATTACAAAACGAAGAAGACCCGAGACACAACACAATTTACACATACATCCATCACAGCGCTGTGATGGAAGGCAAAAAAACGTATCTCTCCACTGCACTCCCCCCCCCCGGATGTCAGAGTCAAAGTCAAAGCCCCCGGCGGGCGATGGTGATTAACCCGCGGCCATTGAAGCCACGCCGGGTAATGCAAGGTCTTGGTGTTAGAGCCCCGGCGCACGCTTGCAAAGTCCCGCGGCCATTCCAAGCCGCGCGGGGCGACGATGTAAAGTCCCGCTTCAGGTGCTCTTCAACCCCGCAACTCGGTCGGGAGAAGTCGTCGCTGCGGAAGTCCCGAAAAGCGGTCTCCCACCAGGGACCCGCGGGCTTCCGGTGTTGCCGTCCGCCAGACCCGCGGTTGCAGCCCCCGAATCTCCGGGGGTCGGGTAGCAGCAGCGCTCCACCACAGCTCCACCCGCTCCGGACTCGGCCAGCCCCGTGACGGTGAGTAGTCCGCAGTTCCGCAACTGGAGCCCCAGGTCGTTCCTGCTGGAGGCCGCTCCACGTTGCCCAGCCCCAACGACAACGGAGACCCGACAAAGAAAAGGTCGGGTCTCCCGTACAGGGGAAAGATTTTAAAGTCCCGTCCCCCCACCCCCACCCCCACCCCCACCCCACCCCCCCACACACACATACCCCGACAAAAAAAACCCCCAAAAAACATTAAAACGAGACAAAAATAATAAAAAGACAGACGGACTGCAGAGGCCGCTGCTGACGAGAATCGCGCCGCCCATCGGGCTTAGTAGAAATTGGCTTAGTAGAAATGTAAATTGTCCCGAATGTGTGTAGGGTAGTGTTAATGTGGGGATCGCTGGTCGGTGTGGACTCGGTGGGCCGAAGGACCTGTTTCTGTGCCGTATCTCTAAATATAAAACTAAATTTGTGGCAGAAATATTTTAATGCCTTTAAATTGGGACATCCCAAGAAACCAATGCAAATCAGACTTCCTTTTCTCTAATTTTGTCTGTGGTTGCTTATACTTTTAAGCAATGGGATTTTGATGCTTTCTGATTTTAACACAAGTATAATAGATCTAAATGTCATCAATTACTATTGGCAAAATTATTAAAATTATTTTCAATGGGGATTAATAATGTTTTTCCCAGTAATAGATTTTTGTTGGTTTCCAGATATCAAAGGCCCAAAGAAACTATTTCCAGATTTGCCATTTGGAAATATGGACACTGACAAAGTTGAGGCTCGAAAAAGTCTCCTTGAGACATTTCTGAAGGTAGGAACAAACTAATGCATGTATCATCCTCGATGAGGGAGGTGTTTCCATCTGGTCACCCATCAAGGCTTATACCCAGAAGATAGACACATAATGCTGCAGTAACTCAGTGGGACAGGTAGCATCTCTCTATTGAAGGACTGGGTGAAGTTTCAGATCGAGACCCTTCTTCTGACTTATACCCACTCTCCCACAGGAATTTCTCATGCAGACTGTGTTTAATGGTGTCGTAGAAATTGCATAAAGCATCTAAATTTAGATCACAGAATACTTTAGAATGGCCATTTTAATCAGCTCGTTAACAATTTGGCTGAGTAAACTGTGGCTTACAAAAATAGACAATAGACAATAGGTGCAGGAGTAGGCCATTTGGCCCTTCGATGTTCAATGTGATCATGGCTGATACTCCCCAATGAGTACCCCGTTCCTGCCTTCTCCCCATATCCCCTGACTCCGCTATTTTTAAGAGCCCTATCTAGCTCTATCTTGAAAGCATCCAGAGAACCTGCCTCCCCCGCCCTCTGTGAGGCAGAGAATTCCACAGACTCACCACTCTCTGTGAGAAAAAGTGTTTCCTCGTCTCCGTTCTAAATGGCTTACTCCTTATTCTTAAACTTTGGCCCCTGGTTCTGGACTCCCCCAACATCGGGAACATGTTTCCTGCCTCTAGTGTGTCTAAGCCCTTAACAATCTTATATGTTTCAATGAGATACCCTCTCATCCTTCTAAACTCCAGAGTGTACAAGCCCAGCTGCTCCATTCTCTCAGCATACTCAGCAATATTACTGGAATCTGGCCTGCATCATTGCATTGCACAAAGAGTAATAGTGAGAGGTGGTTTCTCTTGGAATTTTTATGTTGGACTCCATCCATAGAAAGATAGTCTCCCTGGAGCCAACAGGGGACTTGAAGTATAAATAGAACCTTTCTGCAATTATATAGGGCTTGGTTAATATTGAACTATTATATTGAATAACAGAGCAGACGGAGGGGGAATCTTTACTTCTATTTTTGTATTTAATTACAGCTTCCTTGTGTATCAAATTGCTTATCATAGTTTACTTTTGTGAACTATTTTTTGGAACTGAAACTTAAGGAAAAGTTATATTTTCTAATTGCGGTCGCTAACTTGTGTCATCATTTTTTTGTATTATGTATTGATTATGTAAGAAAATAAGGTTTTCTTCTTCCAATGCAGCAACTTTGTGCCATTCCTGAAAGTGCGTACTCTGAGGAGATGCAGGAATTCCTGGCCCTCAACACCGATGCCAGGATTGCTTTTGTGAAGAAGTCCTTTGTGTCCAGGATTGACAAGGTTATTACTATTTGGGAACATTTTTATTGATCATCCTCTCTTCGAGAGCCCTTTTATTTATATGCTTTTAACGGAAAGCTGTGAGTTATAGGTCAACATGTACTTGTTTATGTTTTTGCTGGGTCCAAATCGAACTGCTGATGTCCTTCCAGCAGGTTAGTTCTTCGTATATGTTGTGCGTAGAGTTCAGAAACAAGATTAAAGGTGGCACAGCTGCAGTGAACCTAGGTTCGATCCAAATCTTTGGTGTTCGGTAGCAATTTTATATGTTTTCCCTGTGATTATGTTGGTTTCCTAGGTTCGATCCAAATCTTTGGTGTTCAGTAGCAATTTTATATGTTTTCCCTGTGATTATGTTGGTTACAAATTCCTTGGATGTGAATACTTGGCCAATAAACTTACTTACTTTCCACCGATGCTCCTGTTTCCTCCCACATCCCAAAGATGTGCTGGTTTGTAGGTTTCTCCCATTATAGGCAGATGGTTAGAGAAGCAGAGGTGAATAAGAATAGGTTACAGGGAAATAAATCAGGCAATGGGATTGCTGTTAGAGCCAGCATAGATGGAAATACTGAGAATATTGGAAGTTAGATACAGCTGCACCAGTGGATTTATCACCAAGTCTGGGGATGGAGCACTCCATACCCAAGTCATAGAGTAATCCAGCATGGAAACAGGCCTTTCAGCCCAACATGCCAATCATGACGCCGCATCTAAGATAGTCCTATTTACTCACTTTTGGCCCATATCCCTCTAAACCTTTCCTATCCATGTACCTGTCTGAAGTAGCAGACCAGACCTGAGGTCCAGCAGTTTGGATTTACACTGAGGATGGCAGACAAATGTGTGACAACCGCATTTGAATGCAGTCACTGACCTTGACTGGTTTGTATAGTCTTTTTTGTTTTATCATAATTTTATTTTATCACTTAAGTTGTGGTTGATTTAGATGTTTTTATGTAAGTTTATTGTTTAATTAAAAACCCCATCTAATTTATGTCTGCAAACATTTCCCATTATCAGATAACCAAGAACAGTCCAAAGGTCCAAAGGCCATTGACAGACTGTCAAAGGCCATCGAGGCAATCCAGAGATGCAGCCTCAGGATCTGACACATTAAGTTAATTGTTAATGGGTATAACTGCATCATAAGGGTGGGCTGCTGCAGCCAACATCCAGCTTTATTGCAGAACAATGAAAAGTAAACGTGGCTATGGAGAAATCCAAAATGGTTGCTGATTGTCTGATTGGGCCATTCTTAGCATTAGGGGTTCATGCTAGTGATGAATTTTAATTGTGTTGATGAGACCATTTGCCAGGGGGTTGTATTAGCATGGTCTGTCTTTCTTGCAGATTGTCGTTAGTGCAATTGTGGATACATTGAAGACAGCATTCCCCCGAACAGACCCCCAGAGTCCTACTGAGGAATTGGGAGAGTGCGAAACAGATTGCAAGTTCCAAGGAGATGGAAAGAAAGCCAACAAGTGGGTATCTGTAAAACACATTAAAGATCCTTAATCTGGAGACTGAAGAAGGGTCCATGTTCTCCAGAGATGCTGCCTGACCCGCTGCTTTACTCCAGCACTTTGTGTCGTCTTTTGTAAACCAGCGTCTGCTTTTCCTTGTTTCTACAAAGACTTTTTAAATATTTGCAGATTTTTGCATCTCTCAAGTGATTGTTCGTTTTTCTCATTGTTTCTATAAAAACAAACAGGAAAATGTTCTGCTTTATTGCAAGAGGCAAAAGCACATTTTCATTTGTCACTTAACAACCTCGATGCACCAAACAAAATATTTTATCTGATTGTAATCTCTCATGAAATATTTCAAGCCATAAAGGTTTCTGTGTTAATCATGTGTGCATATTCCAGACTTTATTTTGTGCTGTAAAATATTTTTAAAAAATTAATTACAAATCATGCATATTACTTCCTGGTTAGTTGTGAGTTTTTAGCAGTGACATTCGCTTCATGTCCAATCAACAGACATCGTAAAGAGAAATGTGTATGATGGAACTGCAGATGCTGGATTATACTGAAGATAGACACAAAATGCTGGAGTAACTCAGCGGGAGAGGCAGCATCTCTGCAAAGAAGGAATGGATGACGTTTTGGCTCGAGAACAGTCTAAAGAAAGGTCTCGACCTGAAGGGTCTCAATCCAAAATGTCAGCCATTCCTTCTATCCAGAGATGTTGCCTATCCCGTTGAGTTACTCCAGCATTTTGTGTCTATCTTCGGAAAGGGAAATGCTAGGTGATAGAAATTAATATTTCTAGTCGGGACCTTTCTTCAGACAAACGTTATCTGTCTTTTCCCTCCATACATGTTGCCTGCCCTGCTGAGTTCCCCCTGCACTTTGTTTTTTTGTTCAATATTCCAGCATCTGCAGATTTTTCTTGTCCCCACAGAAATTGATACTTTTCTTTTAATTGAAGCTGTTAATTTTTTTTCTTTCAGATCCCGTCTAAGGTTTGCCTCCAGTAAGATTGCTCCGGTACTAAGTGTTGGAGACATTCAAACAAAAATCACATACTGCTACAATGAAAATGCTGTAAGTCTCTGGTTTTCTTTTTTATTTCTGCAATAAAACTGAATATTGAAAGTTATTCATTATTTCCATGTACAGTCCATGAAAGATCTGACCAAAAATAATATTATCAGTCGTTTCTGGTATTTATTTCATTTCCAGATAATGTTGCTCACTTGGATTCCGAATATACTTAAAACACATGATGTATATTTTTGTTTTGATTACCCTCTGGCTTGAACGCTGGCCAGGCAGTTTAGTGAAAAATATACCAGACTTATTATAGCTAGAGAGACTTGTGTTGTCCATTGTGTAGTCGGAACTAACCCTGAAAGGTTACCATCTTCTATTGAACCAGATGCCAAAACATTGGGAGTTTTGAATTCAGATAGCAAATACAATCAAACCCAATATTAAATCCCCAAAATTGATCAACTCAGCTTTCCTTAAAAAAAGGAGGCAACATTTTTAGTTGAGGAAATGTGCATTCTCCTTTCACTCCTCTCCACTGGTAAAATGACATTGCCTTGGCCCTGGGAGAAGTGTCTGCTCTGAGGGTATCAATGGTACACTTAGCTTCAGGCTTTGATGAGTTAACGTAAAAGGGACATTTTCATCTAATGACATTTGCAGAAAATGAACTATAAATTAAATACCACATTTCCTGAAAGTATTTTATGTCTGGAGTTACAGAGGGTGAAAAATGCAACTCTTAATAAACAGGCACGTTACCAAAGGGCAGTAAATATAAACTTTTGCAAAACACAAAGTGCTGGAGGAACTCAGGAGGTCAGGCAATATCTGTGGAGGGAATGGACAGACGATGTTTCGGGTCAGGACTCCTCGTGAAATATAAACTGTTCTTCAAGACTATCACTTACACACAGGGTGTTATACTGAGTTCGCTTTTTGAGTTTGTTACAAATGCCAAAGTAGGTGTTATGCTCCATATTTCAATGAGATGATGATAATTAAAAAATTGGCTGCGTATTTATGTTAATTTATAAGTGTAATAGTATCGTACAAATTTATGGCACAATATGAGACTCTTCAGCTCAATGTGCCATGTCAGCCAAAGTGGTGTGATTTAGATTCCTTCCACTCCCAGCTCTCACTCCATAGCCTTGTAGGATTTTGTGATGTATGAATAGATGTTATACATGCATTATACAGTCAAAATTCAGGCATAAATCCAATGTTCTATAGCATTGTATTTGCAAAATGCAAAAAGAAAACAATCAGAAAGAACTGTAAGGTTATATTGCTGAGGAAAAATAGTTTGATGCATTTTTTTAGATATTGCAGCACTAGTTTGAATAATCCAATGTTTCCTGAATGGATCATTGGGCCGTCTGGGTTGCAGGTGGCAATGACTTTGGATATTTTACTCCATCTGTATTCCAACAATTTCTCTTGCTTTCATTTCTTGTGGTATTAAGTATCTCGTTTTCACGAGCTGGCTCAAGTGGCAAAATCTGTTTGGTTTGCATTCAGAACAAATAAAGTTTTATTTGGTACTGGAAAAGCCTTCCAGTGTTTTTATTGCCTGTACCGGTGATGCTATTAATACAGCGTATTTATCTACAACATGCCTAATGTATATTCCATATGCCACTCGTATTGAACCTTTGGTGATATAAATTACTGGTTGGGCTTGTATGTTTTGAGTGATTTTTTATCTGAAACGCATGTTATACTTTATGTGCCTTATAACGTGCTCATACATTGGGTAATGAAGGTGGGTACTCTATTCAATTACTTACGCAATGCCAGCAGCAGTGCATTGCAAGGTGTCTTCAATTGTGCTGCAGCTAAGGTTAAGTTCAGGTCTTTCAAAAATTTGTTTGTCTTTACAGCACACAATGGAAACAGGTTTTCATGCTGCTGTGCTTAATAACAATGAGTTATAGATTTTTAACTCTAATTCATTGTTACTTGAAACATGATCAATTAGACAGCGCAACAAAGAGACTACAAAACCAGTTAGTCAGATTGATCTGTTTGCGGCATTTCATAGTAAAACGGCAGGCAGCCTGGTTGATAGGGAACATTACAAAGAACTATTTGTTGCTTGTTCAGTAGTAAATATTTAGCATATTTAGTGTGTTTATATAATTTAGTTCACAATGAAAAAGATTTATTAACCAACACGTGGGTAAATTTTGTGACCCCTCTGTTCCTTATTGTTCATTATGTTCGTAAAAATGTTAGAAAGAGGAATGGATCTTTTGGCTTAAAATTTAAATATTAAGATTGGCTTGAGATGGGAAAAAAGGTGCACAGTGAAAGAGTTGGGCCCAGTAAAAAAGGGTTGCCTGGCAAATTTACAACTCAAAATTGACATCTAACATGATACAAATAATACATGAATGGCAAAACATTCAGTTGATTGGATTGGAAATTATTTTTGCCCAGAGCTCGTCTCCAGCCATTAGGAAACATTTGAGAAATTTAGTAGGGCTGAGCACCATGCGATTTTTGGATGATATTGTTGCCCCAATTGATCAAAACATACCTTTAATATAGTACTCCATCTCTCTACCTCTCTAATTTTTGCCTGTAGCGTATTACGGCATTCAGCCAAATATGTTATGCCAGCTGTAATGGAGCTCAAAAACTATGTTCTGAACAGAACTCAGAGCAAAACTTTAGCCATGAGTCTGGTAGCTCCTTCAGGCGCAGTGTAAAATTTTGCTTGGTTACTGCACTGATTAAACACCTAGGATATTATGTCAAAGCATTGCATAGTTGTTGTCCTCTCTGGTCCCAATTTAAAAGTGATGGTTTCAAGATAATGTGGGTAATTAACAAAATTGTTTCATGCTTATTTCAGCATCCAAGCACTGTCTGAAAGGCATTGAGCATTGCCATATGTAATAAGGCATTTGGAATACAAGTGTAATAAATCATTTTAACAGTCAATAAAGATCAAAAGGCAACTATAAACTGGAGGAGAGGAATCCAGCTTGTTGGCGTCAACACTGACGTCACAATGGCCGCTGGATACAGTCAGGGAAAGTTCATCCATTTGAAAATCTGTCTGTGAACCTTCAGCCTTTGTAGACCATTCTGATTTATTTCATTGTTCCCATCTCAGTTAGCAGGGAGAAAGGCAATGAACTCAACCCCGTCCTTGTCAACTGAGCTTTAAAAAAAAAAGTAAATGAGCTGCAAGTGTACATGTATTTTTCATGGATAAACTCAGACTATTAAATTAAATTGCTGCTGCATTCCAATGCTTTTATGCTGAGAATTGAATGTGGCTGCAAATTAATTGGAATTGTATAGGTTAATTCAGAATAACACCTTTATCGCTGAATTGGAAGGCACGGAAATCAAGTTCCATTTCAGAACTTGTACATAGAATTTGGGATAATACAGTATTTTAGGATGTGTGGCCTGGTGTGCCATCTTTTGAATACAATGTTAAAACTAGGTTTGATATGTATGCTTAGATTATAACTGAATCCTGGAGTCAAAGTGATTGTCGTTGACTCCAAGGTAGCATTTGACTGATTATGGCATTGAGAGGCCTTTGGCGGGTGCCTGGAACGTGCTGCCAGGGATAGTGGTGGAGGTAGAGACAAAAGTAGCATATAAGATGCTTTTAGACAGGCACATGGATATGCAGGGAAATAAGGAAATGGAACATGTGGAGGCAGATGAACTTCACACACGATAGTGGCACTTAAGAGGCTTTTAGATAGGCACGTGGCAATGCAAGGTATTAAAATCTGTAATTTAGCAAGGAGAGTACCAAATATTTTTCAGTGGAAACAAAATTCTTTCTGGAAGGGAATATTCAGCTGTTAAGTAGTTATGACTCTTATTCTACCATGTACTCAAATGGTTACATAAGATTTTTGAATGAGCAGAAATCTTATAATTAGCTTTGGAAAAACTGAATTTGCATTGCCACTCCGTAAATTTTGATTGCCCTTTATCTAGTATTTCACTCTTATTGTACACATAGACATGCTCGCATATTGTTAACATTATTGGTCACATTACATATTTTTAAATGATATCTATTAAATTAACTTTTGGGAGAAATATGTTGTTGAATAATTTTGCCAGAATATGATCTTGTTATTATGTAACTATGGTTTTACTCAGTTATCCGAAGGTCTTTGCGCAGCAGGTATGGAGGACTTCATCTTGGAACAGGGAAAGCTACTGGGAAGAACGCATCTGAATGTGAAGGGAAGAATGTCCAAAGGGGATGCATTTAAAGAACATAATTACTCAGACAAGAAGCCGAAAAGCAGTGAGCCATCTTCCAACCAGCAATTTAATTGTGGTAAGCATTTGACCATAACTACTCGCTAGTATTGTTTTGCATTGGCTCAACAATAGCAGCTGTTAAATAGGACCTTTAATGTAGCACGGCATTCAAAGGTCATTTGCACAAGCATTGTGACACATAAATAAATGGAGACGCAAAGAACTGCAGATGCTGAAATCTTGCGCAAAACACAATGTGCTGAAGCAGTTTAGCGGGGGTCAGGTAGCATCTGTGAAGGGAATGGCCATGCGGCGTTTTGGGTTGGGACCGTTCTGCAGGTCTGGAGGGGTTCCGACCCGAAATGTCGACAGGCCCATTCTCTCTACATATGCTGCCTGCCCCACTGATTTCGCCTAGCCATTTGTGTTATACATAAGTGTAAGTCAAAAGTCAATAACTTTGTGTTAGTCAAAAGTTAGACAAAGAGATGGGCTTTAAGAAGTATAGTGACTGTGATAAGAGAAGTGTAGAGGTGGAGAGTTTTACGTAGGGAATTCGATCTTATGGCCTGTCTAGTCTGGTTTCCTACACTGTTCCAACAAATATCAACATGAGTTCAAAGATAATTCCTCATCTTCGATTTATGAATGTTGTTGCCTTGGGATGCACTGTTGAATGCAACATTTTCAAAAAGCCATTCTTTCCTGTTGGTATCAGAACTGAAAAGTTCTGACATCGTTTACCACCTGAAACAACTCAATATTTTTTCACTTTACAGATATTACCTGATCTGCTTGGTATTTTCATGAATCTCTTTAGTTTACATTTTCAGCAGCTACTCTGTTCTAATAGTTCCAACATGCAATTTCTTGAGTCTTGTGTGTGCGAACTAGCTCTGATATTGTCCTTCCATATTGTTTTGAACTGTAGCAAAGCCTTTAATGACATTTTATTTTAGTTAACACAATTTGTACTGGCCTGATACATTTTGGGGACACGAAAGATTAGTAAAGTCAAGTCACATTTATTTATATAGCACATGTAAAAAACAACTCTCGTTGACCAAAGTGCTTTACATTTGTTATAAGAATAGTAGAAATGATGACACTGATTTATACTGTGACCAGTGATTCTGGGCGTAGCATTCTTGCCTCTGGGTTAGGCTCTGGATTAAGCATCAACATTTAGACTAACATTCTGGTGATGTGCTAAGGAACTGGTCTTGTGTGGAAGTGAGGAATGTGCTGGTTGAGGTGTGAACTTTCAAATGAAACTTGGTTTAAAGTTGCAGTAGATGAATGTTGAACTTCTGGCAACATGTCAAAGAAGAGCAAGTGCTTTTACTGTTTTATTAACCTCCCTATTGTAATGAATTTATATGCCAATTGCCATGTTGCTATTTGTCGGTAGCCATGGCACTTCTAGATTTGGATATTAGATTAGATATTAGAAGGGGCTGTGACCTAGATTTAAATAGAGAGTAGACTTCAAAACTATTTCATTGGCTTTGCAAATTGAAAAAAAAACCTTTAACTACCCCTCCCCATCCCATTCCCAATCTGACCTTTCTGTCCTGGGTCACCTCCATTGTCAGAGTGAGACCCAGTGCAAATTGGAGGAACAACACCTCATATTTTGCTTGGGTAGCTTACACCCCAGCGGTATGAACATTGACTTCCCTAACTTCGAGTAGCCCTTTCTTTCCCTCTCTCTCCATCCCCTCCCCCTTCCCAGTTCTCCCACCAGTCTTACTGTCTCTGACTGCATTCTATCTCTGTCCCGCCCACTCCCCTGACATCTGAAGATGGGTCTCGAACCGAAACGTCACCCATTCCTTCACTCCAGAGATGCTGCCTGCCCGCTGAGTTACTCCAACATTTTGTGTATATCTTCGATTTAAACCAGCATCTGCAGTTCTTTCCTGCACATAATAAACACCTTTGTAAGTTTTTTTGTTTGTGCTTTACAGAATCTCCCAAATACACAAATCTCTATTAGGTGGAAGTATAACACTATTCTTACCAAACTAGGCATTCAACATAATGAACAACACAAACCATGTCCTCAAATAGTTCCTCCTATTTTGTCCAAATGTTATTTATTACTCAGGAAGTTTAATAAATACATATTTTTTCACACATAGAAAAAGATTAAATATTTCTCATTGAATTTTTACAATTTTGGATTATTTTAACACATCTTTGTCTCTCCCTCAAAAAATGTAAATTAGATTCCATTTATCCTTAGAATGTTATTCCCTGCAACAGCATTCAGTAAAAGGAGCTTGCTTGACAAAATATTTTTGAAATTTATTCCCATTTTCATTTTTCGGTGATTTATTTCTTGGGATTATGAACCCCCTAGAGGGGTCCTTTTAAAATTTATCAGAATGAAAGTACAGTGCCCTCCATAATGTTTGGGACAAAGACCCATTGTTTATTTATTTGCCTCTGTACTCCACAATTTGAGATTTGTAATTTAAAAAAAAATCACATGTGGTTAAAGTACACATTGTCAGATTTGATTAAAGAATATTTTTTATACATTTTGGTTTTACTATGTAGAAATTACAGCTATGTTCATATATAGTATATTATATGCAAACAAATGCAATTTCTGTATCTCTGGTCAGAGGCCTGAATTTATTACACTTCCTAAAACTTATTAACACGTAATCTGTGGTCTTGACTCTCAGTCATGTTATGTTAAATTCTTAGCAAATAAATTAAATACTTGTAAGCAGACTACAAATGTATTAAATGTGCCTATTAGAAGTAAGCTCTGAAAAGTTTCTTAACACTCACATTATGATAAAAAATCTTTTCTTTATTAAGTTCTATGTTTTTATAGAATAGAATAGAATAACGTTTATTGTCATTTGAACCTAAGTTCAAACAAAATTACGTTTATTGTGATCTTGTTTATTTATTGTGATCTTGTAAAGTGCATTTATTTTCATTTCCATTTTGGACAGAGGATTCTGAAACAGTCTTGGCAGATATAGCACTGGATCTTCTGTGCTTATTGATGAAAGACCACTGGAGCTGGATGTGTAGTGAGAACATGCAAAAGTTTATCCGACTGCTGTGTGGGACCCTGATAGAAAGGTTAGTGGGTTGTTGCTCATAATTGGTTCGTGCACATACAATAGTTATTTATGACCACAGAAATGTGCATTATTATCAGGTTTACTTTGTGATTTATATTGCACCTACATCAGAGATTACACACCAAAACATGATGACCTGACATTAATCAAGGATATTGGCCCATAGCTCACAGGTAAGATGCTTTCATCCATCCACCCCAAAATACTTGTGATTAAATATATTAAAGCAAACATTGAATTTTGAAAAGAAATCTAGAGCTGAAATGATAGTGAATGCAAAATAGAGGGGTGACAATATAAATCTCAGGTAATTCCCTCGTACCCGGGTGTTCTCTCAATGTACTACCAGCGAGTATAAGTGTATTGAATTTGAAAATTAGGTATTTTGCTGAAGATAATTTCAAAAATTATTTTGTAATTAGCTCATAAATTATTTCATAAATTGTATTTATGATAAATACAACTTCTACGAAGTTTGAAGGAATTGATATTTGGTCCAAGCAAATCGTGCCATAATTATTCAAAACTCCAATAAAAATTGAGGGAAAAATGAGGTTATATGATATTTTCAATTGTATTCTAAATAAGATACAGATTTAATTAACAAGTGGAGAGAAAAGAGATTGAGGCAGAGGTGAGTATACTTTCCTCCAAGAATGAAGCTAAAATGCGGTCGTTAGCAGAAACAATGCTTGTTTTAAAAATGTGTGCGTTTATTGTCGAAACCTGTTCCAAATCACATTTTAACAGACTTTTTCTGGTTTTAATTCAATAACGGACCAAAAAAAATCTTTAAAGGCTAACCAGAGTGTCTTTTAACAAACTAATTTGGTCTTTAGAAATTGTAGATAAATAAAGTGCTTCATTTATAACAAGTACACCACAAATATTCATGTTCATTGTAAAAAACCTTTGTCATGTATTGCGTACACATACTATAACTGAATGTAAGAATTTGTGGGCCTCAGTTACACGTGGTTTATGAGGTATGGAGAGTATTTGAGAACATTCACTGAAGTAATGCAGAGAATGTTTTCTTAGTTTCATGTACCTATACATTCCGGTCCTTCTGGATGGACCTACATGCTAAATAAATGTTATAGTGCCTCATCCCTCCACAAAGCCCTCTGTGAAAGTGTAAGCACTGTGCAAGGTTGGTTGATCAGTGTGAAATTGGACAAAAAAAGTATAGAAAATGTTTGTATGCCCTGACACTACATGAAGGACAGTGTCTGGGGACGCTGGCTTATTGTGTGGGTGAAACCTGCAGCCACGGATGGAGTATGGATCCAGCATTTGTATTCCACATTGTGGTGCAGAAATGTTAAAAGCAAATATTAACTGAAGATTATTACATTGACATGCAAAATAATTTTCTTAATATTGGTTCCATATATATAATAAATGCTTTGAGGGAAGAGCCATTTTCAACCTGCTATAAGTCCATTTAATTTAATAAAAGCTTTAATAAGCTCTAGATTCTATACTTGAACCTTGGGATTTAGTTTCCATGTTAAAAAAAAATTCTCTTGTGACAGATTGTTTACAGTTAGGAAATTGTTGATTGGAAATTCAATAGTATAATGCCTTATTTCTTATTCAACTGAAACTGATCTCTTTTTTCTCAAAGTAAAATGTAACAAAGAACATTTCTGAATCATTTTGTACCACATTGGAAATTTGACAGGTGCTTCCTGGTGTCAGTCACCCTCCCACCCCAAGCACTGTTTCCACA
Source organism: Malacoraja senta (assembly GCA_038087875.1). Lineage (NCBI taxonomy): Eukaryota > Metazoa > Chordata > Chondrichthyes > Rajiformes > Rajidae > Malacoraja > Malacoraja senta. The sequence continues at coordinate 20,191,253 of CM075988.1, forward strand.
TTCGGGCCACAACACTTCTTATGTAACATTACTGAAAAACTTGGACCACATTCTGTTGGGAAGCCAGTCTTTGAGCAATCTTGCAGAAACTCTCCAGTGCTGCACTGGATTATGGTTGTTTTCTGGGTCATAACCACACCACTAATGCCCCTGTCCCACTTAGGCGATTTTTTAGGCGACTTCAGGCGACTAGGCTATCGCCACATGGTCGCCGGGGTGTCGCCTGTATGGTCCCTTCAGTTGCCCAAAGAGTCGTACCTTTTTTCTGGTCGCCGCTGGATTTTGAAATGTTCAAATCTTTTTGGCGACAGTCGGTGCCTGTGGGCTTGATGCCAACGATCGTAGCCTGACGTAGGTGCTGTTGCCAGGATGATGTAGGTTGTCGCCAGGATGACGTAGGTTGTTGCCGGTGCTGACCGGTGAATTCCATTGGCAATTACCTACGTCAACCGGCGACAGGTACCAGTGACTGAATTGTCTTACCTTGTTGTAGCTTGCCGCGGGTGGACGTAGGTTGTCTTAGGTGTGGTCGTAGGTGGACGTCCTAATGGGTTGCCGGTTGTCGGTAGCTTGACGTCAACTAGGAGGTAGGAGGTAGGTTGTTGTCGACATTGTCGCGCGGGGTAGGGTGGGTCCAATTGCCGGTTTTCTGCACCAGCTACGACTATGACAGTTGCTGAAAAAATCAGCTAAATGGGACAGGCCCATAACACTCCTTGATACAGTTGGAAAAAATAATTTGTGGGGTCCACAACCCCACCATTCCCCCCCCGTTAAGAATATTAAATACAGATTTACATTTGCTCTAACCGCCTGCTTGAGCAATCAGATCTGTGGCCACCAAACTTGCCAGCCTAGCCTTGAAAATAAATTTTCAGTGATGCCAGAGGTTGTGGGCCTTATGAATTGGTGGGGTTTTCAGTGGAGGCCTTGTGACCAAAGTAGTAATTGGTGTCCTGCTACAGTATACAGGTAGAAATTTACGAGTCGTCCTTAAATACAGGAGAGATGCCGGAAGACTGGAGGGTGGCAAATGTTGTACCTCTTCCCAAGAAGAGCTGCAGGAAAACTGGGAACTGTCGGCTGGTGAACTTAACATCTGTAGTTGGTAAGTTACTGGAGAGTATTCTGAGGGATAGGAATACAGGCATTTGGATGGGCAACATCTGATTAGGGATAGTCAGCATGGTTTTGTACGTGACCAAAAAGGTTGATGAAGGCAGAGCTGTAGATGTTGTGTAAATGGACTTCAGTAAGGTGTTCGACAAGGTTCCGCTGCTCTGGAAAGTTAGATCGCATGGGATCCAAGGAGAGATAGCTGAATGGATAGCAAATTGGCTCCATGGAAGGAAGCTGAGGGTAATGGTGGAAGGTTGCTTCTCAGACTGCATGCCTATGACTAGTGGTGTGCCTCAGGGTTCGGTGCTGGGCCCGTTACTGTTTGTCATCTACATCAATGATTTGGATGAGAACATAAAGGGCAAGATTAGCAAGTTTGCTGATGATACAAAAGTTAGTGGTTTTTGCAGATAGTGAAGATGGTTGTGAACGATTGTAGCAGGATGTGTATCGATTGGCCAGGTGGGCGGAGGAATGGTTGATGGAATTTAATACAGAGAAGTGTGAGGTGTTGCATTTTGGGAATCGAACAAGGGCAGGACCTACACAGTGAATGTAGGCCTCTGGGTAGTGTTGTAGAGCAGAGGGATCTAGAGGTACAGGCGCATGGTTCCTTGAAGGTCAAGTCGCAGGTAGATAAGGTGGTCAAAAAAGCTTTTGGCACTTTGGCCTTCATCAGTCAGAGTATTGAGCATAGAAGTTGGGAGGTCATTTTGCAGTTGTATAAGACGTTGGTGAGACCTCATTTAGAATATTGTATCTAGACAAAAATGCTGGAGAAACTCAGCGGGTGAGGCAGCATCTATGGAGCGAAGGAAATAGGCGACGTTTTGGGTCGAGACCCTTCTTCAGACTGATGTGAGGGTGGGGGGCGGGAAGAAGAAAGGAAGAGGCAGAGACAGTGGGCTGAGGGACAGCTGGGAAGGGGAGGAGAAAGCAGGGACTATCTGAAATTGGAGAAGTCAATGTTCATACCGCTGGGGTGTAAACTGTCCAAGCGAAATATGAGGTGCTGCTCCTCCACTTTACGGTGGGCCTCACTCTGGCCATGGAGGAGGCCCAGGACAGAAAGATCGGATTCAGAATGGGAGGGGGAGTTGAAGTGCTGAGCCACCGTGAGATCAGGTTGGTCATTGCGAACCGAGCGGAGGTGTTGGGCGAAGCGATCGCCAAGCCTACGCTTGGTCTCACCGATGTAGAGCAGCTGACACCTAGAGCAGCGGATGCAATAGATGAGGTTGGAGGAGGTGCAGGTGAACCTCTGCCGCACCTGGAAAGACTGCCTGGGTCCTTGAATGGAGTCAAGGTGGGAGGTAAAGCGACACAAGGGTTCAGACAAAAATTACGAGGATGTTGCCAGGACGAGAGGGTGTGAGCGATAGGGAGAGGTTTAGGCTGGGTCTCTATTCCATGGAGCGCAGGAGGATAAGGGGTGATCCTATGGAGGTGTATAAGATCATGGGAGGAATAGATCGGGTAGATGCACAGAGTCTTTTGCCCAGAGCAGGGGAATTGAGAACCAGAGGACATAAGTTCAACGTGACAGGAAAAAGATTTAATAGGAATCCGAGGGGTAACGTTTTTACACAAAGGGTGGTGGGTGTATGGAACAAGCTGCTAGAGGAGGTAGTTGAGGCTGGGACTATCACATTGTTTAAGAAACTGTTAAACAGGTACATACGTAGATAGGACAGGTTTGGAGGGATATGGACCAAGCGTAGACAAGTGGGACTAGTGCAGCTTGGACATTGTTGGCTAGTGTGGGCGAGTTGGGCCGAAGGGCCTGTTTCCACACTGTATCACTATGAATCTATGACTCCTATTGGGATGCAGAGGTACTTCTACTTCAGACTCTTTAAACTTTAAAGGTCCTTCCATCAATTGACATATCAATATGTTAAACATAACATTTACAGCAGCTGCTTTTTTGTGAAGTCTTTAAATAATTAGCAGTGGGGAAGAAGCTGATCTTAAATCTGGATGTTCGGGCTTTCAAGCTCCTGTATTTTCTCCATGAAGATAGAAGAGAAGGTATGCAAGGGTTCCAGACATTCTTGAAGATTCTTTCAGCCTCCTAGGTGCAATGCACCATGAAAAAGGACTGGATGGACTGGGTTGTGTTCACCACTCTTTGCATGTCTGGGGGTCAAGAATAGACAGTTGTATACCAGGCTGAATTTCATCCTATCAGAATACTTTTCGTAGCGCATTAATGGGCAAGGTAGCCGGAAGGCTGGAGACAGTGGGCCACATAGCTGACCCCTGCTTTTACCCCGCCCACCAGAGAACCGGTGAGGAGGACGGAGGAAGCCGGTGGAAGCAAGCGAAAAGGCTGGTAAGGGAATGAACCATGGTCTTATCCTCCGCACCCTCAAAGTCGGCGGTGGGAGGTGTCCCCATGGTACAAAGGCTGAAGATGGCCAGGCAAGGAGTGGGACGATGGTTCAGTGGACTATCTGGATAAAGTCAACGACTGGAGGCCCTGCAGCATTAGGGGCTTTCCTGTATCAGCCGCTGCTCCTGAAGACAATGTGCGGACCTGACTGGACTTTAAAAATGGCGCTAAAACCTGGTGGCTCTTGCAGGCAATCTCAGTGGTCTATTTCTATGCTCTTTGTACTATAATTCATCCAGTGCCACCTTGGCTTGGGGTGGTATGAATTGAAAACACTTACTCATTGACAGTTTCCTGAAAAATTTCTGGGAGGTCTTATTACCCTCATATGGTGAGTCTGTTGGCATTTTAAGGGGCAAAAAGTGAATTTGATCATTTTTGACATTACTTTTGGACTACACTTGGAGTACGTTGTGGTTCTGGTTGCCCAGCTACAGGAAGAATGTAGTTAACTTGGAAAGGATGCAGAAGAGATTCACCAGGATGTTATCTGGGCTTAATGGCTTAATTCACAGGGAGAGATTGGATAGGCTGGGAATTTCTTTCTTTGAAGCATAGGAGGCTGAAGGGTGATCTTATTGAGATGTACGAGATCATGAGGGACACGGGTAAAATGAACGTCCACAATCTTTGTCCTAGGGTGGAAAATTCTAGACATACGATTAAGGTGAATGGAGAGATTTTAGACATTTTCTCTCAGAGGGTAATCCGTATCTGGACTGATCTGGCAAAGGAAGCTATAGAAGGTGATACAAGTGCGTACTTTAAAAGACATTGGACAGATACATAGATTGGAAGGATTTAGAGGGATGTTGGCCAAATGCAGGCAAATGGGACTAGCTGGGTATGCCAACTTGGTCAGCATGGGCAAGGTGGGCTGAAGGGCTTGTTTCTGTGCTGCACCTTCTCTATTTGATGGTGCTTGGTTTTGGAAATTGTCTATTTCAATTATGTGACTATATTTCAAAAGCATTTTACTGTCATTACAGCACAGAAAAAAAGATCAGTTAACTAATAAAGTCTGTGCCAGCTCTTCGTCGAACAATGCAGTAAATCCCATGGACACATTGCTCAAATTAATGGATTCGGAATCCACAAGTCTGGCCCTCAAAAATCCAGAACCCCAAATTCAAATCCTGCTACGGCCGTTGTGTACCTTAAATTCAGCTAATAGTTTGAAATTTGGAAAAAGAATAACAACTAGTCACTAATAATGACCACCAAAATAACTATTAGTTTGACACAACATCTGGTTCACCGCTGCCCTTCAGGGGGGATAATCTACACCATCTGACCTGTACATACTTCAGACACACTCCATGTGTTGGACTTTAAATACCATCTGCCAGTTAGTGATAGTTTTCCATTGCCTCCCTTAGGTAATAAATGCTGGCTGTGCCAATGATGCCGAAATCTCAAACAATTAATAAGTTATTCTCCTGCTCTTTCTCTGTTGCCTTGTAATTTGTTGCAGTGCACTTTTAGGGTGTTTTGAGACCATGGAAGTTATTATTAAAGCACAAGCCTACAGTTGCTGTGGTTCACATGGTGATGGAGAAACTGTGTGTTATGGGGATTCTTTTTTTCTGTGCTGTAATGACAGTAAAATGCTTTTGAAATATTTAGCTGTATATGCTCAATATAAAGAAGCTGTAGATTGCATATTTATGTTATGCCTCATCATTTGGCATGTGGAATTATAGTTAATTGATCCATATCAAAATTTTGGTTACAGTTCTTTGTAATTAAAATGTTGTATTGGATGGATTACAAGAACACAAAAACACAATGAAATAAGAGCAGAAGTGGGCAACTGGCCCATCAAGACTGTTCCACCATTCAGTATGATCATAGCTGACCTCTGGCCTCAACTCAATTTTTGTGCCAGTTCCCCATATCCCTTAATTTCTTGATCTTTCTAATATTTATTTATCTCCACCTTAAATATTTCTAATGATCCAGCCTCCATCACCCCATGCGACAGAGAATTCCAGAGATTCCCTCCCCTCTGGGAGAAAGAGTCTCTATATACCTCAGTTTAAAAGAGTGGTCTTGTATTTTATTCTCTTGTTCGTGACTCTCCCACCAGTGGAAACATCTTAACATCTACCTGTCAAGCCCGCTTAGGATCTTATATGGTTGAATAAGGTCACCCATCATCCTTATAAACTCCGAGGAATACTAACCCAAGTTGTATATAAACTCCGAAGAATACTAACCCTCTCATCGCAGGAATAAGCCTGGTGATTAGTCAGATACCAAGGAGAAAAATGTCTAAAACCTGGTGCATGCTGTTCTCACTTGAACATTAAACCAGTGCCATGGTATACAAAATGCCTATTGTGCCCTGGTTTCATCTTTCTGCAGAAGAGACTACTTCTGATGAGAATCATTGGAAAACTGGAGTTCCATGATTGTGGTTGAGCAGTTTTATGGTTTTACATGGATAATCAGTTTTTCGATTAATGTTGCTGGCTCAGTAGTTTTGGCAATATTTGCAGACGTTGGTGTGTAACTCTTTCTCAAGTTCAGTAAGAATTTATAATACACCAGACAGTTCCACTTTGTGTATGTGAAACCCTGGAAGTATTAGTATTTTGTTTACTATTCAAATTGAAAACTTTATTTAATTAGAACCAAACTTTTTTATATTTTAATTTTTTGATACAAACTTTACCTTAGATAAAATGTACAGTACTTCTTTAGAAAATCCAGATGTTTTTAAGTATCCCCTGCCCATTAAATCTGGTTAGAGGTGTTAATTTATCCATACATGTTCCTAGACAAGTTGGCTTGCCAGCTCACAAGTCTCTTCCCAAGACAATTCCAATTTAAAGTGCTCCACTGGTTCAATGTGATATAAACAGGGTTCACATTGGTCTAAATAGGACCAAAAGCATTAATCAATACTTTTTCACCAACTAATGCTTGATAGAATTGATTGGCTTCACTAAGACCTGAGCCTTATTCTACCCCAGAACGAGGAATTAAAAAGATCAAATGTGTCATGATTTCAGTAAATGGATTTCCAGACACAATATAACAAACAAAGGAGGTTTGCACTTATACACTTCCAACAAAGCCTAATGTAAGTTCAAGGAACAGTAGCCAATTCGAATTAAACCTTTTAATTCGCAGATGATACCACCATTGTTGAACGAAAAACAGGTCAGGGTACAGGAGGGAGATTCATAATCTCATTGAATGGTGTCAGAACAAAAACTTAACTCTCAATCTTAACAAGGAGCTTATTGTTGATTTTGAGGTGGGGGGTTAAACTGGGGATCCATGAGCCTGTCTTCATCTACGGGACGGCGTTGGAGAGAGTCAATAGCTTCAAGGTCCTCATTGTGCATATCTCTGAAGATCTGTCCTGGGTTCACCACTATTAGTTTGGTGAAAATGTTAACGAGGAGAGCTTTTGAACTTGCTCCATCATCCTTCGTGTGTTGCACACAAGCTGGAACCTGGCTCCATTGCAACTGGAAGCCCAGATGTAAAGGAAGAAAAAGCTTGACTTTCTGTACATGTACTTGGGACTTCCTAAAACACTTCATAGCCGGTGTCTGACTTCAAGAGTCTAGACACTGTTATTTACCAAGTGAAAAAAATGACCAAACACAACATCAACATGAAATAAGAAATGGCCAGTTAATCTCTTTTGGAAGTGTTATTTGAGCAATAGCTGTTGGCCCAATACAGAGAACTCACTCTTCCAAGTCCCCAGCAAGAGCGATTTGAAGGAAGAAAATATCAACAAAGATATTATTGATATACATTTACAGGTCGATTTAATCACCCTCTTATGTAGCTTGGTATAAGAGTTTCATAATCCAAAGGATCATGTGCAGTTGAAAAGTTTAATGACCTAAATAAACTCACCAGTGACAAATATGCTGTAAAATGAAGACACAAGATTCTGCAAATGTTTGAATCTGGAGCAAAAAATAAATTGCTGGACTAACTCAACAGGTCAATCAGCACCATGGAAGCAAAGGGGAGCAGTGGAGTGGGGGATGTTGAGAACAGTTGTGCAAGTATGGGCTCTGGTGAGCACATCAAAGGGGAAGTTATGTTTCCTCAAGAACATGCCAACAACATCTCGTTTGATTCCTCTCTCTTCCTACATCCTCTGCCCAGGTGGAACAGAGATCGAGTTCCCTTGGTCCACATGTTTTACCCTACTCCACATCCAATGTATCATCCTTCGTCACTTCGACCAGTTCCAACAGGATTCCACCACCAGCCACATTGTCCCTTTTCTCTCCACCGCCCTGCTTTCCATAGGGATCACTCTCTCCGTGACTTCCCAGTCCACTCACCCTTCCAACCCATCCCTCCTCGCTACCTGGCACTTTTCCCCGCGACGGTAGGAGGTGGAACATTTATCCCTATATCTCCTTCCTTGCCACCAACCAGGGACCTAAACAGCCCCTGCAGCTGAGATGGAGATTTACCTGCACCTCCTCCAACTTAGTCTGTTGCACTTGGTGCTGATGTTGTGGCCTTAGATCATAGCATAGTACAGTACAGGAATGGGCCCTTTGGTCCACCATGTTTGTGTCGAACATGATGCATTGTTAAACTGATCTCATCTGCCTGTATATGATCAATTTTTCCTCTATTATCTGCACTTCAATGTGCCTTCTATACATTGGTGAGAACAAATATAGACTAGGCAAACACTTTGTAGAGCACCTGTGCTTTGTCTGCTATGGCCAAATAGAGCTTCTTGTTGCATGTCATTTGAATTCCCCGTACTATTCCCACACTGCTTACTCTGTCTTGATGAGGCCAAAGACAAACTCAGAAGAGCAATACTGCTTGGAATAATGTGAATGTAGAATTTTCCATTTTCAGGTAACTCACTCCCCCTGTGCTCCTTTCCCACTCCCACCAGTCCATCAGGGTTTCTCCCCTTTGTACTCTTCCCTCCCTCATTACCTAAATTCATGACCACCCGCACCTGGTTCTCTCTGCCATATCATCCATATACCTATCTACTTAGGCTTCCTTTTCTTTCGATCACCTTTTTTATCTCCTTCCCCACCAGCTTCCATCTGCACATCTTCCTTCCCTTTTCTGGTTCTACCTATCACCTACCAGCCTCTGTCTCAAAATTCCCCTCCTGCCCTCCTCCACAAGCTAAGAGTACTCCATCACATTCCTGGCCTGCTTGTAGATGATAGCGAGGCTTTGGGGTGTCAGGAGATGAGTCACTCACCTCAGGATATGCAGCCTCTGACATCTCTTGCAGCCAGTCTTTATGTGCCTGCTGTGGTTGAGTTTCTGGTCAATGGTGATTTCCAAGATGTTGATAATGGAAGTCTTTCTCCTGGTAATGCTATTGAATGTCACTCTCCCTTGTTGGAGATGATCTCTGCCCGACACTTTGATGGCACTTTAATGTGTCACTTATCCCACATGTTTAATCATTGGTCTGCATGAGTTTTCTGCATGGAGGCACGGTCTTTCAATTTTTGAGAAGTTGTAAGTGGAACTGAATTGGTGAATTCATCAATGAACATCTCCACTTCCCATCTTTTGTTGAAATGAAGATCATCACACAAGAAACCACAGATGTTGGAATCCTGAGCAAAACACAAAGTACTGGAGGAACCCAGTGGGTCAGGCAGCATCAGTGGAGAGAATGGACAGATGCCGTTTCGGGTCAGAACCTTTTTTTGATCCGTTGAAGGGTCCTGACTTGAAATATCTGCTCATTTCCTCCCAGAGGGTCAGATTCTGCCTGATCCTTTGAGTTCCTCCAGCACTTTGCTCATGCTTACCAATAAATGTCATTGAACTCCTGCAGTGATGAGGATGAATAACTTTCACCAACCACTGCCATTTTCCTTTCTGTGAGGTAACAACTTTAGAGTGTGTTTACTGCCATGCCAATTTTACCAGGGTTCCTTAGCTATGGTTGATCAAATGTTGCCTTATTGTTAAAGACATTTACTCTCATTTCACTTCTAGAATTCAACTCTTTGGTCCATATTAGTATAAAAACTGATTAGATCCGAGCCATGAGCTGGGTCTTTAGCAAAATCTTCCCGATAGGATTTATCCTGAACTTCCATATAGTTAAAGGTAATACTGTGTAAAACCAAGGAACATTCTGAGAATCTTTGTAATCTTTAAATAATATATGGTCACTCTTTTATGCATGTTTTTTAATGAGGAAATGTTGTGAGTAGAAGGTAAATGTCTAAACACTTCCTGTCATTATGTTAAGATGGGAAGAGTATGTTCCATTGAGCTTGGATTTGGGTATCGTGCTGTTTAATGCACAGCAATTTAAATATTTGGAACTACAATTTGCCTACAGGTTTTAAGAAGCTGATTAGTTCAGAATTTAGCTAGATTTGTTTACTATGTTAAAATAATGAACCCCAGAAATTGATTTCAAGAGTCAAAAGAGTTAATTGTCATCTGTACCGAAACGGAACAATGAAATTCTTACTTATAGCATTCAATAGCCTGATGGTTGTTGGGAGGAAACTGTTTCTGAACCTGGAGGGCAGTTTTCAGACTCCTATACCTTCTCCCAAGTGGCAAGAGAGCGTGGCCGGGATGGTGTGGGTCCCTGATGATGCTGGCTGCCTTTTTGAGGCAGTGCCTCCTATAGATCCCTTCGATAATGGGGGGTTCAGTAACCGTGATGGACTGTAGTGTCCACTATTTTATGTAACCTTGCACTTGAATTTAGATGTGTACTGCTGTTAGAGTATCAGATACGAAATAGGAGTAAGTAGTCCTTCTCACAACATGGTTCTGTGAAGCCAGTAATACAACTCAGCTTATGTTAAGTCTGGAAAGAATGTTTGAAATCACCTCTGGTCTTGATCTGTGGCTCAGAGTTATCAATTTGACCACAGCATTTGTTAATTATTGCTTGTTATATTTAGCCGCATGAGGTTACATGTGGTGTTGATTAATGCAAGTGTTACAGGCAATGTTTTCCAGTATTATAACTTGCTGTATAATTCTTGGAATTGCCTGGTCCATTTAAACTCAAATTTAAAGGGAATGTGGGGAGCAAAAGTTTGAATGTATTGTCAATCATAACAGAACAAATACTTTCTGCAAAAAAGTTGCATATTACATAAAAATATAAATATTGTCATTAATAATGCAAGATAAATGGGATTTGTGTAGATAGGTATCATGGTCAGGATGGATGGGTTGCGCCAGAGGGCAAGGTTGTGTACTGTTTACAGCTCTTGTAACCATTACTGATTCATTGACTGCACATTTCATTTTACACCGAAGCTTCATGATCCAGCTTCTTGAACCATTTTCTCACACACCCACAAGTAAACTAATGAAAACATTTAGGAGAGATTTTCTTCTGTTCAGTCAATTCTTATACTGCAGTAACCGTTTTATTCGTGGGACTTTTCTCTCCTGTGCGATTGGTTTATCATTTCAGCTCCCTCATTGTTCACAAACCGGTCATGCCATGGATGGAATTGCCATGTATATTTTTAAATACATTGTCATTTTGTTAAGGAAGGAACTGCAGATGCTGGTTTACCACGATGATAGATACAAAATGCTGGAGTAACTCAGTGGGTCAGGCAGCATCTCTGGAGAAAAGGAATAGGTGACGTTTTGGGTCGAAATTCTTCTTCAGACTGAAAGACGGGAGAGGGAAACTAGAGGTATGAAAGGTACCGAACAAATCAGACACGGCACCAATGACTAAGGAAAGGTGGACCCCACAATGGTCCATAGTTGGCTGTGGAAGAAGTGATAACTAAGGGATACAAATAGTGAAAGTAGCAGTACGTCTAGGGTGGGGGAGGGACGGTGAGAGAGGGAATGCAATAATTATGTGAATTTGGAGAAATCAATATTCATACCGCTGGGATGTAAGCTACCCTAGTGAAATATGAGGTGCTGTTCCTCCGATTTGTGTGTGGCCTCACTCTGAGAGTGGAGGAGCCCCAGGACAGAAAGATCAGTATGGGAATGGGAAGGGGAGTTAAAATGTTTGGCAACCGGGAGATCGCATACGCCAAGGCAGACTGAGCATAGGTGTTCAGTGAAACGATTGCCCAGTCTGCGCTAAGTCTCTCCAATATATGGGAGTCCACACCGAAAACAACGGATACAGTAGATGAGGTTGATCTCCACTTATTGAGATCTTTGTTGGAATTGATTTTACTTCCTCTCAGTTGGGGATGGCATCAAACAGGAAATTAGAAATGCGTGCAACAAAGGCAAAACAGTTATAATGGGTGACTTCAATCTACATATAGATTGGGTGAATCAAATTGGCAGGGGTGCTGAGGAAGAGGATTTCTTGGAATGTATGCGGGATAGTTATCTAAACCAACATGTAGAGGAACCAACGAGGGAGCAGGCTATTCTAGACTGGGTATTGAGTAATGAGGAAGGGTTAGTTAGCAGTCTTGTTGTGCGTGCCCCCTTGGGCAAGAGTGACCATAATATGGTTGAGTTCTTCATTAGGATGGAGAGTGACATTGTTAATTCAGAAACCACGGTTCTGAACTTAAAGAAAGGTAACTTTGAGGGTATGAGACGTGAATTGGCCAAGATTGACTGGCAATTAGTTCTAAAAGGGTTGACGGTGGATATGCAATGGAAGGCATTTAAAGACTGCATGGATGAACTACAAAAATTGTTCATCCCAGTTTGGCAAAAGAATAAATCAGGGAAGGTAGTGCATCCGTGGATAACAAGGGAGATCAGGGATAGTATCAAAGCAAAAGATGATGCGTACAAATTAGCCAGAAAAAGCAGCATACCAGAGGACTGGGAGAAATTCAGAGACCAGCAGAGGAGGACAAGGGGCTTAATTAGGAAAGGGAAAATAGATTATGAAAGAAAACTGGCAGGGAACATAAAAACTGACTGCAAAAGTTTTTATAGATATGTGAAGAGAAAGAGATTAGTTTAAACAAATGTAGGTCCCTTGCAGTCAGAAACAGGTGAATTGATCATGGGGAACAAGGATATGGCGGACCAATTGAATAACTACTTTGGTTCCGTCTTCACTAAGGAAGACATAAATAATCTGCCGGAAATAGCAGGGGGCCGCGGGTCAAAGGAGATGGAGGAACTGAGTGAAATTCAGGTTAGTCGGGAAGTGGTGTTGGGTAAATTGAATGGATTAAAGGCCGATAAATCACCAGGGCCAGATAGGCTGCATCCCAGAGTACTTAAGGAAGTAGCTCCAGAAATAGTGGATGCATTAGTGATAATTTTTCAAAACTCTTTAGATTCTGGAGTAGTTCCTGAGGATTGGAGGGTAGCAAACGTAACCCCACTTTTTAAGAAGGGAGGGAGAGAGAAAACGGGGAATTACAGACCAATTAGTCTAACATCGGTAGTGGGGAAACTGCTAGAGTCAGTTATTAAAGATGGGATAGCAGCACATTTGGAAAGTAGTGAAATCATTGGACAAAGTCAGCATGGATTTACGAAAGGTAAATCGTGTCTGACGAATCTTATAGAATTTTTTGAGGATGTAACTAGTAGAGTGGATAGGGGAGAACCAGTGGATGTGTTGTATCTGGACTTTCAGAAGGCTTTCGACAAGGTACCACATAAGAGATTAGTATACAAACTTAAAGCACACGGTATTGGGGGTTCAGTATTGATGTGGATAGAGAACTGGCTGGCAAACAGGAAGCAAAGAGTAGGAGTAAACGGGTCCTTTTAACAATGGCAGGCAGTGACTAGTGGGGTACCGCAAGGCTCAGTGCTGGGACCCCAGCTATTTACAATTTATATTAATGAACTGGATGAGGGAATTGAAGGCAACATCTCCAAGTTTGCGGATGACACTAAGCTGGGGGGCAGTATTAGCTGTGAGGAGGATGCTAGGAGACTGCAAGGTGACTTGGATAGGCTGGGTGAGTGGGCAAATGTTTGGCAAATGCAGTATAATGTGGATAAATGTGTGGTTATCCACTTTGGTGGCAAAAACAGGAAAGCAGACTATTATCTAAATGGTGGCCGACTAGGAAATGGGGAGATGCAGCGAGACCTGGGTGTCATGGTACACCAGTCATTGAAAGTAGGCATGCAGGTGCAGCAGGCAGTGAAGAAAGCGAATGGTATGTTAGCTTTCATAGCAAAAGGATTTGAGTATAGGAGCAGGGAGGTTCTACTACAGTTGTACAGGGTCTTGGTGAGACCACACCTGGAGTATTGCGTACAGTTTTGGTCTCCAAGTCTGAGGAAGGACATTATAGCCATAGAGGGAGTGCAGAGAAGGTTCACCAGACTGATTCCTGGGATGTCAGGACTTTCATATGAAGAAAGACTGGATAGACTTGGCTTATACTCGCTAGAATTTAGGAGATTGAGAGGGGATCTTATAGAAACGTACACAATTCTTATGGGGTTGGACAGGCTAGATGCAGGAAGATTGTTCCCGATTTTGGGGAAGTCCAGGACAAGGGGGTCACAGCTTAAGGATAAGGGGGAAATCCTTTAAGACCGAGATGAGGAAAAACGTTTTCACACAGAGAGTGGTGAATCTCTGGAACTCTCTGCCACAGAGGGTAGTTGACGCCAGTTCATTGGCTATATTTAAGAGGGAGTTAGATGTGGCCCTTGTGGCTAAAGGGATCAGGGGGTATGGAGAGAAGGCAGGTACGGGATACTGAGTTGGATGATCAGCCATGATCATATTGAATGGCGGTGCAGGCTCGAAGGGCCGAATGGCCTACTCCTGCACCTATTTTTTATGTATCTATGTAACACCAATTCATCAGCAAAGATCTCCACAAGGCTCTCCACCTGCAGATATTCCCTGCTCAAAAAATGGTCTACCTGTTTCCTCCTTTAAGACAAGCTTGTATCTTTATCTGGAAGAACAAACTCACCAATTACAGTATTTAGCAAGGTTAATCCTGCTGGAATCTTAAAGCATTTGGTCAGCTTCTAAGACTGGTCACTTTGCAGCACTTCTTCAGATCTCCTGGCAGGTCTTCACTGTGTGTCTTTCGACTTCTTTCTTGAACACCATATTTATCTTTGTAGTATGGGAAACATGCCTGGGCATGTATGGCTGCTGAAGGTACTTGCTCACTTATCTTCATTGATGATACAACTGCTGATGGTGGTAGCATAATGAATTCTGAAGTGTATAGACACATCCTATCTGCTCAAGTTCAAACAAATGCCTCAAAATTCATTGACCAGCGGTTCATTCAACAGCAAGACCATGATCCCAAACATACTTCTGAAACAACAAAGGAGTTTTTCAAAGCTAAAGAATGGTCAATTCTTGAGTGGCCAAGTCAATCACCCGATTTGAATCCATTTGAGCATGCCATATAGAGAAAACGGAAGAGGACTAGCCCCCAAAACAAGCATAAGCTAAAGATGGCTGCAATACAGACCTGGCAGAGCATCGGCAGAGCATCACCAGAGAAGATACCCAGCAACTGGTGATGTCCATGAATCGCAGACTTCAAGCAGTCATTGCATGCTAAGGATATGCAGCAAAATACTAAACATGACTACTTTCATTTACATGACATTGCTGTGTCCCAAACATTATGGTGCCCTGAAATGGGGGGACTATGTACACTGCTGTAATTTCCACATGGTGAAATGTATAAAAATTGCCTTTATTAAAATCTGACAATGTGCACTTTAACCACATGTGATTTTTTTTTTCTATTACAAATCTCAAATTGTGGAGTACAGAGGCAAATAAAGAAATGACGGGTCATTGTCCCAAACATTATGGAGGGCACTCTATATCAAAATTAATTCATTTCTTAGATTTAGGTTTATTATTGTCACGTACCAATATATAGTGACTAGCTTTGTGTTGCATGCTATCCAAACAGACCAGATAGTACAATACATAAATGCAAATATCAAACTCAAGTACGATCGAGCAATGGGGAAGATAGAAATTGCAGAACATAGTTCTCAACATTGCAATGTATCAGTTCTATAGACAAAGACAATGTCTGCAATGGGGTAGAGGTGAATTAGACACCTTAGCTTATGGAAAGACTGTTCAGAAACCTGATAACAGAGGGGAAAAAGCCATTCTTAAGTCTTGCAGTGCACGCTTCTGTGCCTTCTGTTGAAGGGGAGCAGAGAAAAGATGGAATGACCAGGGTTCAGCAGGCCTTTGATTATGTTGGCTACTTTTCTGAGGAAGGGTGAAGTTTAGATGGAATCTGTTGTGGGAAGTCCGGTTTGTGTGATGGACTGGGCTACATCTACAACTCTGCAATTTCTTGCAGTCTTAGGTAAAACTTTTCCCAAACCAAGCTGTGACGTAACCCGACAATATGATTTCTATAGTGCATCTATAGAAGTTTGTAAGAGTCATTGGAGACATGCCAAACTTCCTCAGTCTCCTCACGAAGTAGAAGCAAGGTGTGCCTTCTTGACCATTGCATCAATGTGGCTGGTCTATGACAGATCATTGGTAATATTAATGCCAAAAAATGTGAACCTCTCAACCATCTCCACTTTGGCACCATTGATGCTGATTAGGGCATATACTCCCACCTCTCTTCCTGATGTCAATAACTAACTCCTAGTCTTGCTGACATTGAGGGAGAGGTTATTGTCCTGATACGGTTACACAAATATGTCTGTTACGTTTTTGAGAAGGCACAGTTCCAATATCAATATGTGTCATCTTCACATTTTACTTTTAGACTCAGGATAAGGTGCAAGCTTTACCGGGATTGCCTTCCCTGTCTATCCTCACGATCCTTGAGACCTGAAGAATTAAAAAATAGTCACATGCCATTTTGACTTGGAAATGTATCACTGTTCTTTCATTGAAGATAGACCGAAAATGCTGGACAGCGGGACAGGCTTCTCTGGATAGAAGGAATGGGTGATGTTTCGGGTTGAGACCCTTCTTCAGATTGTTCTTTCATTATTGTTGAGTCAATCCTGGAGCTTACTTCAACTGAAGACTACTAGTGTCTCACAGACTGGAATGATTCCAAGAGGTGATTCACCAGCACCTTCTCAAAAGCAGTGGACATTAAATGCTGAGCTTTATGCAATGCTCACAAGTGAATTAAAAAAAATCATTAACTGTGTGAATTATCAGACATGACAAATAATATTTTCTCAAAATTATGCCTGCCTTTAACAAAATTGAAAAACAGTTCTTTAAAACTAATGGGTTTATAAAGTTGATTCAAAATTAAACTGCTTGGATTTAATGCCCTAGTGGATCGAGTTTGTGCTGTTAACTTTGACCTCAAGCATACCAGACCCATCTGTCTTTGACTGTCTTGTTTTCCATAACACAAACAGTGCTATTATCTGTATCTTAGACAAACCTTGGCTGACTTACTTATAAACAGCAAACATTGTGCCAGGTAATGCCTGCCAGGATTACTTCACCTACCCAGTGCAGATGCAGACAGCCTTTCAACCTCCTTAAGGCCTGAGGGATGACTGGGAAGGCGTCTTTAGTGCTTTGAAATCCATTTGACAGAGTTACAAAGGGTGTCAAATGTAGGTAATAGCAAACAGAAATCCTGTCGACCTGTTGAGTAAATACAGTTTTTTTTTAGGTTATGCATGTAGTATCTTGCTTAAGTGATTCTGCTCTGAAAGTCGGGCATAGTGGACCCTCACGGTTATTTTTTCATCTCATATTCACTGGCAAGCCTAAATTGTATATGTTATCTGGAATTTAAGCTGCCATCTGTAACTTGCTGTACTATTTCATCAGCGGTCCCAACCCATTTCGATATAACGGATTTTCGCTTGTTAAAATACCAGAATGTTACATGATTGTGATAAATGCTAATCTTATGAAATCACTGACAGTAATTTCAACTCTTTTGATCATCTGCATCCCTTTATTGAATTATGCAGCCATAAAAAGTCTAACAAATGTAATCCAGTCTGAATAGTTGAGTGATAACTAGCTTTCACTGTGAGTCCCAGACAAATTGGCTGCTCTTGTTGCAGTTGCAAATGAGTGGAAATTGCTTAACTAATGCTGAAGGTATTTAATTGCTTATACGATTCAACAGTTACATTATTCCAGCATTTACATAGATTTCTTAAGGCTTTGGTTTTCACATTGGCGAGACAAACTATCCCCAAGGGCAGGACTACAGGGTGAAATTTGGGCATTAACTACATCATTGAATATAATTTTTTTTATTCAATTTGCAAGTTATTAAACAAATGGGGATATAGTGCTTACGGCATTGGACATTTTATTGGAACTCAACGTGGTCATTAATTATAAAATGCCTGTATTTCTTAGAAAGATTATTGCTTTTGTTACATTGTGAAAGAGATATCTTGCTGAAAGACAAGTCTAGATCCGCAAGTCCCTCATTTTCAAATGTTAATGCTGTTCTTAATTTGGATACGGACCTGGATTATTTTATTGCAA
The DNA here is from genome assembly GCA_038087875.1 of Malacoraja senta. Classification (NCBI taxonomy): domain Eukaryota; kingdom Metazoa; phylum Chordata; class Chondrichthyes; order Rajiformes; family Rajidae; genus Malacoraja; species Malacoraja senta. Next base: position 20,209,156 of record CM075988.1, read on the forward strand.
TCATTCAAAATTCCCTTCACAAGAGTCTTGAAATGGGTTGGTGTTTCAGCAGAATGATAAGGTGCCTTCTGCACACGCCTTTTTTAGTTTCTTTCCTAAGGTTGATATTTAAAATTTGTACGAAATTATGCTCGGGCAGCTATATGTATTTGTACTTGTAATTGCTTTAACTGGCACAGTTTTGAAGAATTAGGTGTACAATGTATTTATCAGAAAACTAATCATGTAAAGGTGATTCCATTTTTTTGTGAATTGTAGTATGAAAGCTCAGTATAATGAGAAATGGCATAATTAGATTAAAGCATTTTCTTGTGTCTTTCCTGATTTACTTTAATTGACCACAATCAGAGGCCGGAAGATCAGATTGAGGACAGTGGCATTTTTAAACTGTTCATGAATACAATTTCAGGCTTCATTTCAAATGAGTTATTCTTATATTTTTTGAAAAATGGTCTGCAGATTCGGGCAGCAAGCACTGTGTGCACTGGAGTTTGTTTAAGTGGAAGGGAATCTGATTGAAACACAAAACTTTGGCAAGGCTAGATGCAGGGAGGATGAACTACATGCAGGGAGTATGTTTGCCCTGGCTGAGGGGGCCTAGAAAGAGGAGACGGGATAACAGATTTAGATGCAGAGAAACGTCTTCAATAGAAGGTGGTCAACATAGAAACATAGAAATTAGGTGCAGGAGTAGGCCATTCGGCCCTTCGAGCCTGCACCGCCATTCAATATGATCATGGCTGATCATCCAACTCAGTATCCCGTACCTGCCTTCTTCATACCCTCTGATCCCTTTAGCCACAAGGGCCACATCTAACTCCCTCTTAAATATAGCCAATGAACTGGCCTCGACTACCCTCCGTGGCAGAGAGTTCCAGAGATTCACCACTCTCTGTGTGAAAAAAGTTCTTCTCATCTCGGTTTTAAAGGATTTCCCCCTTATCCTTAAGCTGTGACCCCTTGTCCTGGACTTCCCCAACATCGGGAGCAATCTTCCTGCATCTAGCCTGTCCAACCCCTTAAGAATTTTGTAAGTTTCTATAAGATCCCCTCTCAATCTCCTAAATTCTAGAGAGTATAAACCAAGTCTATCCAGTTTTTCTTCATAAGACAGTCCTGACATCCCAGGAATCAGTCTGGTGAACCTTCTCTGCACTCCCTCTATGGCAATAATGTCCTTCCTCAGATTAGGAGACCAAAACTGTACGCAATACTCCAGGTGTGGTCTCACCAAGACCCTGCACAACTGCAGTAGAACCTCCCTGCTCCTATACTCAAATCCTTTTGCTATGAAAGCTAACATACCATTCGCTTTCTTCACTGCCTGCTGCACCTGCATGCCTACTTTCAATGACTGGTGTACCATGACACCCAGGTCTCGCTGCATCTCCCCTTTTCCTAGTCGGCCACCATTTAGATAATAGTCTGCTTTCCTGTTTTTGCCACCAAAATGGATAACCTCACATTTATCTACATTATACTGCATCTGCCAAACATTTGCCCACTCACCCAGCCTATCCAAGTCACCTTGCAGTCTCCTAGCATCCTCCTCACAGCTAACACTGCCCCCCAGCTTAGTGTCATCCGCAAACTTGGAGATATTGCCTTCAATTCCTTCATCCAGATCATTAATATATATTGTAAATAGCTGGGGTCCCAGCACTGAGCCTTGCGGTACCCCACTAGTCACTGCCTGCCATTGTGAAAAGGACCCATTTACTCCTACTCTTTGCTTCCTGTTTGCCAGCCAGTTCTCTATCCACATCAATACTGAACCCCCAATGCCATGTACTTTAAGTTTGTATACTAATCTCTTATGTGGGACCTTGTCGAAAGCCTTCTGGAAGTCCAGATACACCACATCCACTGGTTCTCCCATATCCACGCTACTAGTTACATCCTCGAAAAATTCTATAAGATTCGTCAGACATGATTTACCTTTCGTAAATCCATGCTGACTTTGTCCAATGATTTCACCACTTTCCAAATGTGCTGCTATCCCATCTTTAATAACTGACTCTAGCAGTTTCCCCACTACCGATGTTAGACTAACTGGTCTGTAATTCCCCGTTTTCTCTCTCCTTCCCTTCTTGAAAAGTGGGGTTACGTTTGCTACCCGCCAATCCTCAGGAACTACTCCAGAATCTAAAGAGTTTTGAAAGATTATTACTAATGCATCCACTATTTCTGGAGCTACTTCCTTAAGTACTCTGGGATGCAGCCTATCTGGCCCTGGGGATTTATCGGCCTTTAATCCATTCAATTTACCCAACACCACTTCCCGACTAACCTGGATTTCACTCAATTCCTCCAACTCCTTTGACCCGCGGTCCCCTGCTATTTCCGGCAGATTATTTATGTCTTCCTTAGTGAAGACGGAACCAAAGTAGTTATTCAATTGGTCCGCCATATCCTTGTTCCCCATGATCAACTCACCTGTTTCTGACTGCAAGGGACCTACATTTGTTTTAACTAATCTCTTTCTTTTCACATATCTATAAAAACTTTTGCAGTCAGTTTTTATGTTCCCTGCCAGTTTTCTTTCATAATCTATTTTTCCTTTCCTAATTAAGCCCTTTGTCCTCCTCTGCTGGTCTCTGAATTTCTCCCAGTCTGCTGCTTTTTCTGGCTAATTTGTACGCATCATCCTTCGCTTTGATACCATCCCTGATTTCCCTTGTTATCCACGGATGCACTACCTTCCCTGATTTATTCTTTTGTCAACCTGCAGAATGGTCTCACAGAGAATGGTAAGGGTCAAATTGCTGAATATATTCAGATATAAAAGCCATCAAGTATTTTGGGAGGAGAGCAAGTAGTGTTGAGGTAGAGGGTAGTGTTGTGTGTTCTCAATGATGAGATGGAGTATAGGAAGGAATAGAGAACTAATTAACATGGTGTCAGTAATCTCTCCTTCAATGTAAGCAAGATGAAGGAGCTAGTTATCGACTTCAGGAAGCATAGTGGAACACATTCCCAAGATAAACTGTCGTGGACCAACCGCATTGATGTGACAGTTAAGAAGGCACACCAACACCTCTACTTCCTGAGGAGACTAATGAAATTTGACCGGTTTCTAATCACTCTTAGAACGTTCGCCAGATGCGCCACAGAAAGCATACTGTCGGGTTATATCTCAGCCTGGTTTTGGATCAGCACAGCCCAAAACCGCTAGAAATTGAAGGTTTGTAAACGTAGCCCAGTCCATCACACAGACCAGATTTCCCGCCCTCGACTCCATCTACACTTCATGCTGTCTCGGAAAAAGCAGCCAACATGATCAAAGACGTCTTCTCCCATCCACCAGATGGTAGAGAAGCCTGAGAGCACACACTACTGGACTCAGGAATAGCTGCTTCCCCTCTTGTTACCAGGCTTTTGAACAGTCCTTCCATAAGCTAGGATACATTCCGATTCACTCGGACATTGGATTTTAGCTATGGAACTGATGCATTACAATGCTGAAAACTATATTCTGCACTCTGTATCTCCCCCTTTGCTCTATCAATTGTACTTGGGTTTGACTTGATTGTATTCATGCATGGTGTATCTGATCTGTTTGAATAGCATGCAAAACAAAGCTTTTTATTGTATCTTGGCACATGTGACAATAATAAACCTAAATGTCTGATGCCAGAAAAGAAATCGATAGAACAATAAACATAAAAGTGGATATAGACTTCTTTGCCAAATTGCTAAACACTGCAATTCGGCAAATAACACCATATTGATGATTTTCATCTTGTAATACTTTTTATTTTCAAACTTGTCCAGACAAATATTTTGCCTGTAATGAGCTGTACTGGATGTCTGACAACATAGGCGTTGGATGGGAGATGGCTTGAAATATAGCTGGATGTTGCCAGTGCACTGACAGAGCTGATGCTGGGTTTTTGGATAATGCAGCTAAGGGAGATTTTGTAGGTAGAGCAATATGTTTCCAAGAACATGGAGGACTCTTGGAGGTAACAGTGTGGCAACATGGAGAAAAACTATTGCATGAGATAAGGAGTCTTCTCTGCTCAGTTACACCCTAGACGGATCTCAGTCTGAAGAAGGGTTTCGGCCCGAAACGTTGCCTACTTCCTTCGCTCCATAGATGCTGCTGCACCCGCTGAGTTTCTCCAGCACTTTTGTCTACCTCCCATTTAGACTTTTAACTGTGCTTGTAAATGTCTGAGATAACGTCTAATGTAATTTTATCATGAATATTGTGTAGATAATTTGGGAAAATGTATTTACAGATTCAGTTGGTTTCATTTGTTTCAATTAACTGTAGAGGAGGCTTCTATTCAATTGATCTGAATCTGTGAGAGTGGACAATCCAATTTCTTTAAAAATGCACTTGGCTCAGATTGGACAACTGATTAAAGAAACATTTAGCTGTCAAATTGCTTGATTTAACAATCACTTATCTACCAAGTCCCAAAGTTGTATTCTCCAGCTGAAGGAAACTGACCCTCACCAGCCAATCCCCTTTTGAATTTTGTTTGCTTCAATGAGATCACAGTAATTTCTTTATTAAATATAAGACAGTCTTTTCTCAGAGGACACCATCTGTAGAAGTTGGTAAGAGTCGTTGGAGATATGCTGAACCTCCTTTGTCTTCTGAGGAAGTAGAGGTGTTGATGTGCTTTTCTGGTTGTAGCTTCAATGTGGCTGATCCAGGACAGATTGTTGGTGATATTTATGCCAAGCAACTTGAAGCTCTCAGTCATTTCCACTTCGGCAACATCGATGTTGATTGGGACGTATTCCATCATGCTTCCTGAAGTCATTAACTAGCTCCTTTGTCTTGCTGACATTGAGGGAAAGGTTGTTGCCTTGACACAATGTTATTAAACACTCTTATCTTCTTCCTGTACTCTTGACTCATCATTGTTCAAGATCAGGCCCACTACATTGGTGTCGTCTGCAAACTTAAATAGAGTTAAAACAGAATCTGGCTGCACAGTCATGAGTGTATAGGGAATGTAGTATGGAGCTGAGAACGTATCCTCGCGGGGCACCGGTGTTGAGAATTATTGTGGTGGATGTATTGTCACCTATCCTCACTGATATGGGTCTATGTATCAGAAAGTCGAGGATCCAGTGGCAGAGGGGGTTGACTACTGACTACTAGGTCCAGGAGTTTGGAGATGAGTTTGGAGGCGGTGCAGAAGGGAAACTCCCGCGAGGCGCCTCAGAGCCATGCAAGAGCAGACCTGGTGGCCAGCAGGAACAACCGGCGGACGGCTGAGAGAGCGGACGGGCTCACCGGCCACCAAGAACAAAGCCCCTTGCAGCCGGCCGAGAACGAGGACTGGCCCGATGGCCACCATAAACAAAGACTCAGTGGGTCGTTGCCTACAGGGGGAAGCTCGGATGCCCCGAAGACACGAGAGTCGAGGAGGGAGCAGTTGGTGACGACGGATGCGTGGAGTGGGCCGGGGTATTGTCTCCAGCGCCGTCAAGGTCGGCTGCAGGTACCCCTCGGGACACAGGCAGGACGAGGAACATAAGGTCATGGGCCTGCAACAGCCTAGGCTTGCTTGGACCGGGGGCGCTCCAGTATTTCCAACATGTGGACTGAACTTGGACTTTTTTTTGTATTGTAAACGGCGCCAAAATATGGCAACTCCATTTGTGGGTTGTGCAAAAGATGGAGCTATGGTCAATAAATAGGAGTCTAACGTAGGAGCCCTTGTTGTCCAGGTGTTCCAGAAATGAGTGTAGGTCCAGGGAGATGGCGATTGCTGTGGACCTGTTGCAACAGTAAACAAACTGCAGTGGATCAAGGTTGCCTGGCAGGCTGTGCGTCATCACCAGTCTTGGAAGCACTTCATGATGGTGGGTAACAGAGCCACTGCAGTATCATTTAGGAGGCTGCCTTGCTTTTCTTTGATGGTGGTCTTCTTAAAGCAGGTGAGGACCTCAGAATGGAGCAGTGAGTGGGTAAAGATGTTTGTGAATATGCCTGCCAGCTGATCTGCGCAGATGCTGAGAATGCGGCCATGGACTCCAGTTACTATCTGGATTCATTCTCAGGAAGGCCACTTACCACGCTTACATCTGCTACAGTAACCGAGGGTACAGGGGCACCCGAGGCTGACAGGGTGCACCCGAGACTTCGCAATACGAAAAAATTTAACCACATAGCGCTGCAAATATGCCAATTTAGTTAGTATGTCATAGTTGTATTAAAATATACCAGTATTTATAAGGACACCAAAATGTTCAACAGCAGTGAGAAAATTGCAGTATTGCTTGTAACATGAACAAGGAAACCAACCACAAATCAACCCTGCGGTACTTCTGGTCTGCCTCATTAAACGTTCAGGGTGGTGTCCTGGAGGGATCCGTGCCAATCACTTTTCTCTGTCCAGAAAGATTCAGTGGCACGCAAGCAGGCTGTGGTGCCTGGAGAAGGAACGGGGTGAGAGAGAGATGTTTTTGATGGAACTGAAGGAGAAGATGTGTTTTTAATTATTTTAGGCGACTTCTTTACTGAACCAGATGCTATTCAACTGTAATTATGAATACGTGAAGAGAAGTGCTGTTGGTTGAAGCTCTATTTGCTACCACTGGCAGAGCTTTCTGCTGCCTCACAATGCACTGCTTCCTCTTTGATTGCCCCGTGGTGTTATAAAGCTGAAATACCCTTGTTCGACATGAACCTGCTTCCCACCACAATTTTATTACAAGAGGAAAGACAAGTAGTGACAACCGGGGACATTTTTTACTGACATTGGTTTAGGGGGGAGATTCCTGCAGCATTTTCTCTCTCATTTTCTTTCACTTCTTGTAAGTACATTGTTTGCTTCTGTGTGACTAAAGCGAGGTCTTGTCTATGCTGGCAAGGCCTTTGATGGTTTTTTCCCTCAGTTGGTCACACTGGTCTGAGTCTTTGAGGCTTGCATTGTACCACCGTCCTAAACTCTTGACTGGCAGCTCTGACACCATCAGAATGGGTGTTTCATCAATGTGGAATCGCTTCTCTACGATTTTTCCTCTGATGATGGATATGCTCCTGGATTTGCTGGGTTTCAACTTCATCCGGGCCCATGTTATGTTCGCATGAAGCTTTTCCAGCAGGCATTTGGTACATGCAATGGTTGAGGTCAGGGTGGTCATGTCGTCCATGTAGGCGCGAATGGGAGGTAGCCGCTGCCCAGACTGCAGCCGCTCTCCTCCTACGACCCACTTGGAAGCCAGGATGATCACTTCCATCGCCATGGTGAAGGCTAGCGGGGAGATGGTGCAACCTGCCATTATTCCCACTTCCAGTGATTGCAATGATGTTGTGTATTCTGTTGTTGTAATACAGAATTGCAAGTCTTGGAAGTAGTTTCTGACCAGGTTTGTAATGGTCTTTGGCACATGGAAGAACTCGAAGGCTGTCCAGAGGAGAGAATGGGGAACAGATCCAATAGCATTGGCTAGGTCCAGGAATAAGACGTGCAGATCTCTTCCTTCCCTTTTTGCAGACTGGATTTGATGCCATATCATGCTTGTGTGCTCTAAGCATCTAGAGAAGCCTGGTATACCAGCTTTCTGTACCGACTTATCAATCAGGTTGTTCTGTTTCAGGTAGGTTATCATATCTTTGAGCAACAATGCTAAAGAAGATCTTCCCTTCAACATTCAAGAGATTGATTTGCTGGAATTGGTCGATGTTTGAGGCATCTTTTTCCTTGGGGATCACCACTCCCCCTGCTCTTCGCCATGCTTTTGTGATGGTTTGCTTTCTCCATGCTATCTTCATTTGCCTCCATAAGAACCGTAGAACATTTGGAGCATGTTTGTACAGCCGGTATGGAACTCCGTTTGCTCCTGGAGCTGAAGCTGCCCTTGCCTTCCTTACGGCTTTCTCGACTTTGCTCCATCTTGGGAGGCTGTTGTCCAACTGGTGTTCTGGTTGAGGAATGGGTGGCATGTCTGGAGGTACCCCCCCTCTGCTCAAATCTTTGGTTGTCTGTGTACGTTGATTTCAGGTGGTCCTCCAATTCCCTCTTTGACACCTTAAGTGACCCGCTCTTTTCCTTTGTGAAGAGTCCTTTCACAAATCTGAAGGGATCCTTGTAGAAGGATTTTCTTGCCTTCTCCATCTTGCGTCGAGTTCTGAGGGTTTCTGCTCTCCGCAGTCTTCCCAGGGGTCCCTTTAGATCTGCTTGCAGGAGGTTGATGCCCACTCTTTCCTCCAGTGAGGATTTCCTCCACCGTTTCCTCAGGTCCCTTCTCTCTGATTAGGCGCTCGATTTCTCGCTGCCTTCTGAGCTTGGGAGGGGTTGTTGTTTCCTTCTTTTTCGTTCCGAAATTTTCTGCCCCGTAGGAGTAGATCAGATCTCTCATTTTCTCCAGTTTCTTCTCCATTGTTCCTTGAAGTCCGTCTAGGATCTTACTCAGGTCTGCGTCGATTGTTGCCCACTCTTTCTTGCTGCTGGACTTTGGCCACTTCACATGATGCCTTGCATCTTCTCCAAAGCAGGCTGCGTCTGGCTGGTTTCCGGGTTCTCAGATGTTATGCTTGAATTACTCTCCTTAGCCACTGGGGTATTGATGCTCGTTGGACTGTAGGTTGTATCCTGCCGCTGAGCTTCACTCGACTGATTTGATCTTTCTTTCAGGAAATACTGATCAATGCGAGGTCCCGGCCTCACCTCCTTCAAGCACTTCATCCACCCTTGATGTATTTTTAGGCATCTGATGGATGTTACCTTGGACCAGCCGCAGCTACACACTCGGAGTTCTTGTCCTGCAGCTGATGTTGTACGTGCCATGCCGATTATTTTCTTCATCGTCGTGTTCATGCCAGGGTCGGTTACCGGGTTATCATCCGATGAGTCATCTTCCACCCCCGCTCTCGCAGACTCAGGGGGTGTTTTCCTCTTTGAATTTTTCGTAGCTATGAGGGGTGACTCCTATTCACAATTCACAGTGACGGAGCCTGCCGTCATGGGTAGCTGGTCCATGACAGCCCCGTTGGGGTCTTTTCCTCCTGTCAGCTGTCTTTCCACGCCGTCACATGGTCTTTCCCTAGTTGTTAGCTGCACTTTCACAGCAGTCACTGGATTTCTCCAGCTTATCAGTTGAGCTTATAGGACTTGATATTACAATCCCTACTATAATTGGCACATTGTTACTATCTTGAGTGGGGGTAGGGGTAAAAACTTTATTGGGGTCATCAGATGGGCACCCTCCTTCCTTGGTGTTTCTTTGATAGGCCCACGACACTTCCAGAGGGCTCAAAAGCAACACCTGGCATCCCAGGTGCGCTCCCCTCCGTTTTACCCCTCTTGCTGGTCATTTTGCAGCCCAGTTGGAGTCCTTCCTCTTAAGCCACAGCCAGTTGCCGCTTCGCTCGGCAGCAACTGACAGCGACTTGACGGCTTGCCGGAAGGCCTGTCCTTGAACTCCCATTCCCTTCAGGAGTCTGGTTGTGGACATGGCTACAAACCCTCTACAACCAACCTCTACAGGGAGCACCTGGGTACGCCAGCCGCATTGTTCTGCCTCGGCTGCTAAGTCTGAATACTTCAGAGATTTGCGTTCATGTGCTTCACCAACTGCAGCCTCCCAAGGCACAGTTAACTCCACGATGTACAGGGACTTCTGTGAGGTTGACCACAAGATCAGGTCCGGCCTGAGATTAGTTGTGATGATCTCTGGTGGAAAGATAAGCTTCTGGTCTAGATCAGCCTGCATTTTCCAGTCCCGGGCAGTGTCCAGGAGGGTCGGTTCCTTTCTTGCAAGTAGCTTCTCTGGAAGTTGTCCTGCCTTTACAAAAGAGCTGGTGTTCGAGAAAACAGGCGTTGGGGGAGGGAGGGCTTTGGTGGTAGTTCCCCTTCCTTCCAAGATAATCGGCAGTTGTCGCAGGACCTGATTGTGCCTCCAGGTGTAGCGGGAAGAACATCGTCGGTGGCTCTGATGATGAAGCTAAGACGGCCTCCTTCCATCTCTCACAGATCCTTCCAGGTAAGCTTACGATGCTCCATGTTTTCCCAGGTAGTCCACTGGCCCTGTTTGGACTGTGAGACTGCCTTTGCACATCTCTCTGCCTCCTCTTGCTGACAGACCTCAGCAACTACCAGCTTTCTTCTCTGGGTGGATGTTGCCTTGTGCCATGTGGGTCGACTTGTCCCGAGTCCAATCCCACCTCTTCTCTGCTGCACCTGTCCTACAATGTCTCCATGCCTGAGAGCAAATTTTGCTTGCTGTACAGCCTCCGATGGGATCCACTTCCTCCCAGTTGCCAGTATGGGAGCAGCCGCTCGTACCGCATCATCTTGAGACTCGGTCAGGGTCATGTCCAGCCTCACTTTGGTGCATTTGTGTTCTTCTGTGAGGCTAGAGACAGGCAGTTCCAGAGCGCTGTGTCCAAACAAGCCGATATTGCTGAGGCAACGCGGGAGGCCAAGCAAACTCAGCTTTAAGTACTAATAACAACCGTGTTATGCAGTTTGAATTCATAAATTGTGAATTCAATCAATGGTCTTGTTGATTTTTCTGCACTACGTTCCCACCTTGCTGTGTTGCGTATGCTTTAAAAAAAAAATCAAATGTTAATATTATGAAGTTCAGTTTTGCATGGACAGAAAATGATTAAATTATCTGAAATGGAGGAAAGATTTTCTCTCATTCTGACACCAGCAGATGGCGTAGTCACACCACTGGAGAAACACAAGATCTTGATCTCTCTCTAAACTTGTGGAAAAAATTATATTGAGCAATTTTTCAGCCATGCAAACTGTGAGATTAAACATACCATCCACGATAAGACATTAGTTTGCTTCATAATTCTTGTAATTTTATTGAAGATTAAAATTAAAAAGTTTCAATTTTACATAGGATTTACGTGTAATGTAATGTACAGCTATAATATTGCACCATTTTATGTGTCTGTTAATAGGCTACCTGTAAAAAGGGCAGTTTTAATAGTTGATGCAATTTTTCCTGAATTCTAATGAATGGATAACGTATGGTGCTCTTCTAATTTTTCACTTGTTAAATTGATTATCATCAAAATTTGAGGAAGGACATTCTTGCTATTGAGGGAGTGCAGCGTGGCTTCATGAGGTTAATTTCCGGGATGGCGGGACTGTCATATAATGAAAGAATGGAGCGACTGGGCTTGTATTCACTGGAATTTAGAAGGATGAGAAGGGATCAAATAGAAACATATAAGGGATTGGACATGCTAGATGCAACATGTTCCTGATGTTGGGGGAGTCCAGAACTAGGGGCCACAGTTTCCGAATAAGGGGTGGGCTATTTAGAACTGAGATGAGGAAAAACCTTTTCACACAGATTGTGAATTTGTGGAATTCTCTGCCAAAGAAGGCAGTGGATGCCGATTCACTGGATGCATTCAAAAGAGAGTTAGATAGAGCTCTTGGGGCTAGCGGAATCATGGGATATGGGGAGAAGGCAGGAACGGGGTACTGATTGTGGATGATCAGCCATGATCACATTGAATGGCGGCCCTGGCTTGACAGGCCGAATGGCCTACTCCTGCACCTATTGTCTATGTATCTATGTATCATAAACAGGCAATTTTATTATTAGTATCAGTATTGGTTTAATATTGTCATGTATATCGAGATACGGAGAAACACTTTGTTTTTGCATACTTCCCTGGCAAATGGGTACAACAGGTGGTGCAAAAGGGAAAATAAACAGAATACAGAACAGCGTGTTACAGCTACAGATAACGTGCAGATAAATATGAACAAAATTTGCTCTCATGATATTGAAAATGTTTTATCTAGATCTAGAGCATCAAATGATTAGATCTAGATCTAGAAAGGATGTAAACTTACAAGATCTTCACAATGCAGGGTCGAAGTCTGCTCTGTTGTCTATACAAGCATGTGATGTGGTAATGCATGTACTTCTGAAATTCAAGAACTAAACTTCAGAACATCATGTGCAGGAATTTGGTGCATAGAATTTAGGATGAACTTCACCTCAGGATATTTACTTATTGCATGCCTAAATCAAGTCGTCATCCTGAAATAAATCTTGCTTCTGGTTAGATGGTAGAGTTGCAAAGTTTATGGTTTTACATGCAAGACTGAAAGAAAAATGTGATTAATCCATCTAGTATATTAAGGCATGTTTCACTGAGAACAACACATGTTGGTCATGGTGTTAGTCAAATCTCCTTAATTGAAAAGTAAGGCTGTTTTGATTTATAGTTGTGAGGCAAGATGAACTCTGGGATTGGATATTATTGCAATCTGGAGTCTGCAATTGGCAACATGATCTGGCATGTATAATATTAGCTCAGTCAACTGAATATATACTGGCCTCAAGTTTTAGCTGACATGAAGTCATCAGTTAATACAGCACAGTCATGTTCCTTCATATCGGGCATGCTTTTTTCAACAGATAATTCGCGCCACTGTCGGTTATTTCCCAGGGAGAGTTACTGCGGGAACATTTCTGCCATGAGGCCGTTTCTATTAATCTTGTGTGTATTTTTAGTCTTGTTGCTGCTCAAGTAATCTGTTGACCGAAAATGGTATTGTTCTGTGAAAGAGGCACTTGATGTCACTTGTTGTACGGTGGAAGCACCCTGGCCAGCGGGGCAATATAAGCAACTTTCAGCGTTTGAATACTTTGCATTTCTTTCAGCATAAAAAAAGTTTTTGGTTCAAGGCCAAGGGTTTTATTCAGCTGTGATTTACTTTCTCCTCTTTAAAGCTGACTTCTTACTTACTGGAAGTGCACTGTTTTGCTTTAGTTTGCATGTGCCTTGACCACTACAAGGTCAACCCAGTCTGCAACTAAACGTCATGGTTACGAAGCAACATTTCGGCATTGCTAGCCTCTTAAGGAATGGAAAATAGTTTATTTCACGATTATCATTTTTATTTGACATTTGGCAAGGATGGTAGTTAAAGAAAACTCTTACCTCCAATCCAATTTCAGGCAGATGAAGTTACGTTAGCCTCCCTTATATCCATTTGACTGGCACAAAAGAAGCATTTAGATTTGGATGACGTGCTTCCTAAGTAGCATTATACTGTGTTTTAGTTTTGACAAGAGCCTTGTTATTTTTATAAGGTCGTTAAGAGTTCATAGCAACGTGATACTCTTAAAGTGAAGTTCATCTGAAATTGATGCCACGTTAATTCACCTGAAGTTTGAGATGAATCCCATCTCCTGCTGAGCAGTGGCAGTGAACTCCGCAGACTGTTTTACAAGCAAGAATAACCTGAATAGTTTGACAAAACATGCTTATGAAAATATCAGACTCATCTATGTGTCTATATGTCAGATGCTTTGTCTTCTATAATCTTCAAAATACTTCAAAAGTCGTCATATAAATTGGAAGAAAAGCAACAGTATTCAGAAACTATGGAAATAATGGAAGTTCATTTTGTAAAGTCCCACTTACTTTCCACAAACAAAATGCAGCATGTGAACTGTATTGAAAACTTTGGAGACACAGGTATGCAGATGACACCACCGTAGTGGAGCGGATAGCGAATAATGGCAAGACTGAGTACAAAAGGAGATTGAGAACCTTGTAACGGTGCCAAGACAACAACCTCTCCCTTAATGTGAGCAAGACAAAGGAGATAGTGATTGATTTCACGAAGCGAAACAGTACACACACACCACAGATTCTACATTGATGGTGCTGAAGTGGAGATAGCTGAAAGCTTCAATTCAAAGCTGAATAAACATCAGCAATTTTTCCTGGACCAGCCATATCAAAGGTATGGCCAAGAAAGCACACCAACGCCAACGCATCTACTTCCTTAGAAGGCTTAGGAAGTTTGGCATGTCTCCAACTCTCACCAACATCTACAGATGCACTGGAGTAAGCATCTTATCTTGTCTGGTTTGGGAACAGCTCCATCCATGACCGCAAGAAATTGTAGAGAGTTGTGCACGCAGCCCAGACCATCACATAAACCATCTCCCTTCCATTGACTTGATCCGCACTTCACGTTTCTTCAGCAAGGCCGCCAGCATAAGAACCAGTCTCACCCTGGTCACTCCCTCTTCTCCCCTAAGGCAGTGAAACTACCAGTGTTTGGTATTGTTATCCCGAGAAACTGCTCACAATTTTGCAATTTCCACGTTCATATTTGATACTGAAAGCCCAAAATTGCTAACATAAGTTCTGAGATTGTTGCAGGCTTTGCTGCTTATGACCTTCTCCAACCAATCAAATATTTAACTTCTTTTGTGTCCATCCTCCATGTTTCAAATGTTGACATCGCTGTCATCGTCCGTCCTGAAAAGGACGCAAGCTTCCGGCGACAATCAGTGGGAGTCATCACTTGTTGCAATAAATGATGGTGGTAGCAGAGTTAGCTCAGGATACTTCTAGTTTCCAGTCCAGCGACGTGGACGCTTCTGCTATGGGGCCAATATTTAACTAATAGTGTCCAAAAGCACTATAATTACTGACTGGCAATCTCTCTGACTTAAAAAATATTTATGTATGTGTTTTGTTCATTCCTCACATTATTTCATGTGAAGGATGAGTGAAATATACACATAAAGCTATTAGCACTTTTGACAAGGATAGGATTTCTAGGGAAGTACATTATCCCAAAGTATCAATACTGAGAATTTTTTCGACTATCGATGCTACTAATTGTACAGCAGCATATAATTGTGTACACATGTTCTACATTGTTCCAGCATTTATTTCCATTGGTTTAATTAGTTGCTATTCATTGATTTTCTGTGACCAAGCAATGTTGTTTATGGCAGTTGAAAGTAGATTAGATTGGTTACATCAATACCAAAGCCTTTACTTGGCATTAGTACTGATATTGCAGTGCACTCTTGAATTGGAAAGTGAGCTTCCACAATGGATGCAATTTCCTGTTGTGTGGATGTATCTTTCATTACTCTCTCTATATTCATGCACTCACTACTTTCTGTTTGGAGTTAATTTGTGTTTCATGTCCCGCATTGAATTTTCCTCTCTAAACTGAAGTATATGATAGAAAACAGGAAAATAATTCAATGTATGAAAAATAATTTCAATCTGAACTTCCCACTTCTTTTCCCATTTGGAACCCTTGACTTTGACTAAATAGAATCAGAATCAGAAGCAGGTTTATTGTCATTCAAACATATGTTCAAACGTAATTATGTTCCTGCAGTCCCACTAACAAAAAAACCAAAACACACAATCAACATAATTCCACACAAACATCCATCACAGTGAATCTCCAAACACCTCCTCACTGTGATGGAAGGTAAAAGTCGTCTAATCTCTTCCCTGCTCTCCATTCTTATTCTTCTCCCCGCAGTCAAGCAGCTGATCGAGGCTCTTGATGTTAGAGCCCCCGGCGGGCGATGGTAAGTCTTGCGGCCGTTTTAAGCCGCACCGGGCTATGTAAGGCCCCGCTCCAGGTCGATTTAAACCCCTAGATTCGGGCGGGCGAAGTTTGCTGTTGAGGGAGCTCCGAAAAGCGGTCTCCCACCAGGGACCCGCGAGCTCCCGATGTTACCGTCCACAGGGCCTGCAGCCGAAGCCTCCAAAGCTCCGAAGACGGGTCGCAGCCGCACGCCACCACAGCGCTCCGCACTCTGAAGTCGGCCAGCTCCGCGATGGTGAGTCTGCAGGCTCTGCGACTGGAGCCCCCAGGTCGATTCCGGTTGGAGGCCGCCGGCTCCACGGTGTTAGGCCCCAACAACAACGGAGACTCGACAAGTAAAAAGTCGGGTCCCGTACAGGGAAGAGTTTCCCCCGCCCCCCCCCCACATATACACTGCGAAAAATAATATAAAAATTAAAACCAAAACATACACTTAACAGGACAAAAGAAAAAAAATACGGACCGACTGCAGAGGCCGCTGCCGCGAGGCGCCGCCATCTTGCCAGGTAAGGTCCAGTTTATTTTCCTAGATTCCTTCAGTAAAGTAGAACCCTCCAGGCCACTGATTTAATTCAGCGAATTGTGAATGTTGTGATAGGATCAACTAGGTAGGCAGTGGGACTGTGGTGTGAAACAGTCCTGATCTATTCTCCACTCATGCTGAGCGATTTACTATATTACACTGTTCCAGTACTGGTCAAGTCTTGCATATTGAACACTGATGAGTTTGGATCTCCCAACACAGTCAGGATTAAAATCTATAAAACTCTTGGCATGTCCAGTGTCTTTAATTCTCAGACAAATAATTTATGCCGAGTACCATAACTTTACTTTGCACCAGAGCTGAAGATGCAAAGTAGTCTTTTCTGCCACAAAATTGCCACTGGATGTGGTTGCAACTTCTGTTGTCCATCCCCAATGAGTAACATGGAATCATTAAAAATCAGAAAATATCTGAGTAATTTAATCTTTAATTGTAACTTTTTCAAGAGAACTGAACTTAGTATATTTGAGATATTAGCATTTCTGATAGGTAGATATCTAACATTATGCAACTGGTTAAATACTACAGGTACAATAATATCAGTTTGAGATCAACGATATTCAGAACTGACCGGAATCCCTTAATAGTAGCGTATGATAGAACTATTGGGAAATTACAAATCTCTCGTGTAATTGCAACACAGATTGTAATGCCCAGAAATGTTTATCTTTGGCATACTGGTATTTGCAGTTCTTCTTCATGAGGTAATCAGATTTGTCGCGTGACTTTACTTTTATAGAAAATTATTGCTAGTCCCATAATCTTTAGAGTGTACTGGCATCAAATCCTCTAGAGCATTATTTCCATTTTTAGTCTCACTATGTTTAGAAGGCAAATTGAAAGAAAGTGATGTGCATGGTTTTGTTTCCCAACAGAAGTCCTACACATTTCCTCGTGGAAGTTCCAGTTTGAGATTATGTGCATTGACACTATATAAAATAGATTGGTGTAAAACAAAAAAAATGATGCAGTTTATTTGCAGCATATCTTAGTAGGAACTTGTATAAATGCAAAAATGCCTTGTTACAAAAGCACAGATCACACCGATGACTGGTCATACTTGCCCTCCGCACTTGCACACTGCAGTGCAGAAACACGGCACGTGCTAAAAGTCAGGCGATGGTGCATCTGAGCTTCCTACAGAGTAAAGAGGATGTTCTGTGATGCAGTGAGTGGTGGGGCAGTATGCACCTTGTCTTCAGCTCCACAACTTTGTGCCATCCACATCTGGTGCAGGTGGCAGCAGCATTCATTTGAAACAAAAACAGAAAATGCTGGAAACACTCAGCAGGTCAGGCAGCATCTGTAGCAAGAGAAACAGTCAAGGTTTTGGATTTGCCACTGACCATCTGAAGGAAATGCAAGAAACAGAACCATCAAGGGTGGCAGAACTTGAGTTTAAAGGGAGTGTGGAAACTAGGCTTCCTCGAGTGGTCAGAAAACGCAGAAACCAGTGTCCTGGCAAGTGCTTGGGTTGCGTAGGAACCCGAGCCCCAGTGAGAGATTGCAGTGAGAAACCTGTACCTTGGTGAGTGCACAAGGAGCATGGGAACTGGGGATTTGGTGAGCAGAAGAGAGTGCCGGAGCCCAGTTAAGTATAAATAGCAAACATTGACCAGTGAGCAAAACCATCCGGACTTCCAAATGGCCGGATAGCGGATTAGACTCACACAGCGTGGAAACAGGACCTTCGGCCCAACTTGTCCACGCCGGCCAACGTGCCCCATCTACAATTGTCCAACCTGCCTGCATTTGGCTCGTATTCTTCTAAACCTTTCCTATCCATATACCTGTCCAAATGTCTTTTCATCATTGTGATAGTACCTGCCATAGGCTACCTCCTCCTGCAGCTTGTTCCACATACCTACCACCTTTTGTGTAAAAAAAGTTGCCCCACAGGTTCATTTTACATCTTTCCCCCTTAACCTTAAATTGTCAGAGTTTTACATTTTGTCTTGTCCATCATGAGATGACATTAAAATTTCACCAAGCTGCAACATCATTTAAGAATGCTGATAATTTATTTTATTTCTTAGTAAAGAATAACCCCCCCCACAAGGGAACAAATAGATATTTTATGCTGGATAACTGAAGAATGCATCATTTTAATTTTGGTATGTTGAAGACAGCACAATCAATGATTTTACAGTTCTTGGAGTTACTATTCTGTTCATGTTGCAAGTATAAACATTTATTAAAGGTCATTCTTGTTTAATTTTAGTGGATTATTATAATGTGTTTTCGCTCGAACTTCACGTCAATCACTCGACCTCCGCGCGGCCCCCGCTTCCGGTTTGGTCGCGCTCGCCGAATGCAGCCGCATGCTGGTGGGACCGGTCCTGTACGGGGATCACTCGACCTCCGCGCGGCCCCCGCTTCCGGTTTGGTCGCGCTTGCCGCATGCAGTCGCATACTTGTGGGACAGGCCCTTAACCCTCTAAGTTACTGCAGCACATGTGTCTTTTGTTGTAAACCACCATCTGCAGTTCCTTGTTTCTACAATCTAACATAAAGTTTGCTCAAGCAATGCAGATGACTCCATATAGTGAATGCTCAAAATCACAAATACTTCAGTCACAAGATTAGAATATTGATCATTGTGGAATCATACCGAAATGTAAATTTTCTCCTTAATACAGTAGCTTTGCACTGTTTCAGTTACTTCCCCGGCTGTAAAATTCTTTGGTCATGAAGGACACTTTCGTTTGTCTTACTTTGTCTTTTTTCTTCAACCTTTGTAATTCCTGGTGGTGGAGGCAGATACATAGAAAGTAGAATCCTCCAGGCCACTGATTTGCATCAATGGATTGTAAATGTTGTAATATGAGAGGTCAGTTAGACAAAGAAACCGTAGTGTGAGACTGACATACCCATTGATACCCAATTCTGTATAACTTGGGTAGCCTTTTTTTCTAATGATTCATTCCAGGATGGAAATGTGAAAGGCTAGAGATCATAGCTTTAAGGTCCGAGGAGAAAAATTTAATGAGATCAGCAAGGCTGATCAACAAATAGTGAATGTGAGAAAGCATTGCCATGGGTGGTGGTGGAAGTAGATGCGATAGTGGCCTTTAAGAAGCTTTTAGATAGGCACTTGGAGATGCAGGGAATGGAAGGATATGGATCACATGCAGGCTGGGGAGATTAGTTTTTTGAGGCATCATGCTCGGCACAGACATGACGGTCTGATGAACGTATTCATGTGCTATTCTACAGATATTCTATAGGACAAAAATAATGTATTTGGAAGGCAAAAGCATTTTGATGCGAATCTGTGGGCCAGTTGCAGCATGATAGCACATCTTTATGTCAATTACATTTGATTAGCTGCGATTTTTTTCCCCATTGTCTTTCAAACAAACTGACACTTGTCATGCTTTGGCCTAAAGGATCTTCATTGCTTGTAATGCATTAAAACCATTGATTTGTTTTTGTGAAATTTTGGCTAAAGCAAATAAAATCATTATCAAAAACAGATACTTTTCCCAATGCTAACAATAAACATGACATGTATGTGGTAAATTACTTATCATTGATGTTTTACATGCAGAACCCTGGCTGAGGCAGTGCTCCATTGTGGGTCCTAGACTTTCTAATAAAGCATTCAACTCTCCCATTGGTAGGCTGGGCTCCTCTGATTTAGATCTCTCTTTTGCTTCAGTCCCCTGGGTACCATTTGCATTAATCATCATGACTCGTGCATGAGGTGTCCAAAGACATGATCATTGATATACTGTTTAATTCAACATGTACACATATCAGTGAGAAAGAGTGGGACGGTTGTCGACGTTAGAATTCATAAGAACACGTATTCATCATAAAATATGTTTCTCTAATTGGATATCACAATGTTGCAATTATTGAAATGAGTAAGCATTGGATCATTTGCTAAGTGTTTAAACATTTGAGCACCATTAATGTGAAGGAGTGTTGCTGGATATAACTCAAATGTTTTGGGAAGACTGTATTTAATGATAGTATACATTAGGTGGCAGTAGATCATCACAATTGTGCTTTACCTTTTCAATGTAAATTTAGGTTGTGTTTCCTTTGCTGTGCAGTAGCTGTACAGTGAGAGTAAGTATGAACAGTTGTGTTAAGGGCCTGTCCCACTTGGCCGTCATTTACGCGACAGACCGGTAGTGACTGACGCGCGACGGTAGCGCGCGTCATCATGCGTCCGCACAGGCGTCTGGAGCGCGTGATGTCATTTGAAGATAGACACAAAATGCTGGAGTAACTCAGCAGGACCGGCAGCATCTCTGGAGAGAAGGAATGGATGATGTTTCGGGTCGAGACTCTTCAGTCTGAAGAAGGGTCTCTACCCGAAACGTCACCCACACGCTAGCAGGTCGCGTAAATGGCGTGCGAATGACGGCCAAGTGGGACAGGCCCTTTAGGTTCAATTTGATACTCAGCTAGATGAGGAAGAGAGAACTAGCAGTTATTCCTGTTCTTGATCACACTGCTTGATCAATATGAGAGCAGACTGCTCAGATCAGGTACTGAAAAACTTCCAATATAGTCAAGAGTGTTTAATTGTCATGAATCCATGACGGAACAATGAAATTCATACTTGCAGCAGCTTACCAGGCCTGTGCACACAATACTTATTAATAACACATAATAAAGATCAGTAAACTAATAACTAATAATCAGTGCATGTGTCATTACCTGCCAGCTCTTTCAAAACATGAGGGTAAAACATGAAGATTTGTATATAAATGCTGTTTGACTAGCACGGATTCCATAAATTAAAACTGGGTAAGTTTGCATTTTTAGGCCCTACCAAGACATTTCTAGATACATGGAACCCTTTCTCTGAACTGGTTAACTCTCTTACCTTGTCCCCGGACTCGGAAGAAGACTGAGCGTTCTCCATCATCGTTTTGTTCTACAGCAGCTGCTTTCCCCTTAACCCCCCCCTCCCTACAATTGTTTGTTTAGATATATATGTATATATATATATTTTTTTATTTTTTATTTTATATTTTTAATTATATATTTTTTAATTTTATTTTTTATTTTTTTATTTTTATATAGCACATTTTGTTTCGTCTATTCTACCATTTGTGTGTGGATGTGTACGTATGTGAGTGTTGTTTGTCCCCGTTTGGCTCCGACCTGACTTGGGTGGGTTGAAGGTGGGTAAGGGTAAGGATTTTGAGGATCGCTTACATACTGTTGTACAATTATGCCTTGATTGTTACTGTCTGTTATTATTGTATGTATGTAAATTGCCGTGAAATTCAAATAAAAAGATTTAAATCGAGAAAAAAAAAAGAAAAAAAATTGCATTTTTCAAAAATGCATTAAACTAATATTTCCTTGAAAGAGTTTCATTGTTCTGTTGTTGGTACATATGACAATTAAACACTCTTGACTTGACTCTTCATTCTTCATTGAAGAACTTGGTGGACTGTGGCCCTTTACAGAGCTCTGTGAAAAGATTAAAATGCTGTATCACATTCTGCAATCTATTCTCCTTGCTTTCTCTGCTTTAGCATGGTTAGTTCCTGGCCGGTCATAATACAAAGCTCTGTAACTCCAGTCAAAAATTAATATTAAAAAACAAGTTAAGAAGGACCTTGCATCATTTCACAATTTAATGCCTGTCAGGTGTCCAGGGAACCATTGTCAACATTGTCAATTGCAGGGAGTAAGCCACACATGATTTACTTCCTGCTGTGTGCAGGGTGAAATGGAATATTGCTGAGATCCACTCTCGAGCTATTCAGCTTCTAATATGCCTCTATTATACAGAAGCCTCTTGCCATAATAAAGTACAAAAGGATGATAAAAGCACAGCACATAGATCAACGATTCCAGCGTTTTTCCATATACCCCAAAATGACGTTATTGTTTTTTCCATTAAAGTCTTCAACTCTGTGTCCAAGCATTAGTGTCAGTTTCCAAACAGTATATTTAATGGACTTGGCTACTAATTGAGACAGTTGCATTTTTTTAATAGAAGCCAGAATAATTAAAATGCGTTGAGTCGCAACTTGAGAAGGATTATTACAGAATATAATCTTCAGATTTCTTTAAACTTTAAAACTTTATTGCATATATGTGTGTGTTATGAGTGACCCAATTAATTCCACTGTGAGATGCAGATATTTCAGTGATGTTTCATATATTTCTTCAAAGCCTGTTTATTTCTTATTTTGAGGGAATTGAGATAAAAATACAATGAATATTATCTTTTCTAATCTGAGAATATGGTAGAATGAATTAAGACCTGTTGAGTCAACACATAAATTTAAATTCCACCACGGCAGCTGGGGAATTCAAGTTCAAATAATTGAATAAATGAAGAGTAAAAGGAAAGAACCAGGAATAGAGGCCATGGAACAGTGTCATTAAAAACCCGACTGATTCACTACTCTTCCTCGGGGAAGGAAATTTGCCATCTTTGCCAACTTGTGACTCCAGACTTCTAGCACACTGGTTGACTCATAACTGCCTCCTGCAGTGGTTCAGAAAGTCAGGAGAAGTTAGGGATTGACAATAAATGCCAAAACATCCAATGAGTGGATAGGTAAAAAAATACAATAACGGAACACTGTCCTGATGGGAGGCCGTCAACCTGAAGCATTAACTCTGTAAATTCTGTTTTTTTCTGTTCACTGTTACAACCTGACTAGCTGAGGATTTCCATCATCTTCTAGTTTTATTTAATGGTGTCAGGAAAACAATCTAGCCCTTAACGCCATCAGTATGAAAGAGTTGAGGTGGTGAACACAACCCAGTTTTCATTACAGATTTGCTGTAGAGAAGGTGGAAAGTTTCAAGTTCCTAAGCATCCATATTCACCAGCAACCTAATCTGGCCCCTTCACACTGCTGAGGTGTATTTACTTTCTTCAGCATCTGAAAAAAATTGAGATGTCCACGAGGATTTTCTTGAACTTCTATGGATGTGCTATGGAAAGCATTCTGATGGGATGCATCTCAGCCTGGTATGGCAACTGCTGTGCTCTTGACCACCTGAGCATGTCGAGAGTGGTGAACACAGCCCAGACCATTACAGGCTTGTCACTTCCTTTCATCCAGTCCATCATCTTGGTGCATCAGGAAACCTGCAAATATTGTCAAAGATGCCTGCCACCCTGGCCATTCCCTTTTCAAGGGAAGATGCAGGCGCTTGAAATTTTGTACATCCAAACACGAACAGCTTGCTCCCTCGTGATAACAAATTCCTGAATCGTTCGTCTCTATCACACCCCTTTGTCGGAGGTGCTGTCACATGATCTTGCTCATTACCTTATTGATATTCTGTTAATGCACTGTAGATGTTGCACTACTTTGTACTAGTACAATCTTTGCATCACATTGTGGTTATTGTTGTACTTCTTCTGTTTACTCTATGAGCTTCATGTGAATATTGCACGCTGGTGTCTATGAAACACCTTGGTGTAATGAGGTGTCCCGGCCTGTCGCTGCGCACCGGCAATGGAGGACCCGCTCGCTGTGGACCGACGACGGAGGACCCACTCGCCGGAGACTGAGACTCGCCCGCCGCAGACTGACGATGGAGGACCCACTGCTAGGCCTGGTTTGCCCACCGCAGACTCTGATTCGGGCCCAAGCCACCGGTATCAACGGGAATCGCAACACCGAGAGCAAGGAAGGACTGAGAGCGAGGCTGAGATGGACTGCTGAGAATAATATGGGCCGCCGAGAAGGAAGGGGGAACTGGGGGGGGGGGGCGGGGGAAGATATGATAGAATTGTTCTTTTAAGAAGGAACTGCAGATGCTGGAAAATCGAAGGTAGACAAAAATGCTGGAGAAACTCAGCGGTTGAGGCATCATTTATGGAGCGAAGGAAATAGGCGACGTTTCAGGACGAGACCCTTCAGACTCGAAATAGGCGACGTTTCGGGTCGAGACCCTTCTTCAGATAGGATTGTTTGGTACTTCTGTAACTTTGTCAGTGCCAAAACCTGACAACACTTGTGTACTGCCTAGGTTGTATGCAAAGCAAAGCATTTCACCGTACCTAGGTACATGTGACAATAACATTTAATTTCTTCATTTATGAAATGTCAATCATCATTGACCTCGGGTGCTGCCTGTGTGGAATTTTCATGTTTACCCTGTCATGGCGTATATTTCCTCCGGCCCTCCAGTTTTCTCAGACATGTGGGTTTGCGGGTTAATTGGCCTGTTTAAATTTCACCTAGTGTGTAGGGAATGGATGAAAAAGTGGAGTAACAGAACTAATGTAAACGGTTGATCAATGGTTGGTGTGAACCAAAGGACCAATTTCCATGCAGTATCTCCAAACTAAACTAAATCAAATAGATCAGTCAGCATTCTTCTCAACTCAATACAAATTAAATGTATGCTGCCTGTCCTCATAATTTAATCCTTTAATCCTTAGAATTAATCGGAAGCATTGTTTGCATCACCTCCATGTACAGTGTGGCGATAGTTTGAGAAAGAATTGTTCTTTAAATTGTTTAATTATTGTTATATAGAATGCTTGCTCAAAATTCTTCTCATTAATGTTTTTATCTTTAATATTTTCATTACCGTGACAACTTTAGATGTTTTCAAATCGCTACCATCTTGCTGATGTTCATCTCAGCACTTGAAGATTTTGACTTTTCAAGTATTAGGTAATAATTCTGTTAATTGGGTAAAAGGAATCTCAAGCCTCTATTGAGTAACAGAAATTGTTTTGGTTGCCAAAATATCATTGTAAATTAAGCTGTAATAAATAAAATCAAGCACAGAAATTGCATAACCACATATAATAGCACAGATTGTGCGTGCATAACATATTGAGAAGCAAAGGGAACCGGGAACTCAAAAATCCTTTCTTTTAGCAGAAGCATATTGGGTATAGAAAGGGCTGCATCTGGCTGTAGTTCATAAAAATGACTAATTGTTAACGGATTTAATGAGCTTCTTATCTCACAGTTTGGGATATTTTACACCATGCCTGTCTTACAATGGTTTCACTGTATCACAATACAGCCACTGCAGTTATCCCAATTACCTGAGGGAGTAGATTTCAGCTGAGGTCAAGTTCATGTATACCTATGTTCAGTTTGGTTGCCACCTCTTTTGACCAGAAAGTCATTCAAGACATTTCTCATGAAAATGGAAAAGGAATAGACAGTGTAACAGCTTACATTCTTACTTCACACTCCTACAGTTACAGATTTCACCACCGGTAGCCCATGTCTGTTTGAATGCTTACTTTATCCTCCTACAGTTACAAGTCTGATTGCCAACACTCATGTCTAGTTACGTATTCTATATCAGATTTCACTGTTAACCCCCGTGTTCATAGCTTGAGCACTGAAGTGTTTGTGGATAAAGAATTTGTGTGCTGCAAGAAGATCTGTTTTCAGATTTGAAGGAGCCTTATCAATAACTGACATGGGGAAATGTGCAACACACATCCATCTGAACAGAATATACCTTAAGGAAGCATAGGATCAGGGAACAATATCATGGGAAATGGAGCTCATTAGGGTTGAGGGGGAAACATAACTTGAATAAGGTAGCAGCAGCACCCACTCAACATGACTAGAATCCATTCTGTTCCCAGAACAAAGTAAGTTCTTCCTTTACATTTTTAGTGAAGACCAGAAAGTGTCAAAAGTGCCCTCTTCATTTGCACCAATAACGCTAACATGCCCTAATGTTGCATTGTTGCTTGTCTTAAGTAATAACATAGCAACAGTAGTAACTGGCAGTAATCATGTTATTCCTCATGGGTGTTACAGCCCAGAATTCCAGAAGAAAAAGGCAAAGGTGAAAGAGACAGATTGTTGCTGCCTGTGTAAATACAGCCTTGGTTTGTGATAAACTGCAGTAATTTGAAGTTTTTGCAGGAGAAAAAAAATCAGAAAATTGAAGAACACAATAAATTATGTATGTAGTATAAATAAACTACAGATATTGGCTTAAAGGAGCTGTAAATGTTCATCTGATAGAACTGACGGATTCAGTGAAAATTATGGTTTATCTTCCTATTTTTCTTGAGAAAGGGAAATACAGGAGAAGCTCATTGCTACCCAAAACTGACCCTACTAATCCTTTGGGGCCAATTCCTAAATCATCTTCTATTGAAAATGTGAGATATCCCAAGTTTCTTGACATTTTGCAGGGATATTGTTGGAGTACCTATTCCATTGGGTTTTGTTATGAGTGTATAATTTTTTTTAACAATGCCAGTAAAGCACTTACAAATATTTTTCCTGGCACACTCGCAGACCTTAATCAGACCTACTTTAGTACTGAGAAATGTTCAAGTGTAGTGTAGGATGAGTTTGTGCATAATGTCTCATCTTCATATGTTGTGCTGATAATCTTGTTCTAATGAATGAGCAAATCATTCAGCAATGCCTGGACTGGTCTTCTTGACTTGTCTGAGCTGTTTTGTGATACATGGTTGATAATTGTATTGAGACTTAAACCGAAATGTAAAGAGGGTTATGAGAATTTTGATTATTGGAGACTCTTTACTGGATGTCCTTGGGCAAGAGTCAGGGACCTCCCCAATCACTGCAAGTGATATTAAGACCAATGCATTCTATTTCTCATGATTCACATTGCAATTTGAAATTAAATCCAGCTGAACTAGATCCAGTGACAAGGTGGTGTTTTGTGCAATAATGATTGAATAAATTCTATAGACAGAAAGTTTCAATTCAAATTCAAAGTTGTGGAAGACCTTAGCAGGTCAGGAATCTCTGGAGGAAATGAACAGAAGACGTTTTGGGTTGAGACCCTTCTTCAGTGTGCCTATCCATTCCACAGATGCTGCCTGACCCACTGAGTTTCTCCAGTACCTTTTTTTTTGTCCAAGATTCTGGCATCTGCAGTTTCTTGTGTTTCCTATTCAAATTGTTCTCTATTCACCAGTAGTACTATTTCCCAAAGTGCTATTAAATACAAAGTGGAATGTATGTCAAGTACAATTTTGCACTAAGAATGTGGTGAAGAGGAGTGAACCATTGCACAGTTGGAATACCGATATTGCTGAATTTACTTCATCTTTGTCAGCTTTGTGTACTATTTGAACATCAGTATAATCTTCACAATAACAAGTTTGAAGCAAGCTAAATCTTGTCACATTTATAAACAATGTATCCTGGTAATCAACTGCAGAAAAAATGTTACTGAACAAGAGCAGTTACTAGAATCATTAATCCTTATACATGGAAATGATAACAGGTTGTGACTACAAGCAAGAATCAACTGTTGGCAAAAACATGCCAATCTCTACATGTAATAATCTCTGTATGCAGTGAGCAAGCTAAAACATGCAAATGTAGACAGTTCCAGGCAACTAAGGCTAGAATTACCCCTCGAGGAGACTGCTTTCAGAGGCCTGTAACAACTATAAATGCTCTCTCATGATGTCACTACGCAGATTGAAAAATTAAGCTTGCATCAAACCAAAGATCTGGTCAGTGACTCCAGGAAGTGGAGTGAAATACATATCTCAGTCTGTACCATTGGTACTAAAATGGAAATAATGTAAATATCACCAACAATTTGTCCTGATCCAACCATATTTATGCTACGGCTAAAAAAGCTCATCAACACCTTTGAAGACAATGGAAAATCAGCACTAGTATTATAACCAGTTTAGTTTAGAGATACAGCATGGAAACAGGCCCTTCAGCCCACTGAATCCACCCTGACCAACGAACACTAGTTCTATCCTATTTACAAGGAACAATTTACAAAAGCCAATTAACCTACAAACCCGTCTTTGGAATGTGGGAGGAAACCGGAGCACCTGGTGAAAACCCAAGTGGTCACATGGAGATCATACAAACTCCGTACAGACCATACCCGTAGTCAGGTTCGAACCCGGGTCTCTGGCGATGTAAGGCAGCAATTCTGCCACTGCACTACTGTAACGCCATAAGATGCTTGATAGAAAGCATAACATTTGGATCAGTTACAGCTTGGTATAGCAACTAGTCTTCCCAAGACTGCAAGAATTTGCAGCAGAGAGTCGTGAACACAGCCCAGTCCATCCGCAAACAAGCCTTCCTCCCCCCCCCCCCCCACTCTGCCCCAACCATCGACTCCATCTACACTTCATTCAGGCTTGGGGAAAGCAGCAGCCAACATAATCAAGGACCATTCACACCCTGGTATTTATCTCTTCTCTACTCTGCTGTTGGGCAGATAATACAAAAACTTGAAAGCATATACTACCAGCATTTACGAACGCTGTATTCAGACTATTGAATGATCTATGCCAAGGATAAATTCCCGATTTTGCAATCTACCTCATCGTGGCCCTTTATAAATCTGCATATTCTCTGTAGCTGTAACACTATATTCTGCACTCTGTTAATTTTCCCTGTTGCACTACCTGATCTGCTCAAGTAATGTATAATTTGCCTAGACAGCACATAGCATTGAGTTTCTTACTGTATTTTGGTGCAAGTGACAATAATAAACCAATACCAATACAGGACACTGTATGTATCTATCGACCGAAGCACAATATTTGCAGCATAATATCTTAAACTACAATTCTTCTATTGAGGTGTGTACATCCAGAGTTCAATGCTTATGTGGGTATAGTGTTAGCGATGAACAGAACATTTATCTCCCATTGCCTACATTGACTTTTAGAATACTTTGGGGTACTCATTCATTCTTCTTCATAAATCAAAATGCATGAAAATGCCCAACTACTGTTGCTCTGTGACCCATGTGGAGATGATATTCCTCAATAATCTAAGAGCATTCATCCTTTTCTTGGCATGAATAAGGCAGACAGTCAGAACATTTTTCTGAGGGTGGAAATCTCCAACACTAGAGGGCATAGCTATAAGGTGAGGGGAAAGTTTAATGAATATGTGTGGGGCAAGTTTTTTTACATAGAAAGTGGTGGGGAACCGTAATGCATTGCCAGGGATGGTCGTGGAGGCAGATAAAATAGTGATGTGTAAGAGGCTTTTGGATAGGAACATGGAAGTGCAGGAAATAGAGGGATATGGATCATCTTCAGGCAGATGAGATCAGTCTTCATGTTCAACACAAACATTGTAGTCAAAGAGCCCATTCCTGTACAGTTCTATGTTTCCTTGCTTCAGTTTTGTACTATTATGGTAACCTAATATTACGGTGACTGTTTTATTGTATTCTTAGCTAGTATGTGTTTATCTGTGTGTTTCATCAAAAAGCAGGCAGCAGCTGTTAAACAGCAGCAAATCATTGTTCCTTTGCCGATACATATGAGAGTTAAACACTCTTGACTCATTACTCTTGCTACTTCCTTTCAGTTTAGACACAAGATTGTGGTTTTGCCCATTAGACCATGTCTTGGTCTTAGACTCTTCTTGACCAAAACATTTTGAAGATCTTTAGCTTGTGAACTAATTTCCAGCACTATGAGCCATGTAAAATATGCTGAGCATATTATGTTGAACTTCCTTCGCCTTATTTTCTACACACTTGTGGCTTGTACATACCTTTTCTTCATTGTCTTGAGAGTTCCCAGCCAGAACCAAATACTGTGTTATTACCCTGTTTGTATAACAAAAGTAAAGAAAAATGCAAATGCTGGAAGTCTGGAATATAAACAGAAAACGTTGAAAACACCCAGTAGGTTTGGTTGTAAAAAAGAAGGGAAAGCAGTTCATAACTAACTTGATTTTTCCCTCTCACAGTTCTGACACAGGGAGTTTAACATGAAATGTCAACTTTGCTTTGCTTTCCATAGATGCTGTCTGACCTATTGTGTGCTTCCAGCATTTTCTGGGGGTTTTTTGTATGGTAATATATCCTGCAGCAATTAAATCAGCATTTCACACCTTGCCCTCTTGGGCATTGACTGTTCTAATTAAAGAGTGTTTTATTAGTATACAATCAAATGCTATTAAATTGATTTCTTTTGGCAAGGAAGGCAAGTTGGCAGAGAGGACCTTATTAATTCTTTGATGTAATTAAATGCACTGCGTGGTGTGATGGTGTGACGTACATTTAGATTTGAAGGTTACTTTATTGATTGCTGTCTTCTGCTGAGTTTGTAAGTCCAGGTTGTGATGGCAACGGGAATACAATAAGCAGTCTCAGCATTTTTGGCTGGAGAAGTGGGGGGAAAAGCACGGTTCCCATACTTTATGCTTACTCACGGTGGCCTGTGTGTGAGTTGTGAATAGTGGTGATATCAAATCTGATTGAGGTGAGCTTACAATTGATTAGCCCATCACAATTGATATACAGGCCATGCATGCATCCCATTCCAGGATACTCCAGCAGATACTCCAGGAGTGAAAGGATAATCAAATGAAAGTGATAAGGACCCATGGTCACACGAGAGCCTGTTTGGAAAGGCAATGTAGCAGTGAGTGTGAAAGAACAGCACAGCAAACTTTCCACCCAAAGATAGGTGTTTTGAGTTTCTTTTGTGGACAGTCCTTGACAAGTTGTGCAGTGTTTCTTGCAGATGGCTCTTGTCTGACATCAAGAGGAGAGGCTGGACAGGCTAGGATAGTTTTCTTGGCAGAAGGACGAGGGGCAACGTGATTGAGGTAAACAAAATGGAGATAAAGGAACTACAGATGCTGGAACCTTGAGAAAAACACAAAATCTGGCATATCTGTGGAGGGAATAGATAGGCAATGTTTTGGGTCGGGACCCTTCTTCAGACCTTTGAGTTTTGCTTGAGGTATACAAAATGTTGATGAACATAGACAAGATAATGAATAACTCTTCCCTTTAGTAGGAATGCCCGTGACCACTGGACATAGATTTCAAGTAAGGGATGGAAATTTAGAGAGGACATGAGGAAGAATTATTTTAACCAGAGGGCGTTGAAATTTAGAATGCAAGGGAGGGTGGAGCAAAAGGTGTGGGTCAATGTTTTGGGTTTAGATCTTGCATGAGGACTGAGAATGATGAGGAAAGGCGTCTAGTATACTCAGTATGCAGCGGTTTGGGATTTGGAGGGGAGGAGGATGGCTGCTGTGGGGGGCAAGTGAAATAGAGGCGGGTAGCTGATAGATGCATTAGATATTGGGTGATGATGGGCAAATGGAACCAGGTGGATGTTGGGGATGGGAAAGACGAAGAAAGGGAGAAGGAGGTGAGGTGAACAAGAGTGTGTGTGGGGGAGGAGAATACAAGGGGTGTGGATTACTTGATGGTGGAAAATGCAATGTTCATACCATTGTGCTGTAGGTACCCAAGTGGAATGTGAGATGTCATTCTTCCAATTTGCGTTTGGGTTCTCCTTACCAATGGAATTGGTATTGGTTTATTATTGTCACATGTACCAAGATACAGGGAAAAAAATGTGTTTGATTGCTATCCAATCAATATGTCAGATAATATGATAAATGAATGCAATCAATACATACACAAATACAACGGTTAGATTAAAGAGGAAAATGCAGAGTGCAGAATTATTTTTGAGAGTACGGATAGAAATGCTGATAGATTTCCAAATGGAATAGAGATTTTATGATTGGAGCAATTGTACTGGATGATAGTAGATCCACTTCTGAGACCAACACGTAAAGGGTTTAGAATTTAGAGATACAGCGTGGGAACAGGCCCTTCAACCCAGCGGGTCCACGACGACCAACGATCATCCATACACTATTTCTATCCTACACACCAGGGACAATTTACAGAATCCAATTACCATACAAACCCGCAATTAACCTACAGACATCTTTGGAATTTGCGAGGTAACTGGAGCACCTGGAGTAATTCTGCATCGTCACAGGGAGAACATACAAACACCATATCAGTGGTCAGGATTGAACCTGAGTCTCTGACGTTATTAGGTAGCAACTGTGCCGCCCTAACACCACCTTGTAGAAGGTTGTGCTATTTTGCATAGCATGTATGCTCTGTCCGCAATGGCCGTCTTCAGTTTCCAGTGGCACGTCACTCCCACACCGACCTGTCAGTCCTTAGCCTTCTCCATTGCTACTGTTGCCTTGATACAAAGGCCAATCACTGTCATCTCACTGCTGGAATTCATTTCTAAATGTGGTGTTCATTTATATCATCGTCAAATTCCCAATAAAGTCCCGTAAAACCAATATGTTTCAATTTGCAGCATTGTTAAATGTCTACTTTTAGAGTAAATCACCTGAAAATAACATGAAATGATAGGTCCCCAGGAGCTACAAGTTAAACTCCTAAACATGTGATTAACCAGGTAAAATGTTTGAAAGTAGTATGCTTTAACTCATTTTAAAACTATTCTATTTGCCTTTCAATTTCTATCCATATCTCATGTTGGACTTTTCAAATGATTAAGCAAGGTATCGTGATCCTGCCAAACTTTCAAAGTAATAAACGTGTTTTGTGTGTTCAATAAAAGTCTTGGCTGAAGAACAGTTTGTTTCTACGCAAGCAATAAATGTGTTTGTAGAGTAAATACAGCCATTTAAGCTATTAAAGTACATTATTTTATTGGAGAGGCTTGGAATAATAGTTGATGACTTCACTGTGGAGCTGCTGTATATCTGAAATCTTAAGTATGTTTATGTTTTAGAAAGTATGCTTTGGTTTAGGAGATGCCAGAGACTGCAGATGCTGGCATCTGGAGCAAAGTCAACTTTTGGAGGAACTTAGCGGGCCAAGCAGCATCTGTGGAGGGAAGTGGATGGTCAATGTTTCAGACTAAGACCCTGCATAAGGACTAACAGTATAAATGGAAAATAAGCAGTCGAGAGTTGAGAAGGAGGGGTGAGATAGGGGGTGATGGGTGATAGGTGGAAACAGTTGACATATGGGATAATGGGCCGATGGATGAGAGGAGGGAGAAGGTAGAGACAGGCTGGAAGTATATAAATGGAACCAGGTATGATAGGCAAATGGGACTAGATGAAAGAGGGGAAGAGTAGACCGTGAAAGAAAAGAAGTTAGGTGCATAGGTGGGTAAATGGGAAAGGTGAACAAAGGGAAAGAGAACCAGGTTGGAATGGAAAGGAATACAGAGGGTGTGGATTACCTAAACATGAAAAATGCAGTATTCTTGCTACTGGGTTGTAGGCTACCCGAGTGGAATATGAGGTGACGGAGGCTTGATTCCTGTGATGCATTTTCAGAGCTCAAGCTTGAGGTTATTCTACAATTTAGTATGATCATAGAACATAGAATAGCACAGTGGAGGATTAGGCCCCTTGGCCATGGTATCTGCCAATCTTGATGTCAAATTAAACTAATCCTATCTGCCTGCAAATGATCCATTACCGCCATTCCCTGCACATTCACGTGCCTATCTAAAAGCCTCTTAAACCCCACTATTGTGTGGTGGATCTGCATCCCTTCAGGTTATTTTAGACACCCACCACTCTCTGTAAAAAAAAACTTTGTTGCACATCTCCTTTAAACTTGCCCCCTCTTAAAGCTGTGTCCTCTAGAATTTGACATTCTTGCCCTCGGCAAAACCTGCTGGCTATGTACCTTATACATGCCTCTCATAATTTTATAAACTTCTATCAGGTCTCCCTTTAGTCTCCGGCGCTCCAGAGAAAACAGTCCAGGTTTGTCCAAACTCCTTATCGCTAATCCAGGCAGCATCTTGAGATACGAGACCGTCAGTAAGCAATACATTCTCTCTTTGGAAGTATTGCAAAATGTAAATAATGATTTTTTTTAAATAGAAAAATACATTTTAATTGGCGGACCTAATTGCACAGATGTATTATACACTGTTATTTGCTGTATTCTTTATTGGACCTTGTTTGAAAACATTTCAAGATGAGAATGAAGTTCATTATACGTGAACATTTTTAAAAGTAGGCAGTGGCTATTGAACAGGCAGAAGTAGTATGTTGCCACTGAGATGAACAAAACCAAATATATTTCTGAAGAAGGGTCCCGACCCAAAACGTCCTTGTTTTCCAGATATGCTGTCAGACCTGCTGAGTTCCTCCAGTATTTTGTGTCTTCCTTTGGTGAACCAGCATCTACAGTTCCTGTTATTACAATTTTTTTTCTGCTTTTGGAAATAAGTATAACATTAGCCAGCACATGGTTCTGGTGTGTAGATGCACAGTTTCTTGTACTTTAAAATCTGCTTTTCTTTGGGAATTACTGAATAATAAAAACTACATCATGATAAACAAATATTTCATGGAGTCAGACACAAAATGCTGGAGTAACTCAGCGTGACAGGCAGCATCTCTGGAGAGAAGGAATGGATGCCGTTTCGGGTCGAGACCCTTCTTCAGACTGATAGGAAGTCCTATCTTCAGTATGAAGAAGGATCTCAACCCGAAACATCACCCATCCCTTCTCTCCAGAGATGCCTGTCCCGCTGAGTTACTCCAGCATTTTGTGTCTACCTTTGATTTAAACCAGCATCTGCAGTTCTTTCTTACACATCTCATGGAGTCATACAGTGTGTAAACAGGCCCTTCGGGCCAACTTGCCCACACCAACCAACATGCCCCATTTACACGAGTCATACCTACCCTCTAAACCTATCCTATCCATGTACCTGTCCAAATGTCTCTTAAATGTTATAATAGTGCTTTCTCTGTTGATTATTTCTGTTCGTGGCAGTGTCAAAGAGACATATTGAAAAAGATATATTGTATGTCAAAAAAGCATCAGAGCAAGATCATAAATATAAAGTAATAAATCAACATTGATATAAGATATTGCAATCGCTGACGATAAACTGCAATGGTGAAATCCGCTGTTTTGGTATCAACATAAGTTACACCACATTCAGTTAAAAAACACAGATTAGACTGGCAGTAATTCCTACTTGCTCGCAAGGTGTTGCTGAGGGTATTCAGTCTGTGTGGGAGAAACGTGAGAGACATCCATGTGAAGAGGTTTAAAAAAATGGGTTGTTGCTCCTTGCTTTAGGGTTGAGATTTTAGTTAAGTGCATTCATTCTTCTTCAGTCACAGAACCTTGAGTTTGACCAGAAGAGTTCAATTCAGTACTAATGTCTTACAGCAAAATTACAGAATAACAAAAATTAACAAGTGTGCTATTACTCACAATCGTAATGTCCTCTTTGGACAATGTAACATCCAAACTAATGCATTTTTAATGAGATCATACATTGTTAGTAGGTGATCCAGGAACAAATGTGCATGTTAGCCACACTTAACTTGCGAGGAAAATTAACTTGAACTATCCCCAAAAAAATCTCAACATTAAGTCATGCAACACAGAAATTTAAATGACTGCTAGCGTGCACATTTTTAACTTTACTCATTTGTCTTGTGCAAGGTCGGAGAGATGATTGCATTGACGATCGAGACATTTTTTATTTTGGGCAGCTGTGATAACATCAAACTTCTCTCCACATCTGTCTGAAAAAGTGTTTCTCCATCCGCCTACTTATTATCCATTTCCGTTCCAATCATCAAGTGGTAGCAGGCCAACAATATTTGTAGTCTGGTGCTTGAGTCCAATTGAGTACAAGAAATTGATTTAAACGGTCAAAGCATATTTCCGTTAGGCTTCTTACAGACAACAAGCGCAGTGGACATTCATACCTTAATCATACCTCGACCACAGAGCACAAAAGTAAAAACCTAATGTTATACATCTGATGTATTTTAAGTTTACAACACTTGGTGGAACTTGCGATGTTTGTTGATGGAAAATATTTGAACTGTTCACCATTAATGAAAGCAGCTGCCACAAAATTGCCTTGTAGTTTTCACAAGTTGGTGGGGATGGAACAGTGGTGGTATGAGTCACCAAGTGAGTGGTTTCTGCAAAACGCGGATAGGGGAGGAGAAAGGAAGATGTGACTGGTGGTGGGATTATGCTGCAGCTGGTGGAAATTTCAAAAGATGATATGTTGTGTGCATAAGCTTGCTGGGTGGAAGGTGATTACCCGAGGACTCTTGTTCTGTCATGGGGGAGAGGGGTGAGAACAGACATGGGGGAAATAGAAGAAATGTGGTTGTGATTCCTTCGACAGAGGGAATGCCATGTTTACTTAAAGGGCATCTGGCCAAGGTAAACTAGGTTCACCGAGTCAAGATCAGGTGGGTTTCCTTGCATCCAGCTCTATGTTGGTGTTCTCCCTGCCCAGTGACTACTGAATACCAGATTTTCAGTCCTTTGACTGTTGATCTGCCAGCACCCTACCTTCCTGACCTTCTAACTACCCCTGTACTGAATACCCTTGTCAATGTGCTGGTTGACCCAACCTCCGTCACATTGATGGATACCTCAAAACCTACAATCCCCAAACCCATCTCCTCCCTCAGAACCTTCCAGTCCGATTATTCTTTATCCCTTCCAGTTCACATCCTCATGTTCACCCTTGGTTCTCAGTCAGCTTCATTGATCCCTCCCACTGCCTCCAGCACCTTTGTGACAGGTCTTTGCTTTTTCCCCATGCAGAACATCATTAACATCTGTTAAAGTTTTCCAAAAAGCCAAGTGCTTTGTGATGTTACTTACAAGTTCAGGTTTAAACTCAAGTTTATTGTCATGTGCACGAGTACAGTGAGGTGCAGGTACAAAGAATGTTTTTGCTTGCAGCAGCATCACAGGCACAAAAACCCCCCAAATTATACATAAATGTCAAAAAACAAAAAAGACCATTCAAAAAAATAAGACATTAGTGCAGAAATATAATTAGAAAAAAAAGTCCATTATAGTGCAAGAGGTGAGCCATAGTGTTTCGTTGTCGAGGTAAGATTTGGGATGTGCAGGTTGGTTCAAGAATCTGATAGTAATCAGCTGTTCCTGAATCTGATGGCGTGGGACTTCAATCTTCTGCACTTCCTGCCTGGTAGTGTGAAGAGGGCATGACCCAGATGGTGGTGATCCATGATAGATGCCGCCTTCTTGAGGCATCGTCTCATGTAAGTGCTTTTGATAGAAAGGCTGTCTATGCCCATGATGGACTGGGCGGAGTACACCACTCTGCAGCTTCATGCGCCCTCGGTGTTGGAATTGCTGTACCAGACCGTATAGATGTCTTAGCAATGTAAGTTTTTCATTTTTTTAATAACATCACACTGAAGTTTTAGTTGGAAAAGCTATTCAGGGGAAGATCCGGTAAAGTTGATTGGGTATAGTGCAGATTAATGTTATTTATTATCATAGTTGCATGAGTGCAATAAGGCATTACTACAGTTATCAGCATGTTGCTTTCAGTGATTCAGGCATTGTGTGGTTGTGTTTCTCTGCCACATGCACTTAATCTAATTGATGACATGTCTGAAAACAATGCAGCAGAGAGGAAGGGAAAGGGAAAGAATGTGACCTCCATAAATTTCATACCGAATACAACTTTCAGAACAGGTGAAACCTTTGTATGATTTAGTTTAGTTTAGTTTATTTTCGAGATGCAGCTTGGAAGCAGGCCCTTCGGACCAACAAGTGTGCGACGACCAGCGATCCCCGCATAGTAACACTATCCTACACACACTATGGACAATTTACATTTATACTAAGACAATTAACCTACAAACCTGTACATCTTTGGAGTGTGGGAGGAAACCGATGGTCTCGGAGAAAACCCACGTGGTCACACGGAGCAGGAACAAACTCCGTACAGACAGCACCCTACCGCTCTTGCGCTCTACCACTGCACCACCATGCCGCCCTTTGTTTTGCGCTGAATCGTAACCACTAGAATACCAGGGTGAATGATGGTGAACATGGATTTTAATACTGTCTCAGAGAAAGTCGTGATAAATAATGGAGATTTCTGTTTTCAGAATGGAAGCATCATTTAACGAATACTTGCAGAATTCATGTCTTTTCAGAAATGCTAGAGGCCTCTACACCGTCGCATAACTGTATTTTTGACAAACAGGTTGTTTTGGAAATATTTGGGCTTATCACTGATTTTAATTAGTGCTAAAGTTTAATTTAACATGGCAATTCTCTCATCTTGTAAATTTGTTTTAAGCTCTAAATAGATTACAGCTATGCAATAGCATACTGGAGTTGATTGTGTCTGTAAAGACAGCTTCTTTTTGCCATATGAATGAATATCTTCCTGAGAAATTCATAGGTGCAAAATGTTCAAGGTGTGGGAGTGCTACCGAAGCAGCCTTGTATTCACAAAGATTTTTCTTCTCCCCCTCCAGTAGTGGATTGTGGGGCTGAGAAGCTTGGAACCAGGAAATAGCAGAGGTTTCTGATACAACACTGAGATCAATGAGTGGTCTTTAGTATTGGAACCCAGTGGGTATTGGTAGTCAGCGTTTTGGAAATTCAATCGTTCAATGGTATATTGTCATGCGCACCCAGATATAGTGAAAAAGTTGTTTTGCATAAAATTCAGTAAAATCATACTATACGTAAGCACAATCATAAATAAGTACAAAAGTGCAAAGATTATAGTGTAAGAATGGTAGACTTCACTGAGGCAATACACAAAGAGTCGCCACGTTTCCAGCACCAACTTATGCCTTCAAGTTATTCTGAACATCTTCCTACCTACATGTATAGAAAAGTCTTCTTTACTGTTACAGAGATAAAAGCTGATGGCTCTCCTGTTTTTGTGCAGACATTTCAGGTGACTGGACAAATTCAGAAAGGGAGTAAAAATACCATTCACTGAATGACAATGAATTTCTAAAGCTTTTTTTTTTATTTGAATATTTCTTTCAACAATTTTATTTTTGTTATGTAACATTGCATTCAGTGACTTTTTTCTTAAATCCAGCCAGCATCCTCCTCGTGTAAAGCCATTCAATTCCATAGTATGAAGGGTTTTTAGTATTATAATACATATCTGAACTCTGCTGTTAATACAATTATATTAATGTAGAGTGCACACAAGTTAAATGAGTTGGCAATGCAGGTACATTAAGAATCCATAGTTACATGGATTGCTCGTGTCAATAGTTGAAGTTGTAGTAAGCGCCAAGTGCTGAAACGTTTTCATCCGGCTACAAAAATATTTGTGGTGAGAACGGTTAGACCTTTTGGCGTTGTGCACTTACCAGTTTAAAGAGGAAGCCTTCAATCAAAAATAGTAAGTAATAAGTTAATTTTGCTGTCAGAATTTAAACATGAAGACTCAATTAATGAACGTTGATATCTCTACACTAAGTCATTGGGTATATATTGACTTTTTAATCAGTTTATTTGGATAATTTTTGTGGGTCAGTGGGTGCCTGCAGGCCACCATCGGAATTTTCCCATCATTGAAATAAAATTAGTTTGGATTTTAATCCTGATATTGTTAA
Source organism: Malacoraja senta (assembly GCA_038087875.1). Lineage (NCBI taxonomy): Eukaryota > Metazoa > Chordata > Chondrichthyes > Rajiformes > Rajidae > Malacoraja > Malacoraja senta. Next base: position 20,248,179 of record CM075988.1, read on the forward strand.
ACTTTAAGATAAATTTGAATTAAACAAAATTTATGCAGTTGCTTTTGAGAGCCATTCTAGACCATGTTGTAAAAACAATACATTATTTTCCAAAAGCTCCTTTGATCATTCAGGTGCTAGTCCAATATAAATTACATGAGATTGGGTTTTTGTGTGAACATTGATATCTGAACTTTAGATCACATTTTCAATTCTTGTTTTCTTTCTTAGTAAATGCTTTTGTTTCCAGAATGAATAGTTTATTGAAATAACAAAAGCCTTATCCAATGCCACATTCATAATGATAATGCCATTACATGGCAGAGGTTTGGTAATCATTTTCCGTCTAGCCGCCTTCAAAGTAAAATTATAGCGCATGGGTGTGATAACAATGTGAGAAATCCATTTGCAGAAAAGAAAGGCAGAACTTGGCATTGATATAACAACTTATTAGGTCTCTCAAATGGAATGAAAACAGACAAGAACAACGGGTGTTCTCATGTTGTATGCAGGCAGTCTAATAATAGGCCATGTCCTGGACTTGCTGATAACTTAGTGAGACTACAATAGATATTCAATACAAATTATGAAAATTGATCTAGTCCTTACTCTGCTGTTCATTGAAAACATGGTCAGTTTATGTTCCTGATTACTAATCATGAACATTTGCTATCATATGGCATGCATAGACATCAGACGAAGGTGAAGGAATTTTTCCAAATGTGCAAATATGACTTGAAATCACTGCAACTCTGCTGTGGATGTAGCACTTTCAGAAAAAGATGATGCTTATTTCCTTGTTCATTTACTGTCATTTTGTTCTCTTTAGTAACATGCTTACAGATCTAAATAATCTAGATCCATAGAGTTATACAGCACGGAACAGGCCCAACTTGTCCACGCTGACCAAATCTAATTATATTTGGTGCCGATGCTTTAGCAGCAGAATGTTTAAAAAATATATATTGCTGTAGTGGTATTGAGTTACTTTTTTCCCTGAAAAATGAGCATATTGCAAGGCAATTGTCTACAACTATTGCCATAGAATCTACATTTCACTGTACAGTTCATAGGGGTTTTCTACACTTTTGTCACAAAATTAAATTTGTAATTATGTTAAGGATTATTTGAAATATTTAGGATAAATAGCAAGCTTCAACATTCATTCATGCCATAAATTTAAATATGCACCGCTTAGTTACAGAATACTACTGTGTAAAGAAAAATATTGAATACCGAGGTATAGATTTTGTCAATTAAAATTTATTGGAAAACATTCTGCGTGAGTAATAGTTATCACGTGTGGGGTTGTCTGAAATATCTTGCTGTAACCTTTCAAAATCAGGTTGGTCTTTAATCCGAATCCCTAGACATGTTAAAATTACATTAAAAAATATATGATAGTCCCAGATATGCTGTTCTGTTACTGCGTTTTGTCAAAGCCTGTTCTCACTTTCTCAGCCGATCTCTCTTTCCTTCCCTTTATCTCCATCTTTGGTCAGAGACAAAATTCCATTAGATACCTACAGGTTGACTACACCTTTGATGTGGTTTTCTATACACTGTTTTCGAGATGTATTCCTTATTTTCTTAACAATGGTTTCCTCACCAACAGCATTGATAGGACACTCAGCCGTATCTGTCCTTTTTATGCACTGCTGTTCTCATCTCACCCATCATTCCACTCTTGAGTTCAATAGCATTTCCCTTGCCTTCCTTCTCCAGTCCACCAGCTCCACAATTTCTGATAAAAGTTTTTGACCTAAATCATTTGATCTAAAATAACTCTTTATCACTCTCTTCGTAGATCCTGCTTGACCTGCTATGTATTGCCAGAATTTTTGTATTTGTTTGAGATTTCTACCAATTTCACTTTTTTTTTGTTTTTCAATGAATTTAGTTAATTGATAACTGTTGCCATCTTTTCCTAAAAAACCTTCATCACCTTCCTTGGAGATAACTAATAAACAGAGGATACAGCTTTTAGATCCTTGAAGGTTGTAGGGTTCCCCTGAGTCAACTATTTTGTTACCAGATATTTTCATGAGCAAAACTTGTTGCTTTCATTCCAACAAATTGTATTCCAGTCTTGTGCACTTGTTGTATGGTCATCAGCAACCCATCAAAGACACTCTCTTGGCTGCTCATATGGTGCAGACTCTCTGCTATATGCCTAATATATGTTGTCTTTGAAGATCAACATGTTATCTTGCTAACCTAGCTAAGAAAAGGATGCACTTCCAACTGATAGAACTTACTTCATTATGTAGTATGTAGTATTGAGTTGTATAACCTACAGTTTGTATTTGTGTATTGGCCAAAAAACTTCTTGTTTAGTTTTATTTATGATTGGTATGATTGATCAAATATTATTTTTGATTATCATTATGCAATATGATTATATATTTCCTCATTACAGGTGGCTTGAAGTTCAGATTATTAACCTGACGAGCACTCAATACTGGGTTGTATACCTCAAACTTTTACAAGAGGCTATCTGGCCGGGAGGAGCTTTACCTAAATGTCCAAAACCTGCTCGAAATCAAGAGCAGAAAATGCAGACCCAGGAGCTGGCCTTACAATGTCTCATGAAGATGCTACCAGGTTAATATATTTTTATTTTTAATAAATGCAAGAGTTAACCAGATTTGCCTTGTGCTAAAGAATGATTTTTCTATACTTGCTATGTGGCTTATAAAACAGAATAAATGTTCAAATTGAAGGCAAATTGAATATGTTCATTGTGAATGAAACGCTTACTATGAATGAAATGAATGAAATTCTTTATTGTCATTATAACATGTAAACATGTACAACAAAATTAAAAATGCCAACCAGTCAGTGCACCATTCACACATTATCTAAAAGCTAACGATACGTAAAAGAGAAATAATTAAAATAAACAACTAAAATAAATAACATGAAAAAAACAAGCATAAACACACAACCATACATTCTGTCGATTTCACAATCCCTTTGGTATGTAGCGCACCTGCGCTCATTTGGTGGCTACATTAAGTGTAGTTATTGCTGTGGGATAAAAACTGTTTTTGAGTCTGTTTGTCCTTGTCCTCATTGATCTGTACCGTCTGCCTGACGGCAACAGTTCAAACAGGGAGTGTCCGGGGTGGGAAATGTCCTTTATAATGTTCTGGGATTTCTTGAGACAGTGGGAACTGTGTAAGTCCTCCAAGGTGAGGAGAGGGCAGCCGACAATCTTCTGGGCATTGTCAATAGCCCTCTGGAGCGCTTTCCTCTTAGCCGCTGTGCAGCTGGTGTACCACACGCATACACAGTATGTTAGGATGCTCTCTATGGAGCACCGATAAAAGGACAGCAGCAGTCTCTGAGTGATGTTGTTCTTCCTGAGCACCCTCAGGAAGTGCAGTCTCTGCTGGACCTTTTTCAGCAGCGCAGAGGTGTTCACGCTCCATGTCAGGTCCTCCTCAATGTGGATTCCCAGGAAGCGGAAATCCGCCACCCTCTCCACACAGTCCCCTCTGATGATTAATGGTGTAATGTCCGTTTTCTTCTTCCTGTAGTCTATTATGAGCTCCTTGGTCTTTGAGGTGTTGAGGAGCAGGTTATTCTCTCCACACCACACTGTCAGCTGCTCCACCTCATCCCTGTAGGCGTACTCATCCCCCCCAGAGATGAGCCCCACCACCGTGGTGTCATCCGCGAATTTGACAATGGTGTTACTGTGGTGGGCGGGGGTGCAGTCATATGTGTAGATGGTGTAAAGCAGGGGGCTCAGCACGCAGCCCTGTGGAGAGCCGGTACTAAGGCTGAGGGCCGTGGATGTGTGATGGCCCACTCTGACTACAGGGGTCAGCAGCCCAAATAACGAGGTGTGTATTGAATTTTATTTTAAATGCTTCATCTTAAGAGCCACAAACATGTGAATCCACTCTCCCTAACCAAATAACAGGACAAAGATGTAGTCTATTCAAGATCAATGATGCTTATCTTTTTCATGAAGACCAGATTTGCAAACCAAGCCCCATCCAGAGACCACTCAAGAGGAACAGGTTTTAATTGCACATAGCCAGACACTGGTATCTTTAGACATGTTTGATCACTCAAGTGCTGTGGTTCTCATTACTCCACTCACTGTCTCCTCTCTGTTCCACGCATTATGTGCTCACTATTCCACTCACAACCACTCTGCAGCTACCTGCTGCTTCCTCAGTGCCCCTTCACTGAATCCCCGCCACCATCTTGCAGCTCCCTCCGCTGCTCAATTCACCAGACCTCTGTTGTTCCTTCTCACCTTGTCAATGATCTCAACATCTCTCTCAAAGAAAGATTTTTGCAGAAAATCAGGTCAGGCAACGTTTAGGCTTATCATTGTCATGGTTACCGAGGTAAAGTGAAAACCTTTATTTTGAATGTTCTCCAATTAGATCAGATAACTGTCTTACTTCATGTTTCTAACATCTGCAGTATTTACATTTTCAACATCTTCCACGTTTAAAACCACTTGAGCTTCCTAATGAGTGGCAATGAGAACGTTTTTTTTTTCTTAAATAACCATATTGAAATTAAAACTTAAATAACAGCCAATCTGTCAATATCCAGTTGTGCCTCAAACTTCTTACGAATGAGGCAGCTAAAACAGAATTAGAAACTAAAATTAATTTTCAGACATCATTCTATTCCTTCACTGTATGAGGCGTTATCTCAAGAAGGCGACATCTAACATAAAAGTATCCCCACATCCGGGCCCTGCTCCCTTCTTGCTGTTACCGTCGAGCAGGTGGTACAGAAGCCCAAAGTCACCCCACACCAGCTGTTCAGTGCTGCCACTGAAGTTTGTGAGTTTATTATTCTATAAGTACATAAAAGTACCTTATGGAGGTAGAAGCAGTCATGAGGATTGTAGGTATGGTAAATATTCATAGACTTTTTCCCATGGTAGAGGTGTTTAAATCTAGAGGACATGGGTTTAAGGAGATAGGAGAAAGATTTTAAAAGAGACCTGAAGAGATAGTTTTCACAGACGTGGAGAGAGCTGTCAGATGAAGTGGTAGAGAAGGATACAATGACAACATCTGAAAGACAGTTAGACAGGTACGTGGATAGGAAAGGTTTCAAGGGATATGGGCCAAACGCAGGCAAATGGGGCAGCGTATGGACGAGTTGGGTTGAAATGCCTGTTTCTGTGCTGTATAACTCCAGGAATTTATGAACCTTGAAATGATTTTTCATTTGTAAACCTTTTTACTCTGGAGCTCATCTTAGAATTCGGTAATAAAGTGTAGGATTAACTGTGATGCATTTCTGTTTATCCTTTGCTTTGTTTTTATTATCCTTTGCTTTTATAACTTGGGTATGTTTGAATACATGTTCAGATTGATAACTTTATCTTCATAATTGGCATGGGAGACAATTATGGGGTTGGAGCTAATTAATGGTGCTCCCTCACTTAACTCCTTAATACATTTGAGCTTTTCATTATGGCAAACTTTCAGCATATTAACAAAATATTAGCAAAAGTATGGAGAAAACAATGCAATTAGCACTTTTTAAAATACAAAAAAGGAATCTATTTAAGAATCGTATTAAAGATGTTGCTTGAAATGCAATTGCCACTGTTAATAGAACATTGCAATGTACATAAAACTGTCTAAGCTGACATTGGCTTAGTTGTTAGACTTCCTTTCTAAAGAACATTAGCATGTTGTGCACAATATAAATCAGGTCAAATAAATATATTAGTTCTGTCTTGTTGAGGCAGTGTAAAGAAGTTGTACTGTGATCTTCAAAATGTCGTTTGGTTATAAATTCTATTAATATTTGACCCAGTGTTCCACTTTTGGCTGCTTCATCAATTCTGCATCCCATCTATTAAAACAACTGCCAAGATGCACTTTTATGGTTAAGTTCATATCTCTCTGCTGGTTTCCAGTTATGTAAACCATTTATACTTTAGCATCAGCAATATGATTTGCCTCATTTAGCTGTGGAGAGACTTGTACAATTAGACAAAACATATCTTGTGTTCCAAGCACCGCTTATCATTTGTTTTGGAAGGCCTGGTTTTCTTAATCTTATACAATAAATCACTTTATAAAGTGCCTGCTTTTTGTAACACTTTTAAGATATTGTTTTGTTTTTTCAAGATTTGAAGGGCTTAAATGATTGAAATTGTAAGTATTAGCCTTCCAGCATTCACTTGTTAATAATAAAGCTCACTCTTTGTTATCCAACGATGCCACATTATCAAAACTTATCAATGTAATTTGGCTTTTAAATTATGCATTTTTGTTTGCTAAAGCAATAGACAGTAAATGTGTACATGCTTAGTGCCTTTAGGTGGCAGTCTTGGCTCAATTGTAAAGTCTCAGGGTCTGAATTATGGATCCATGTTGCACTCCAGAGATCTGAGCACCAAACCCAGTGATGTTTAAAAAAAAAAGTCCTGTCTCACATGAAAATAACGATCCTCCTGCAATTTGAAGAAGAGTGAGTGTAATTTCCTTGTGATTTTCCCAACTTTAATCTCACCAATAACTCTAGAACGTTACTTGGCTGCTTTTTTTACTGTTCATTTCGGGAACTCTGTGTACTGATTAGTGGTCACGTTTTTCAGCAATAATGACTGCTAGGTATTGTTTGGTTGTAAGACAACATGGAAGTGCACATTATTCATCTTCTTTTTCCTTCACTCCATTCTCCTTCTTTGTGTTTTGCTATTTTGATGTCCCATTCCTCGCATGTCTCATGGAGTGTCAGAGCAATTGTTATTTTGAAGTCCCATCAAAGTTGTTGCATTGATAAATGTAGCATTAATTTGCACACTTGTGCCTACAAGTAAGAATTACATTCATAGCTTTTAGAGAATAATTCAGGATACTTCGAGGGAGGTCACGGTTCCCCCTCAATCTGAAGTGACTCTAAGTGACAGATGAAGCAATAACATTGACTTGCACCTGTGGCAATGGTTGCAAAATAGATTCCATATCCTTTTTTTTAATTTTATTTTTTTATTTTATTTATTAGAAGTACATTAAATTACAAACAATTACATTAGTACACATCAGGTATATCTTATTACAATTAATGTACTCCTTCATTTTTTAAAGATAATAAAAAGAAAAGGTTGAAATTAAGAAGGAGAAAGTGAAAGAAATTAGTGTTAGTGTAAAAGCGTGACGAAAGATAAGAATAAAGACCCTATAGAAGAGAAATTAGAGAAAAGAGATTAAGAGATAGACCCTAGGATAGAAAAAAGAGAAAGAAGAGAAAAGATAAAAAAACAGATACTCTATTATGAACATCAAGCAAATGGGATATCAAGCATATCGTTCTTAACAGCAGTTATTTTCTGCAATTGGAGTTATTCTAGTCAAAAATCTTTGAAAGAATTTAGGCAAACGAACAAAAAATTGCAATAAACATCTCTAAAACTGAACTAAAACAAAATTTCATAATTGCATTTAGTAGCTTCCTTTGCCCTCCTTTTCTATTACTATATTTTAAACTAATTGGATCTCACACATTTGCTAACCAATTGAAAATATTTGCTTTAAATAATATAGGGGTTGGTTGTTTTGTGCAACACATATTCTGAAGTTTAATCCTCCAAATTCATTTCGTAATCAATTTCACTGACGATAGGGAATATTAGCACTGGGGCATAATTGTATGCAATGGCATTCTGTGTAATTAAAGTTAATTGAATATTGCCCAGCATAAAACCTGGGGCCATCATCTTTCTGTAATAATTTTTTCACTTCTTAAATAAAATAAAATCTTCAGCGTCCTTTTAAAAATGTCAGTTTAAGATATGTCTTTTATATCTGAAGAGGAAAAATGAGATTTCCTATATCACAGCATGGAGCCACTTCCTATAAAAGAGACTTATTGTTCTGTGGCCTTTCTGTGGTTAGTGTTGGTTCTGGCTCTGCCACGTTTTAGAATCTATGTCAGAAATCATGAGAGGAATAGATCAGGTAGATGCACAGAGTCTCTTCACTAGGTGAATTGAGGACCAGAGGACACGGGTTTAAGGTGAAGGGGGAAAAATGTAATGGTAATCTGAGGGGTAACATTTTCACAAAAAGGGTGGTGGGTATATGGAACAAGCTGCCAGAGGAGGTAATTGAGACAGGGACTATCCCAACATTTAAGAAACAGTTAGACAGGTACATGGATAGGACAGGTTTGGAGGGATATGGACCTAACGCAGGCAGGTGGGACTAGTGTAGCTGGGACATGTTGGCCGGTGTGGGCAAGTTGGGCCGAAGGACTTGTTTCCACTCTGTATCACTCTATGACTCTAATCCCGATGTTCGGCAGAACCTTGCTGATTAGGATGACATTGGCTTCTCAAGGAAATTCTCATTGTTGATTAGTGTGGCTTATCAAATGAGTGACAAATGCTGACAGCTTTTATTTCCTATTTCTCAAAGGAATTAAATTTTAATTATTACAGCTGCTCCTTGATTTATTTGTTTTGAATATCGGCAAGAGCAAGTGCAGGCTCGGCGATCGTTTCGCTGAACACCTCCGCTCAGTCCGCCTTAACCTACCTGATCTCCCGGTTACTCAGCACTTTAACTCCCCCTCCCATTCCGAATCTGGCCTTTCAGTCCTGGGCCTCCTCCATTGTCAAAGTGAGTCCCAGTGTAAATTGGAGGAACAGCACCTCATATTTTGCTTGGGTAGCTTACATCCCAGCGGTATGAACATTGACTTCTCTAACTTCAAGTAGCCCTTGCATTCCCTCTCTCTCCATCCCCTCCCTCGTCCCAGTTCTCTCACCAGTCTTCATGTCTCCGACCACATTCTATCTCTGTCCCGCCCACTCCCCTGACATCAGTCTGAAGAAGGGTCTCGACCCGAAAAGTCACCCATTCCTTCTCGCCAGAGATGATGCCTGTCCCGCTGAGTTACTCCAGCATTCTGATTTATTTAATTTTATTTATTTTATTGAATATTGTAGTTTAAATACCAGTCTTGATTGACGTGGATGAGTTAGGATGAAGGGCCTCCTTCTGTACCGTATGACAATGATTCTATAATAATAAAATGTTTCTGCTCCACCTTGGAAAGAGAAGGATACTCATTTATGCACCAAGGATTGGGATTGATGGCTGGGAAGATGAAGAAATGTATTCCCTTACTCCAGCCATGATCCTTGAATTATTAATGCATAGACTTGAATTTTATATTGATGTAGTTTGTGCGATTTACTTTCTATACAATTTGGGTGGTGGGGTCACCCCAGCGGTGAGGTCAGTGTTTATTACCCATCATCAGTTTCCCGTTGAACGGAGGTGGTGCCACCTCAAACTACTGCAGAGAGTCAGTGAGGTGCCCTCACAGTGCTGTAGGATGGACTTCCCAGGATCTTGACCCAGAAGTGATAAATTGGCAGGTCAAGATTTGTGACTTGATGGAGAGCTTGCAAGTGGTTGCTTTCCTCTGCAGTGCTCCCTTAACCTTCTGGGTATCTGAGGTCATGGTTTTGAAGTTGTCAACAATGCCTTGCTGAGTTGTTGCGGTGGATTTGGAAATGGTAGTCTTTGGATCCCAACCAAGTGACCACAGTCTTGGATGTGAACATCTTGAGTGTTGGAACTGCACTCATCCTTGCAATGGAGGGTATTCCATTGTATTCTTGACATGTCAGAAGAATTTTGGAAGGCAGGAGATGTATTTTGTGCCACAGAGTACCCAGCTTCACATATTTTTGGTGATAATACAATTAAACGGCTAGGCTATTTAACGTGACCCGAAGGATGATACCTGGTAGGTGTACTAACATGGGCCAAATGAAGCAGGTGGGATGAGTGTAGATGGTGCGTGTTGGTCGGTGTGGGCAAATTGGGCTGAAGGGCCTGTTTCAAAGCTGTAGAACTATGATTCTACTGCAGCAAGTGGTACTGCTGGCTTTCAACTCCAGTGACCCAAATTTCATCCTGACCTCCCATTATTGCACATTCTTCATATGGCTATGTGGTTTTCTCTCAGAACGTGGTTTCCTTCCATGTCCCACAGAAATGCTGGTCGATAGGTTATTTGGTCAATGTAAATGACCCCCCAGGTGAAGTGCGTGGGAAATTAATCGGCATGTGAGATGAGTGAATAAATAGGATTGATGGGATTACTTTGAGAGCTGTCATCTATGGGCAAAGAACGGCCTCTTCTATTGTAATAAAATATCAATGCGATGGTGGGGAATTTGAGTGGTAAGAATAGCCAAGGTATAGAAAACTACAAACCTAATAAGGGAAATGGGATTTGTACAGATACATGCAGTGGTTGGCATGAATATGATGGACTGAAGGGCCCGTTTCTGGGCTGTGTTGAATGGTCGAGCAGGCAACTTGATTTTCACTGGATAGCTTTGTGATTGGACTTGATATCGCATGTTACTTGAGGGACAGCCCATCCTGAATGATCTCCAAGTCTTACAGATTGGAGGAAAGGTAGATACAGTATCTGAGAACATTTTTTGAAGCCAAGTTACCTTAACTAATGACTAGTTCTATACCTTTTGTTTAAACACTTTTTCTTCTATTTTGACAGCTCTGATTCCTGAGGTTCTTGGTGAAGAAGGTTATGAGAAAAGTTGGCAGCTGGTGCTGGAATCTCTGCAGGATCCGGTGATAAACAGGTTGGTCCACTACAGACCTTTAGATTTGCCAAGTTCAGTTTTGTACTTCGGTTGAGTTGCCAGACTGAGAATCCACTCTGAATTGAAATGCCCTGTAGTGCTCACCTTCGTTAGAAGAAAATTAGTATGTTTAATGAAAACTATTGCTGAACAAGAGAAATGCACTCAATAATTCAAATCTTGCTCGAATACTTATCTATCAGAAATAGTCAAGATTTGTTCTTGGCATTGTCCTTGTAGATCACTTTTACTGTATTTTTATATGTATGAATAATTAGAAATTAGAAAATAATGTTTTCCACTTACTGTATGCTCCAATCTTACTGAGATTTAAAGTGCATTACAGATGTGATGACCAGTAAACACATAATTTATTTATCATCCAAATAATAACGTATGACATAATAGAAGCTTCTCAATTTCTCTATCACCCAGGTTATCAGTGTGGAAACGGTAGTGATGGAAACATTTTAAAAGCTGATCCAACTCCTCGTGTTCCATCTAAAATCTGTCCATTGCTCGTTTGAAGAAACAGAATTGGTTATTACTCACATGAGATAGACACAAAAAGCTGGAGTAACCCAGCGGGGCAGGCAGCATCTCTAGAGAAAAGGAAAAGGTGATGTTTCGGGACGAGACCCTTCTTCAGACTGGTTATGGGTTGAGTAAAACAAGAGATTTAGATGATGATGTGGAGAGATAAGGAACAATGTATGAAAGATATGCAAAAAAGTAACGATGATAAAGAAAACAGGCCATTGTTATCTGTTTGTAGGGTGAAAATGAGAAGCTAGTGCCACGGGCGGGGGAGGGATAGAGAGAGAGGGAATGCCGGGGCTACCTGAAGTGAAATAAATCAATATTCATACCACTGGGCTGTAAGCTGGGCAAATTGAGTAGTGAATTTGTTTACTCACTAAAGCAGCAAACAGCCACCAGGAGCACTGAAATTAATTATTAACAATGACAAAAATATGATATCAGGTGCTGGCCATGTAGAGTTTGCATGTTCTCCTTGTGGTCATGTTGGTTTGCTCCTGGTGTTTGTTTTCTTCCCACATCCCAAAGACGTGTGGATTTATAGGTTATTTGGCCTCTTTAAATTACCATTAGTGTGTAGGGAGCGGATGCAAAATTGAATAACGTAGAACTAGTGTGAACAGGTCGGCATGAACTTAGTAGGCCAAAATGCTGGTTTCAATGGTGTATCTCTAAAATTAGATCTGTATCTCTAAAACCACATGCATCCTGCAATGGGGCAACCGGAACTGCACACAATGCTCTGAATGCAACTTAATCAAAGCTGCAACAAGACTTTCTGCCTTTGGATTTTTGCATGCAGTTCTGGTCACCCGATTGCAGGAAAGATTGCATACAAACATGTGGACACTTTAAAGAGGGTGGAGAGGAGAATGACCAGAATGCTGCCTGGATTAGAGGGCTTCAGATACAGGGAGAGGTTGGATAGACTTGGAATGTTTTCTCTTGAACATCGGAGGTTGAGGGCGAACGATAGAAGTTTATAAAATGATGAGGGGCATAGATAGGGTAGACAGTCAGAACCTTTTTCCCAGGGTGGAAATGTCCAACACTGGAGGGCATAGCTATAAGATTAGAGGGGGATAGTTTAACAGAGATTTGTGGGGCAAGCCCTGAGTGTGTCGGAAGTGAATATGAAAATGGGATAACATGGAACAAGTGGGAAAGGGCAATCGATGGTCAGTGTGGACTTAGTGGGTTGAAGGACCTGTTTCCATGCTGTATCTTCCAATCAATCAATTAATCAAAGATTTAAAACTGTGTTTGCTGTTTTATGGTTTTATATTTGCTCAGTTGACTTCAAGCATATGAACTGAGCAAGTGTCAGATTTTCCACCTTTCTAAGGTAACAAAGCTGCCCAACAGCTTTGGAAATGCACAATCCCTTTCTAATAGAATGTACTGAGGCGTGACAGATAAAATGCTTTACATGTCCACTGGCGATATTGGGAGGATGTTCATATTGCTTCTTATACTGAAAGTTTAAGGTGAAAATTGACTGCAGAATCTCTCAGTACAGAAGTCTTGAGAAAACCCAGTCTCAGCTGTAATTAGAATTCAGTCAATATCAAATTGAATGAAAATTACTGTACGTAACTTGAACCAAATGTTTGGTAGCAATATTGTCTACTTTGCCAATCTTTATGAGACCAAATGAAATCTGCATTTAATTTTTTTGTAGCCTTTTTGGCTCCCAGTAGATACAATCAGCACAATGGTGGCATCTCACGGGATTAGACAATGAGGGAAAAAAAGCCTTGCTTTGTAGCTCAGTCTTGGAAAGCAGTGCAGGATATATTTTTCAAGTGACCCATAGCTCATAAAACATCTTTTTTTAAATCTCATACAAATGAAAAGATCTGGAGCCATTTACTTGTCACCTTTTTATTGGAAAACCTTTGTATATATTATGTTATAAAAAATGATTCGAAATCGTTTTTGGTATAGTGGACACATTTTCCACATGCTGGATTGCATTTAAGCAAGCCAACTAAACCATGAATGATTTTATGTTGCTTTAAATAGTGCATTTCTTGGGGAGACTCTGGCTGCAGGCAACAGATTTTTAGGGTTCCGTCAAAAAATTTGTAGGAAATGCATACCAAATGTACACTTTCATTGCCAAATTTGATCTAATATTTTGAGTCAAAATCCCAAGTTCCCCACTTTATGTGTACCCAACAGCATTAACAAGTATTAAGTCTAGGAATTTGGTCTTTGTTGGTAACTAGGTCCCAGGATAAATCCTGACTCAGTCTATCATAAATCTAGTGTGGTTTGCATTTGCACTTTAGTCTTGACTATATTTTCTTTTCCTTTCGGACCTCAAAGGTTGCGGATTCCAACAACCTTGAATTCTAGCACTTCTCCAGACCTTCTATCTCCCTTTACCTTCCTCTGACTACATGTTTCCCACCTGTACCTACCATAGAAAACAGAACAGCACAGGACAGGAACAGGCCAATTTAACTCAACTCCTCTGCCCGCTCATAATCCATATCCTGCATATTCCATGTGCCTATCTAAAAGCCTCTTAAACACCACTATCCTATCTGCCTCCACCAGCAACCCTGGGAGCATGTTCCAGGTATTATGTTTTCACCATACCTTCTGATTTTACAATTTTTATATCATCCATAAACTTACTAACCATGCTACCATAATATCCAAATTGTTAATATAACTAACAGACGACAGTTCTGATCGTTACGGCACACCATTGGTTACAGGTTTCCTGCCTTAAAAACAATCCTCTCCCACCATCTTCTGTGTCCTGCCTTCAAACCAATTTTCTATCCAGTTGGTTGGTTTGTCCTGGATTCGATGTAATCTAACCTTCCAGACCAGCCTACCATCAGGTACCTTGTCGGACGTCTTGCTAAAGTCCATGTAGACAATGTTATTTTTGTCACCTCGTCAAAAAACTCAAATAGATGAGACAATTTCCCACTCACAATGCGATGCTGACTATCCCTAATCAGTCCTTTCCTTCCCAAGTGCATGTAGTTCCTGTCTCTGAGAATCCCCTCCAGTAACTCACCCACCAGTTATAAGGGTCATTGCTTTTCCTTACAGCCTTTCTAAATAAAGGCACAACATTCGCCACCCTTCAATCTTCTGGCATCTTGCCTGTGCCTATCTCTAATTGTGCCCACAATTACTTCCCTAACTTCTCACAATGTACTTGGACACACTTGATCAGGTCTCGGGGACTTAGCTACCATAATACATTTTAAGATGTTCAACATTGATTTATACCAATGTTGATTTCAAAAGTATAAATATATAACTAATCAGTAACAGTACAATGATTGTTCAATCTCAACTTTTGATGTTTGACTCATGCTCCCAGACAATGCGAGCCAGTTTCCACATGTTTTCACTAAAAGTGTTGAAAATCATGTTTCTCTTTATTAATATTCAAAGTTTCCTTGGCCATAATGGCCGAGGTTGATGGTGGAGGAGTGTTTCTCTGACTGGAGGATTAGAGTTGGTGTTCCACAAAGATCAGTGCTGGGACCTCTACTGTTTGCGATATTTATGGAAACTTGGATGAAAATGTAGATGGGCTGATTAGTAAGACATATTAAAATGGTGGATAGTGAAGAAGGTTGCCAAAGAGTTTAGCAGGATATTGATCATTTGGATATAAGACAAAAAAATTGGCTTTAGATGGAGTTTAAACCAGACAAGTGTGAGGTGTTGCACTTTAGGAAGGCAAATATACAGTCAACGGCAGGACCCCTGAAGTCAGATTTTGTGGTTCAGGTCCATAGCTTACTAAAAATGGAACAGCTTCCCTATAACCACCAGGCTATTGAACAATACATACTCCAATTGAACTCTGAACTACGAACTGTACTGGTTGCACGAGGGAGCTCGGACGTTGTTTTGTTCTGAACTATATTGTTTTTTGTTCATTTAATGAACTTATTTGTATTTGTTTGATTGTACTTTCTATAAAGTATTGTGTTTACAACTGTTGTGCTGCTGCAAGAATGTCATTGTTCCGTTTCAGTTCATATGACCACTAAACACTTTTGTGTCAGCATTGAGTATAATAGTCAGCAAATCGTGTTACAGCTGTATAAAACGTTGTTAAGGCTACATTTGGAGTATAGTGTGTAGTTACGGTTGGCTCATTACAAGATGAATGGTGGAGGCTTTCGCGAGGGTGTTGAAGAAGTTCGCCAGGATTTTACTGGGATTAGAAGATATTGGTTATGAGGAAATGTTGGATAGACAGATTGTTTTCTCTGAAGGCACTGATAGGGTAGATAGTCAGAGTCTTTTTCCAGGGATGGGAATGTCAAATATTAGAGAGCATAGGTTTAAGGGGAGAGGGGGGGACATGTAAATAAAATGCATGGATAGGTATATAGTTAGGAAGGGTTTCAGGGCTTAGTTGGCATAACAAAGATGGACCAAAGGACCTGTTTCTGTGCTGTTTCGAACAAAGAATATACAGCACAGGAAAAGGCTGTTCAGAGCACTATGTCCGTGCCAAACACAATACCAGGTTAATCCTATCTCCTCTGCCTGCAAGTCATCCATATCCATCCATTCCCTGCATACCCATGTACCTGTAATAAACCTCTTAAATGCCAATTGTATATCTGCCTCCACCACCACCCCTGAAATTGTGTTCCAGGCATCCACCACTCACTGTGTAAATAAAACCCGCAGCGCCTTTAAATCTTGCTCCTCTCATCTTAAAGCTATGCCTCTAGACATTTCCACGCTGGGCAAAAAGGATCTGACTGTCTACCCTATTTATACCTCATAATTTTATGTACTTCTATCAGATTTATCCCATAGGCTCCGACGCTCCAGAGAAAACAATCTAAGTTTGTCCAACCTTTCCTTATAGCTAATACTCTCTAATCCAGACACTATTCTGGTACTGTTCTGCACCCTCACCAAAGCCTCTATATCCTTCCTGTAATGGACCAGTACAGCTTTATGACTGTGCGTGGTAAATTTTTATTTACACAAACAGTAGGCGCTGGAACACGCTGCCGGGGGTGGGGGCGGGTAGTGAAAGCAGATACGAAAGTGACATTTAAGAGACATTTGGACAGGCGCATGAACAGGCATGGGATGGAGGGATACTGATTATGTGCAGGTGGATTTGATTAGTTTAGTTTAGCATCATGATTGAAATAAACATGACTGGTGAACTGAAGGGTCTATTCCTCTGCTGTTCTATAGTGTTAATAATAGAAATATTAGTTGTTTTAGTGTTTCTTGCTGGTAAGTAGTAAAGTTGGTTTCCGAAAGCTATAATAGTACACTGGCCACGACTAGTGAATGGAAATAATTTTGAGTATTCTCCTGTGGTGCATGTTTTTATCACTTATTCAACTTGTATTACAGAGTAAGTAATGGATAAAATACTATTGAGCCTAAAGAACATAAAATATATTCCAGATAGAAACTCATTGTGGCAATCAATGAAACCTGCTCTGGGCAAAATATTGAATACACTTGCAATTTAAAACATTATTTTGAAAGGATCAAGTGTCTTTATGATTTAGTTGTTTGTCCTTCATCTTCATTGTGTGCAGCAAATTGATTTCAACAGTTCATTATTTCAAGTTAATCATAAAGGTTTGGTATGAAATCTTTGCAATGCATTTTTTGTACTTTGAAAGCTGAAAAGGGGACATTACCGTGTGTTATGGAAATTCTTCTTACAGATGTATTGATACTCAGCAAGTCAAATAGTCTACCTCCATTCCTCCCTATACCTTTTATTTGTAATGCTAATGCCTGATTTCTGACAGGGAAGTTTTGATCTATCAGAGACCATAAGCAAAATGTGTATGGGTGCATTGATTTCTCATCCACCACAGCCTGGTTGACATTGAGAATAAAGCCAAATTGTGTTAATCCATAAATATTGATGCCAAGGATCAAAGATGCTTCTTTTAAAATCTGCAGTAAAGATAATCTACTGCAAGATAAATAGTCTTTGATTGTTATGCCTTCACTATAACTGATGTTGACACACTAGCTTACTTACTTCTAATTAATTTCATATTTTCAAGCTCTGCTCCCTCGCTGATTCTCTCCCTTTCATTGAACCAGATCGATTGAATCCTCGGTCATAATTGACCCTAGCTTGAGCCTCAACTATTTATCTTTGCCATCACAAAGACACTAATATAATACTGCCTGACTTTGCCTCAACCAAAGGCCAGCTGCGACTGATCCATGCGTTTCCTGCCAAGGTTTGACTGTTCCAATGCCCTGTTCCACTTTCTGTAAATTTAAGATAATCTAAGACACTGCTGCCTCTGCCCTACTCCAATTCAACCACCATCCATGTGCTTGCTGACCTTATTTGACTCAATGTTAAACAATATGTTAATGTTAATATTCGCATGTTTGCTTTAAAGTCTCTTTATATATTCTTACCTCTCACTCATTTTGTAATATTTGTCAGTCCTTTATTCTGTTGTCATTTCCAAATGTGATTGCCATTGATGATTATGTCTTCAGTTACCAGGTCTTACATTCTGGTATTCCCTCCCTCACTTATTATGAAAACATCACGATCAAACTTTGTGGTTTGTTTCAAATTCATTTATAATGGTCCTGTGACATGCCTCAGGATATTTTGCTGGGTAGAAGGCCCTTTTTAAAGAATTAATATAGTAGATGTGGTTATCATTTATTGTCTTGTGAAGATGAGTAGTCAGCTGTCTTCTAGTGACTATAATTTAATAATGCTATCAGATAGGAAGTTCCAGCGATGATGAAGGAACCACAATATATTTCCAGGTCAGGTTGGTGTGCTGCTTGGAGAGGTTGTGAATTGCTGATGGTAGTGTTTTAAGGTGCCCACTACCATTGGTAGTAGAGTTAGTCAGTTTGGTAGGTGCTTTCATTGTGGCCAAAGCACGTATCTTGTGTTTTATAGATGGTGCACAATGTGCTGGTGTAAATGATAATGCTTCCACTCTGGTTTCAAGATTCAAGAGAGTTTATTGTCATGTGTCCCAAATAGGACAATGAAATTCTTGCTTTGCTTCAGCACAACAGAATATAGTAGGCATAAATAAATACAGAACAGAACAGATCAGTGTGACCATATACCAATGAATATATATATATACACATAAATAAACAGATAAAGTGCAATGGGCTATTTAACGATCAGAGTTTTGTTTGAGTTGAGTTTAATAGCCTGATGGCTGTGGGGAAGCAGCTATTCCTGAATGACTCTGAGCTGGCACATATGATGAAGACGGTGCTTTGTGCTGGTTGAGTGGTTTATGAGGTGGTGCACTCCTTTCATTTATGTAGGGCTTCTGTGGTGTCAGAGTTCTCAATGCCATCACAAATGATCCTTCTCCACGTTGAGTGGTCAAGCACAGGGGAATCACAGAGGTCATTTTCTCAAGGAGGTTTTGAACACATCCTTGAATCTTTTCATTTGTCTGTCTGGTATTCCATAACAGGGTTTGGAATAGGCCATAAGGTTTGGAAGCCTGGTGTGAATACGTGCTACCTGAAAGAAGGTTGAAAACATCATCCATCATTTTACTCATGACTGAAAGTAAATTGATTGGGTGGACATTAACCAGATTGGATGTGTCTTGATGTTTGTGAACAGGATGTACCTGGGCAATGTTCCACATTGCTGGGTAGATATCAGTGTATAAATAAATCAGTAGAAGATGTAGTGGTTTTTCCACATAAATAAATGGTATATGTGTATATAGATTGCGTTCATGTTTAAAGTCATTTAACATTTTTATTGGATTGCACCCACTGCCTCCAGGAAGGCGATCCAAATGCCAATTAAATTGGAGTTGGACGTCATTTACAGCAAGTATTTGGCACACGATTCCAGTCACCGTATTGCATTTTAATCAAAAATACCTAAAGCTTTTATTTGGACTAAAATTGAAATTCAGCTACATTCAAAGAACTGTCAAGATTTCAAACACACCTCTGCCTTCAGTCTAACTACCATATGGTGTAAAGCTGCCTTTTGTTCTTAAGCCTTTGAGGGCATTGTGTACAGCGTTCAGAAATAATGATTGTTTCTTTCTATTTTTTTGAGAGTCCTCAAAGACGAACACATTTCGAGACTCTCTGTGGGTATTGCTGGATTTTTAACATTTCAACTCAGTGCCTGAGGGACGTCTCAAATTCTGCGAAACTAAAATGTACCACAGTGGGTTAGATTGCTTTTTGCATCTTCTAGATGTCATGTATAACCACAACCTGGGCTCTAGATCTAAGGTGAAGGAACACAGAGGAGCACAGTGGCACAATGGCACAATGATTGGCGCTGTTGCCACATGGCACGTCTTTGGAAATTGGGAGAAAACCAGACTGTCAGTTCTGACCGGGTAGTAGCTGTTCGGAGTTTGCACTTTTTTCCTCTGGCCTTGTGGGTTACCCCAGGTACTCGGGTTTCTTCCCACATTCTTGCCTTCACACCCAAGGTCATGTTACCTGCAGCTCTGTATTTGGAGCACAACTTCACAATGCTTATCCTGAAAGCTGTTTTGAGAATGTCTCTATTCTTTTATGGTCATGTTGCCTAATTCTTGTTGTAACTCTGCAATCATTGCACATTCTCCATTAATAGACATCTGGTCTACTGCATGTGGGATCTGCTGCTTGACTTCTTAATCCCAGAAGCTTCCAACGAGGAGTTCCAAAAGTCTCTATTGACCTCTGCTTCAGGAAGCTCAGAGAAAATGCTGGGATGAGGTAAGTGGCTGATCTAGCAAATATTCTCATTGGCATTTTGCTTCTCTGATGTTCTAATGTCAATGCCTGTCATCTGCCTATTTTGACTATCATGAATAAACTAAATCTGCAGATGCTGAAATCTTCAGCAAAACACAAAATAGCTGGGGGAACTCAGCGGGTTAGGTAGCATCTGTGGATGGAATGGACAGACGATGTTTCAGGTCTATTGTATAATAAATTCCAAATGTCTATTCTAGTTTTACTTCACATTAGCAGTTTGGAAGAGGCACATCAACAATTTTTCAGCCATGAACCCATTAGTAGAAAAAACAGTTGTACCTGCAAGCTATGTTATGGTTACATTCCAATTTGTAATCAGATAATTCTTTTCTTGCATATCATTGAAATAAATTTCTTGGCCAACATCTCCAGTTTAAAGGCTATTTAAGTTTAAAACCTGTGAAATTTGTCCAGAATTGTAAAGTGGTATTTATTTATCAACAACGGAATAAAGTGGGTTTTTTCTGGATTTACTTATAGCTTTTTCTCTCTTGTATAGCCAAGAACCATCTCCACCCATCAACTGAATACAAGGGAAGTGTATCTCAAGAATATTGCTGGGATGTCGTGAAAAGAGATCAGATAAAGGTCGTTTTGCACAAGTGGATGCAAGATCAATTCTGAGTCTAAATTCTTTACATTTCAACATTAGTTTCATAGTAAAATGAATGCACTAAATAATGAGCTATTTATTGAAAATGTAATGCATGTTAGAAATTATCTGGCACTGCGCTCAGCTTTGTTCATCAGAGAAGATCTGGATGGGTTATTTTACACTGTATTGGCCTTCTTCAGTGGATAGAATGTGTACAGAGAAATCAAGATAATTGTAACGTTTAACGTGCAATACTGTTAAAACTAACACAACTCAAAAAGGTGAGTTTTAAATGTCTTTCATTCATCAGATGACAACACCTCGGAGGTAGGTGTATACAGCAGTCTTCTCAATCATTCCTTCTCGCATTTCATCCGCATAAATGACTAAGCTGCTTTATTATGGTTGTGCTGCCAAGACCAGTCCCCATAAATGCACTAATTTAAAATATTTATTCAAACATTCCTAAAACCAATGCTTTTTCTGCAATGGTACATGCTGGTATAAAGTACCTCTTCAGAAGTCAAACGTCATTATTTTGTTTTCCAGTCACGTGACACGCATGTTTGTTAATCGTGCGTACTGGCAACTTTTTATCTACAAAAAGCACTGCCTAAAACAGAAATACTAGCACAATGTGCACTTACTGTTTAGCACTTTTTGGGGTACCAAGTCCATGAAATTCTTCAGAATTATTTTATTTAGATTACACAAATGTGGAAGACATTCTCTTTTCATGTTAAATGGGTTTCTGCTGCACCTTTAGCTGGGGAACACATTAAAGGATTTTTTAAAATTACGACCCAAGCAAAAAGAAAAAAATTTGAAGCTGCAATCCATACTTAGTACAACATGGTGGCTGAGAGCTATTCCTTGTTGTCTGTCACAGTTTGGCCTTGGATAGAACAGAAGTCACCAATCTTAGCTTTGTTTTAATCAAGATATAGTTGTTCAGAGGCGACCTATTTAATTGCCACATATTTTTTAATTTGTTGAATCGCTTGAGCGACGCGCATGTTTGGCCATTGAGAGAAGCTGCAGCATGAGAACCACTGCTTGCAGGTGTGTAACTGATGTGAAATGGCAATGCTGGAAATACTCAGCAGCACCATTAATGTTTCCATTCAGTGTCCTTTCTCCACAGTCTGACTGCTGAGTGTCTACAGCAGTTAACATTTTTATTATACGTTTTGAGCATTTGCAATGTTTCTGTGAATTTGATATTGAATTAGCGGCTTTTAAAAGTATATAAGAAAAATTGTATTTTCAGTCTCAATTATAATTCTGATGTAGGTTAATTATTTATCAACCTGTGCTGCAGTTTCCTCATTCCAAGGTTGACATTTGTAAATAATAACTAATACAGAGCAAGATATGCTTCCTGTCAGGATAAAACACAGTGCTGTAACTATTTGATCTTGTCCCCCTCTTCCATCTGCTGCTATGTCCATCTGCTGTGGTGGTGAATTGTTGGGTGTTGCTTAATGCAAACTGAATTATCTTGAAAATAGAAAAGGTGCCTCAACCCATTCTGCATTAGATGTTAAACATTATCTTTTGAGCTTGTATGAAAGTCTGTCTTCTGCGGACATAGACTGAAATAAGGAACAGAATCAAAGCACAAATACAAAGTTGCACCTTCCATTAAATTCTCTGTTAATCATTTTCCTCTACCTAACTGTGCCTGCCATTTTCTTTAGAAATAGAGCAGACTTTGAGAGTTTTGCTTAATTTAAATGTTATGTTGAATAATCAAACAGTTATGGAGCTAGACTACCAATTCCTGTAAGCTTCTTCTGGGATCTTAAGCACTTGTGCTAAATCCAGGGGTTTCATGCTTGTAAAGAAACACACATTCCAAATTGTGGAAATTTAGTTCTCTTTCACACTAATTCCCCAATAGACACAACTGGGACTCCCATGCACAATAAATCCATGTACCCAAACTCAGGAAATTCAAGTTGACCCAATCTCCCCCAGATTCTCACCTGCTCCCTTTCCTAATTCCTAGCCTTTCCAGACCTTTTCATCACTCATGCAGAGTCAGATGCAGCCGTAAATTTTCTGAGCTGGAGGATTAATTATTATTAAAAGACTAAATGTCTAAACCTCTTTCAGGGAACAACCTGTTCTAGCTATTAAGGTGGTACAAGAGTTGTTACTCCTTATATATGTAGTCCCTAAGGCTGATCTCAACAAGAAGTAGTTTCATATATCAGTGCAGCTAATCATAAGCTTTATATGATTAATGTGAATAGCAGCAAGAGCCAGACATAATTGGATCAAGGGCAGGATTGGCCCAAATAATCTGTATTGCTTGTTGCATTCTCTTTCCCGTTCTCAATTCAATGGTTCAATGGTTTTTTATTGTCACATGTACCTGGTTACAGTGACATTCCTTTTTAGCATACAGTTCAGTAAAAATATTATTATACATAGGCACAATTATGCTCAAGTACAAGAGTGTAAGAATAGTAGATTTTGCTGAGGCAGTATACAAGAGTCACCACATTATCAGAACCATCTTGTACCCTTCAAGTTCAAAGTAGCTACAAATGATAGTCTTAACTTGGCCATAAAGGCCCAATGTCCTGGTGGCGGCACTGCAGGGTCGACCTGGCCTGGCTCGGCCCGGCGATTTTGTTGGTGTCCTCCACTGCAACTCCGTGCCTTTGCAGGCCGTTTCCAGTTCATGCATTGGACCACTTGGAGCAGCAATCGATTTAATCAAGCCCCAGGCTGCTGCAGGGTCTCCAACGGCCCACCTCACCAACGCATCTATCCGAGCACGTCGTCCGGCAAGCACGCCGTCCCTCGTCTCATTCAGCCAGCCTTTGTGTCCCAGGGGTCTCCTGCAGCCGATCTCAGAACACCCAGAGCGCTTCCGAGGGCGGGGGATGTGAGCTCCCAGCCCTTTCGTCGACAGCACCCCCTTCTTCTGTTTACCGCTGCCACCATCTTGAAGCAAAGGGTTGCTGTGTTTGTAAAATGAAGAGTGAATGCTCAATTGAGTCTTATTGAAGTTTTGTGGGTAAAGGAGTAAAAGGAAGAAATTGACTCGTGCTTGAAAAGAAGATAGACCAGGCTTCAAAGTTGCTTTAAATAGAATTTAAAAGCTTGATGCTAATGCTGAAGTTCATCTCAGTTAATGAGAAGCTGAAGTACTTTATAGTGGAACCCATTGGCATGATGCAGGTTGAACATAATGGAAATCCACACAGGCAGATGCACAAGCTGCTATTTTAAGATTTCTGTTTTTCCAAAGTGACACTTCAGTTAGATGCTACTGTTTTGCATCAGGATATTATTGGGTAACTGTGGATATGGTGTATGTTTGCATAAATATGCAGAGCATGTTCAATTATAACTATTCATTGTCTCAAAAGTTAAGTGACTAGTCAGAGTTCCCCGTTGTAAAACTCAAGCCTGCTGCTTCTAAGAATTGTGAACTTGTTAACTATGAAACATTGTCTCCCACTAGCCTTGGAGTGACGGAGCCAGTTTTAACCATTCTCCTAACGTGGGAACCAGTAAGTTACTCACATAATTTACACTCGACCCAATGAAGTTAATTGAAAGGAAAATGGAGCAGAATGCTACACAGGTGATTACCCGACTGCTGATGATACCATGCAGATGGCAACAGTTAGGATCAGCTGAGATGTGTCTGTACTTTCATGACTTACCCTGAAAATGCATTGCTGTATGGAGAACAATGTGGTCAGATTTTGTAATAGAGTTATAGTTTATGATGTATATTGTGCATTAAAGTTCTATAAATAAAGCTTTGAAGATGAGTGTCAGATACTCTGATCAATTTTATTCACAGCCGTTGTCCAACAGCTTCACTGACTCAACACCAGAACGGGTTTCTGGACAAAAGAAATGGTCCATCTCTGAAATGCCTTCATGTTTCTAAACAACTTCCAAGGAAATGAAGGATCCTGACCCGAATCATCACCTATCCATGTTCTCCATGGAAACCTATACCTTCTTCCCAATGTGAGTAGTGAAATGAGAGCATGGTCAGGGTGCTGTAGGTCCCCTCAACGGGTGTAGCCAGCAAATGATGATGCTGGCTACATTTTAGAGGTTGCACCTCCTATAGATCCCTTTGATGGTGGTGATGTCTGTACCTATGATGGACTGGGCAGTATTCACCACGTTTTGCAATCTCCTTCGTTCCTGGGCTTTCTTCATGATGCACCAATGTGGTAGGTCCAGGACAGATCTTCAAATCAATGTATGCACGGGACCTAAAGAGGGGCCATGCAACGTTACAAATGACAGAAGAATTAAAATTTGTTCAAAATCATTTTATTTGGTCACCATCAAAAGCTTCATGCATGCTGGTGCTAATCCAATGGTAACAGAAAATGCTGCAAACATTTGGGAGATTGGCAGCCTCTTCAGAAACTGAAACAAGTTTCAACTAGAAGAAAAATAGATAATAGGTTAGTTTTACATTTAAATGGCAAGGAAAGTGGTGAAAAGGCAGGGAGAATATCTGATCGGGTGAGGAGAGAGTTGCTATGGGAATCTGAAGAAGGGTCCCAAGCCTGCCCATTCCCTCCACAGATGCTGCCTGACCCGTTGAGTTATTCCAGCGCTTTATTTCTTTTTTATAAACCAGCATCTACAGTTTCTTGTGTCTCCAAGTAGATGTATTGGATTGAGGCAAATTATATTGCAAAGTCATATCTCAACAGCACCTGCAGGATGTAATGACAATGGAGACAGTCAAAGAATGTTCTCAGAGAACACTGAAAAAGAACCATTTACGTTGGTGCGATAAATAATATT
Source organism: Malacoraja senta (assembly GCA_038087875.1). Classification (NCBI taxonomy): domain Eukaryota; kingdom Metazoa; phylum Chordata; class Chondrichthyes; order Rajiformes; family Rajidae; genus Malacoraja; species Malacoraja senta. The sequence goes on from CM075988.1 coordinate 20,273,498, forward strand.
TAAACATTAATTCAGGTTACTCATTGCTGCCAACTAAATTGTTAAGCATTTTTTTATTACTATGAAGTTATTCTATACATCCTCCTTAGCGTGTAAATATATATAAAATTTCTTCCCTCTGAACAATTTTTACTGTTGTAACTCTCCAGAAATTTGCTCGCAATACTGTCCTTTCCATAACCAATTGAAAAGTAAAGGTTTTAGCACAAATTTGAAAGTTTGGCAATCTGTTTAGCCTTTTCTCTTGTGCAACCGTATATGTACACATTAATTTCACATACGTCAATTGTATTATAACTGGACATGAGAGGGAAGCATTTTATACACACAGGAAAAGTGAAAAGCATATTTCTGTAATGTTATACACTCTTTAATGTCTCCCAAAGGAAACAAAAAAATATGAGACTACTGGCTCTACAAACATTAAGAAAGCCAACACTCTTGCGGTTTGAATCTGCACACTAGTGTAGGGGAGTGCAGTGCTAATGTTACTAAATGAATAATCCAGAGGCCAGCACTAATAGACCTGGGAATGTGAGTTCATATCCCAGCATGGCATTTTGTGAATTTGAAATTGATTTAAAATTCAGCAGATAAAATAAAACCAGAACCAGTAAAATATTGGTCATGAAGTTTTTCAAACTTGTTTAAAAAAAAGAAAGACATAGTTCATTCATGCCCTTTATAAAAATATTTCTCATGTTGGGGGAGTTCAGATAAAGTGGTCAGAACTAGCACAGGGACATCTTGGGTAATGTTAACATTTATACAAAGAGTACTAGAAATTTAGAGCACTCGTCAGCTGTAGAGCTGCGTATTCATTTTAAAACTAATGCAGATACATACTTTTCTTAGACCACGTTACTGAATGTAATAGACCAAGAAGGGTTGATTAAGCATGGTCTAAATGAACTGAAGAACGTTCCTTCCTTATCCTGTCTGATTAGCCTGTGTCCTGTTGAACTCCTTTACCCACTGACATATCACTGCCTCAAAATCCTATCAGTGATTCGATATGTCACTGGATACTCCAATGAACTTGTCGAAAGTATCAGGAATGCTTGCATCATGACCTGGTATGGAAATTTCAGCTGACAGACCTGTGAGACAGTGGTGGACTCAGCCCGGCCCATTATGGGCACAGCCCTCCCCACCAACTAAAGCATCTATATGAGGCACTTCCTCATGAAGGTAGCTTCTATCATCAGGGATCCCCACCATCTGGGCCATGCCCTCTTCTCACTGCTACCATCAGGCAGTAGGTACAGAAGCCTGAAGTCCCACCACATCAGATTCAGGAACAGCTATTCTCCTGCAATCATGCGGTTGTTGAACTGACCTGCACAACCCTAATCCTACCATGACAATGGAACACTACAGACGATGTCTTCCCCTACATGGGGGTTTCTAATTGTGTTTTTCATTAAATACTAATACCAAATTCCTCTGGGAAACACAATTTCAGTTTTTGTGTGTTTGAGACTGTGTTCCTGTGATGCTGCTGCAAGCAAAATTTTCATTATACCTGCCCCTCACCATACCTGTGTCTCTGACAATAAACCCGACTTGCCTTGACAGTGGCCCACCTCTGTCCAGGAGCAATAAGGGATAGACCATGAACGATGGTCTTTCTAGCGTTGTTGACATTCCAAAAATGAACCAAAAAAACAGCATATAAATTCTACGTAGCTCGGTCTGAGGAGAGAAAAATGGTCATGATTTTTTAAATTAAACTATTGTATCTTGTTTTACATAGTGCAAGTATAAAATATGGCCAGCGAAGAATGTGTGTTTACTGCCATATGCTAGCATTTAAATAGATAGGCCAGGCCTTGCAGAGTTTTTGACATTTAATAGCAAGGGAACATATTTTTTACTCAAATTGACTGAGTTGGAATGCAGGAATGTTAGCAGATGCTTCAAATCGGGTCTTTTCCTCTCCTTATAAACCGGACATTTTACTTCAATTAATTCAGACCACAGGTGTCAGTTGGATTTCACGATTGTCAGGGGACTCTTTAGTCTGCAGCTTTCTGTGTCTACAATGGCACTGATATAAGCAAGCTGCTCAAGCCAAGGAAACAATTCAGAAGTGATTTACTTAATAAGGACTGTGTGACATTCCATTTGGGATTTTTCAAAAACGTGCACTTTGCTATTTTGCATTGTAGTAAAATGAAGTTCATCATGGTTTGGCTTGTAAAGCTTTTTTTGAGTTCTGCGTTTGGACTGGGCTGAAAATTCTCTATGAGAACTGGGATTGATGGAAGTCCTAAATGCCAGGCTTTCAACTGTAAACAAAAGGTTGTAAAAGGTCACAAAAACTCCGGGTTTGCTAATGCTGCCTGATATGCAGTAAGATGGAGAGTGGTTTAAATGCATTTGCTAGTATAACTTTTCTCATTAAAAAGGACAGTGGGTAGAGCTGCTGCCTCACAGTGCCGCAGACCCAGGTTCGATCCTGACATTGGGTGTTGTTTATGTGGAGTTTGCACGTTCTCCCTTGGTCCTCTTGGGTTTTCTCCGGTGCTCCGGTTTCCTCCCACATTCCAAAGACTTGCGGGTTTGCAGGTCAATTGGTCTCTGTAAATTGCGCCTAGTGTGTAGGGAGTGGATACGAAATTGGGATAATGTAGAACTAATGTAAAGATGGTTGGCATCGATTTGGTGGACTGAAGGGCTTGTTTCCTTGCTGTATTTCTAAACTAAAACTCCTTGCCATTTGGATTCCAATGTTTCCCAAGGATGTCATGTGTTACAGAAACAATGTACCACCAATGTAACCTGTTCGACAATAGGTAGCATAGTAAGATTCTAATTCAAGGGAGCTGCCACTGGTAAAATGACCCCAAATAAATGACTGTTATAAAATCCTGATGGGGACATTTCACAATGATAAAACCAAAAGCTATAATTTTCAACAGGTCGGGTAATAACAATGTATGAAATTCATAGGTGATGTTTCCAGTCAACGACTTTTCACCCAAAATGGGAAATGTTAGAGATAAGATGCAGGAAAAGGGAGAATGGGAGGAATGAATAGTTCTGTCATTTGGTGGAATGCCAAAGAGTCCGATTGATGAAAGGGGTGATGGAGCAAGTTAAAGGAGCAAAGGGACAAGCGAAGAAACTGAAAATGGGTCCAGAGGAGGTGTAAATGGGAACATCATGCTAAAATTGTTGAATCCAAAAGCTGCAATAGGCAAATTTGGTCCTCTTGACCTCTGGATCTCAGAGGTTGAAGCAGGGAAGAAAAATGAAATGACAAACAAAAGTTCCCAAGTACCACCTCACAGTGATCTTCAGGAATAGATTACTTGGATAAGGAGTCCAATTTTCCACTGATTCCATTCATGAGCAATTGGAAAAAAAAATCTTTTCGTTTTTCCTCATTAGAAAGGAAAATAATTTGGTTTAATAATTATCATCTTGCTTCTCTGCTATACCTCCAGTAGAGAGATGTTGTCTGTGCTCATAACTGAAGACTGCAAAAGTTACATTGCAACCAAAATTACCTTGCAACTTTCTTTTAGATCCCTGCTGTTTGATAAAAGTTGGTTTGCTATAAAAAATATAACACGAGTAAGTGTGGATCTTAATTTAATAATTGATACAAATTTATCCTGGACATTTGACGTATTTTCAGATTATTTTCTCACTGTGGAAACAAGCTAATAATATCTGATAATATTTTTAGCTTCAGGATGTTTTACATGGCTAAAGATCTAAGTTGAAAAAGAGAAATGGAAAACAAGCTAACAATTTCTAAAAATATTTTGAGATTTAAGATATTTAATGTGGATAAAGATCTGAGAAGGAGAAATGAAGACCTTCTATCCCTTTTATCCATCGGTGTCAATGATGGAATAAAACTCTCAAACCAAACTAAACCACATGGGTCACATCCAGTGGTCTTGCTGCTATGTATTGTGCAGATTATCTTGGACTCTTGTAAAATTATTCTATAAATTGTGGCTATAGTATTTGTAAGTCAGGATTGCAGGAAGTGTCCACAGAGAAAGAAACAGAGGCTACTTTCAATGACCTAAATAATGCTAACAGATGCTGTCTGAATATTTCCAGCATTTTCAACTTTATTTCGGATATCTAGCATCTGCATTATTTTGCTTTTTAATCTGCTTGGTCATCTAGGACATCATCTTGATTTGGCTAGAGTTCTGAATTCAGATGGTGCAAAAACCTACACAAACAATACTTCGAGAGATAGTACATACAGAGATAGTCGATATTTTGGTTTCTAATGCAGGGTCACGACCCGAAACAGGACCATTACTTCTACAGATACTGACTGACCCACTGAGTTCCTCCAGATTCCAACATCTGCAGTCTATTGTGTCTCCTGATAAATAGCATTTAAATGAGCTATAACTTCCTGATCTTCATACGTTATAGGAGCAGAGTTTGGCCATTCGGCCGTCAAGTTTACTCCGTCATTCAATCATGGCTCATTTATCTTTCCCTCTCAACCCCATTCCCCTGCCTTTTCCCCATAACCCCTGACATCCTTACTAATCAAGAATTTGTCCATCTCTGCTTTAAAAATAGCCATTGACTTGGCCTCCACAGCTGTCTGTGGCAATGAATTCCACAGAATCACCACCCCCTGATTAAATAAATTCCTCATATTTTCAAAGTTACGTCCTTTTATTCTGAGTCTATGGATTCTGGTCCTAGACTCTCCCACCAGTGGAAACATCCTCTCCATATTCACTATATCCAGGCCTCTCACTTTTCACTAAGTTTCAATGAGGTCCCCCGTCATCTTCTAAAGAGTTTGGAGTAGCTTATTCCAGGTACACCATAATAATGTGCTTTATCTATGCATTTCACCAGGCAAGTAGACTGCACTTGCCTCTGCTTCTCATTATCCTGAATATATATCTGGGTGGCTGAAAATGTATATCTTGAAGAGCGAACAGAGTGTAACAGGCTCACACTGGGATGCTGGGGTCAATTATGACCCACTTCAGATGACTTGCATGTGTCTTGGCTACGCAGCGGTTTGGAAGCACGCACATAATCTGATACAAAATGTACTAAACTTGCAGACAGGTCTCAACCTTGCATTTCGATCATCCTTCCCCAGACATTTTAGTAATTAAATATGTTGTCATTTTCTTTGCTACTGCCAAATAAAAAGTATCTTATTGAACTGGATGTCTGTGGAAGCACATTGCTCAGAATCTGGCTTTAAGCTCAGAGTTAAGAGAACATCTTTTGCTAAATAGTGGGGCCTTGAGCCACAACCACTGTATTAATCCATTAACCCCATGGTTCTTCTAGATTTCTATTAGAGCATAATTGGACAAAATTAGAAAGATTATTTTGCAATGAGTTATTTAAAATAATCTAAGATAATCTAGTCATGGAGTTGTACAGCTTGGAAACAAGCCCTTCAGCCTAATTTGTTCACGCCAATTTAATTGTATAATCCAACTGGACATTATTTGTATTTTGATTTATATTTTTTCCTTTTGTATGTCTTAAGATAATATTCATTCCTCTTAAAAAGGTGTATCAAATTATGAGGGTAATTCTTTGGGTGAATGGACAGAGTATTTTACTCAGGGTAGAGTAGATTTAATAAGAATCTAAGGGGCATGATTTTCACTCAGAGGTCAGGTACAATAGCGTTTGAAAAATTGTTGGACAGCTACATGGATAGGAAAGGTTTAGAAGGATATGGACCAAATGCGGGCAAATGGGACTAGCTTAGATGGAACATCTTGATCGACATGGATGAGTTGGGCTGAAGGGCCTGTTTCCGTGCTGATTAATTCTATAATTCTGTGACATGAGGGAATTAAAGTTTAAGGGCTACAGGCATGGAGGGGTGGAAAGAGACTATTGGAATGTAGTACTGACTGTCGGCATGGACTCGGAGGGTCAAGTAGCTTCATCTTGTTCTGTATTACACAATCCAAACACCAAGATTTGATCCAGCCAGCACAGTTATACTGTAGATTATTTTCTCTATCGAGTTAACAATTTGCACTTTTCCATTCAGTTACCTTATACAACCCAGCTTACTCAGTTCCCACCTTCTCTGACTGGAGAAGAATTTCACTTTGACCGTGTATCGGTAGTGTCCTTGCTGTAGCAACTATGATTTTCATGGATACAAGGAACTGCAGATGCTGGTTTCCAAAAAAAGACATAAAGTGCTGGAGTAACTCAGCAGGTCTTGCAGCTTCCCTGGAGAACATAGACCTTCTACGGATTTTGTCTTTAGTCCCACCAAGGACATAATTTTTTTTCACTATTACCATTACCTAGTATTACTGTTATTAATTTGATGTACTTTTGATTTGTATATATTATCTGTGTTACTGTATTTACAGGCCTGTGGATCTGCAGCAAGTAAGAATAGTATTGTTCCATTGTCGGCACGTATGACAATTAAACACTCTTGAAACCTGTGCCAACTATTGCAGCTGATGCATCTATTCTAACAGCAAGCCCCCTTTAGAACAACAGCTGCCACGTAAATCTCATCTTTCAGCTCAGGCCCTGTAAAACAAGACTGTTCTTCGGCTTTGTTGCGTAAGGAGTGGAGCTCACTGACGGAGTTACCATTATCAATGAAGAGGGCTGGTGATCACCGACCAGATATCACAGCAGCATCAAATGCAGACCTGCGCCTCCTGACGGCATTGGTGACGCTACAGAGTGGGGTCACGCGGATTCTTTGGATGATTGACGTTGCTACTATCGAGCAAGGGGAATGTGTTGTTGGATGTTTGTGAATCAGGCAGGCAGCTCAAATTCAACTGTGTAGCCATGCACAACATTTCGAGCTATCACAGGGGCCTCCAGCTCATCAGGTGCCAGACGTACCTTCCCACATTACAGCACAATAACATCAATAAGCCGAAAGTGGACTTCATTGATCATAAACATTATCCACCTCTTCAGCACCACTGACCGGAGGTGCAATTTCTTCTTTTATAGTGATGAAGTACAGCAAAGTCAATGTCTAGTTAAGTTTATTATTGTCATATGTACTGAGGTACAGTGAAAAGTTTGTTTGTTGCATGGGATCCAATGCATGTCCTTATTGATGCAACAGGTCAAAAGGAAATAATAAAATATTTGGAAATTTAGTTTATAGAAAGACAAAGGGAAGGGAAGCATAAGAATCTACAGATGCTGGAATCTTAAGCAAAGCACAAAGTACTGGAATAACTCAGCGGGTCAGGTAGCAACGTCAACAATTCCTTCTCCCCAGAGATGCTGCCTGTCCCGCTGAGTTACTCCAGCTTTTTGTGTCTAGCATCTGGGGAGAAAATGGACAGGTGACATTTCTTTAGACTATGAGCCTAGGGCAGAACATGGTCGGAGAGCAGCAGTCCTCTTGATCTGTTACATCAATTAGGGTTCATCAATAAAGGCTCAATTGACTACATAAAAAAACAGGTGTGATTGAGAAATATCTCGGGTTAATTCCTAGAATGGGGGACTGGCGCTCCAAGTTCAAGAAATGGTTCAGTTTCATGGGAGCAAAGGTGAAACTATGACAGCAATCACCGAGGGCGAGCAGAGAGAGGCTCTCATTGAACAGAGAGGAGGGTGAACTTCTTCAAACTTCTCCCTCCCTTCTTTGAAGGATTATCACAGTGGAGCAGTAAAATAGGGACACAGATGGTGGAACCTCAAGCGAAGTGCTGGAGGAACTCAGCAGGTCAGGCAACAACTATGGAAGGAATGGACAGATGATGTTTCGGTTCAGGATCCTTCTTCATACTCTCAGGTGGTGAGAGGTGTGGATTAAATAGAAAGGTTAATTGTGATAGATGAGAAAATCCATTGAGCTAGAATGAGATTCCGGTTTGGCAGTTTCTGTTCCCAATTACTGGAATATAGTGCAAGAAGAGATCAATTTATTGGCTGTTCACCAAGAACACATTAGTTTGTGGCAAGATGACAAGATCTTTCCAGCGAGTTGTTGTGATGATTCTTTGCGTGGAGCCAGCTGAGTGCTGTTGACGGTCACAGGAAGGTCCAGCAATGGGTGGGAGATATCAGCAGCAACAGCTGCAGCCCTCTTCCCAGCTGTTAACATCTGCACGTTTACTAAAGCAACAGCAGTCCAAGGAGACGATGGAACAAACCAAACACATGCAATGGAGAAAGGTCAGTTGAGATCCGTGGCCACAGAAGAGCAACACTTAGCACTTTGTCCACCATTTCAAACCAGCTGAACTCAAGGGTCTAGTCTCAAATTCAGCCAAACTGTCAAAGGTTACTTGTTGAGACACAAGAAACTGCAGATGCTGGAATCTTGAGCAAAAAGAGGCAATACAGTATCTGTGGAAGGAATGGGCAAACACATTTTTTCAGGTCAGGACTCTTCTTAAGAAGGGTTCTGACCCAAACTTCATCTAGCTGTTCCCTCCACTGTTCTGCCTGACCCATTGGGTTACTCCAAAGTTTCCTTCGAGCAATTAACCATCTGGATACATTGACATTAAAGTCATAGAATTATACAGTGTGGAAACAGGCTCTTAGGCCCAACTCTTCCATGTCGACCAACATGCTCATCTACACTTGTCCCACCTGCCTGCGTTTGGCCCATATCCCTCTAAACCTATCCTATCCTTATTCTCGAAGCTGCTAATACATTTTTCTCTTAACCAGGTGATTTTCAAAAAGGAATTTTCTGGTCTTAGTTTGCTACTTTTAAATGTATGTTGTTATGCAGTTTGTTATTGGTGAATTTCAAAGATTCATGTCACTTTTCTGTTTGATGTTGGTACTGTAGCTTGTGTAGAGAATAGCAGAAAGATGGAAAGCACAGAGACTAACCAGCAGGTAGCTATGAAATCGTGTCAATCGACCATCCGGTGAGTAACAAAGTAGATTTCAGAACTACAGAGTCAGAATAACCCTGCTGATGTAAATGTCCATTCATAACGCTTCTAATTATTTATAAACATAGCTGATTATTTTGGTGTTGACACTTGTGGTGTCACGAGGAGAGTTTGAATATCTAAATTAGTCGACTGAGAATAACATCTGTCCGAGGGAATCGTGAGAATCTATTACGGAATATGTTATAGCAGGACAATCTAGCATTGTCAAGGTAACCAGGCAAATGCATAGGACCATACAAAATGGAAACATGTCCTTCAGCTCAACTCATCCATGCTGACCAAGATGCCCCATCCAAGGTAGTCCCATTTGCCCGTGCTTGGCCCATATCTCTCTAACCTTCCCTATCCATGTACCTGCCCAAATGTCTTTTAAATGTTATTATCTTTCCTGCCTCAACCATTTCCTCAGGTAACATGTTCTATATGCCCACCACCCTCTGTGTGAAAAGGTTGCCCCCTTTCACTTTAAACCGATGTGCTCTAGTTCTTGATTTCCCTATCCTGGGTAAAAGACTCTTTGTATTCACCCTATCATTATTCATATATTCCAATAGTGCCACATTCCAATAGCCCTTTCCCCCCCTCTATGTCTGTAACCCTTCAAGTTTAATTCCCTCAAGTCACAGAATCATCGAGTCATACAGCACAGAAACAGGCCCTTCGGTCCAATTCGTCCATGTCGACCAAGATGCTCCATCTTAGCTAGTCCCTTTTGCCTGCACTTAGTCCACATCCCTCCAAACCTTTCTTATCCATGTACCTGGCCAAGAGACTTTTAAATATTGTTATTTTACCTGCCTCAACTCCCTTCTCTGGCAGCTCATTCCATATATCCACCACCATCTGTGTGAAAAAAGTTGCCCCTCAGGTTCGTATTAAATCATTTCCCCCTCACCTTAAAACTATGTCCTCTGGTTCATGATTCAGAGTCCGGGACTCTTGCGACTCCATGCATTCATCCTATACATTCACATAATTTTATGTACCTCTATAAGATCACCCTTCAGCCTCCTGTGCTCCAAGCTCTCCGTATAAGTTCATAAGTGACAGGAATAGAATTTGATCATTCGGCCCCATCAAGTCTACTCTGCCATTCAATCACGGCTGATCTATCTCTCCCTGCTTACCCCATTCTTCTGCCTTATCCCCATAACCTCTGACACCTGTACTAATCAAGAATCTATCTATCTCTGCCTTAAATATATCTACTGAGTTGGCCTCTACAACCTTCTGTGGCAAAGAATTCCACAGATTCACCAACCTCTGACTAAAGAAATTCTTCCTCATCTCCTTCCTAAAAGAGCGTCCTTTAATTCTGAGGCTATGACCTCTAGTCCTAGACTCTCCCACTAGTGGAAACATCCTCTCCACATCCACTCTATCCAAACCTTTCACTATTCTGTACATTTCAATGAGGTGCCCCTTCATTCTTCTAAACTCCAGTGAATACAGGCCCAGTGCTGACAAACGCTTTTTAAATATAGCTAGCAAGTCCTGGCAAATTCTCGTAAATCTTCCCTGCACTCTTTTCATCTGAATGGTATCTTTCCCTCAGCAAGTTGATCAAATCTGAACACAACACTCCAAGTGCAGTCTCGCCGACATTTTGTACAGCTGTAAAGTAACTTACACAATTTCAACATAGCTTTGTGAAAGGGAAAACATGTTTGAATAACTTACTGAAATTCCCTAATGAAGCTACTTCTGCTCTGGATGCAAGGAGCAGTTGATGCAGGGTGCAGAAAACTATTTATGTTCAGGAGCTAACAATAGTCTGAATAGAAGATCGAACATAGAAGAGTAGCGCCCAAGAACGGGCTCTTCAAGCTACAATGTCTGTCGACCATGATGCCTATTTGAACTGTTCAGGAAGGGGGGGGGGAGGGTGGAGGTGAAATCTGTAGTTTCTTGTTATTATGTAAGTTGAAGTGCAATTGGATTGCCACATTTCAGAGAGAATACTTTGAATCGTTGGATCAATTCCAACCATGGGCCTGTCCAGAATTAAAGATTGCTGTTGAGGCAGTTCACGAATATCCTCTCACAGAACATAAATAACAGATATCTGCTATCAACATACTCGATTCCCACATTGGCTCATAGGAACACAAGGCCACAAATAGCTTACAACAGTTCTGCAAGAAACTCCTGATGTGATGAGGTGCTATTTATCGTGATTGGGGAACTTTTACTGAAACGAATATTTCAACAGTTCACTGAGACAACATCTCTCCACAGGAACCCAGTGCAGCGAAGGGTTTGGACACTGGAAGGATTGAAGGTATTTTCATGTCAACAGTGTTTTATTGTCATATGTCCCAAACAAAATAATGAAATGCTTACTTGCAGCAGCACAACAGAATATGTATACATAGTAATCTGTAAACAATATAATAAATGAAAAGAAGTTTGGAGGTGTTCTGCAATCCAGCACGTCATTTCTGGAAAGTTCCAACGATAATAATGTCCAGGAGACGCCAAGAGATAGAGAACACTGTTTTGTGGACTAATGAAAAATAACACACGTGCTTGTGTCATGTGTAGGATGATATCGCTGTGATTATCAGTGGGACCATGATAATCAAATGGCTTACTTACATTCTTACATAAATATTTGCTACACTCGACACATATCCAGAGCAATTCCAGGTTTGGTCTGTTAGCATGCTTTCAGATGCCTGGATCTTATTAACTATGTTTGGGTCTTTGATGTTGCTTACTTCTTGGTCTGAAGATTGATAGAACGTAAGACAGAACAGCACACAAACACCACTCTTGACGCTCGACCATGTAGATAAGTTAAATTGTAGGTCTGCCTGCACATAGTCTATATTCCATAGTCTATGTTTGTCTAAATGCTTCTTCACCTGGGTGACACTATCAACTGTTTTTGACTTGGTGGAGTCATAGAATCACAGAGCTCCTGGGATGCCCCGCAATGGCAAAAGGCTCCTGGAACCCGTCCAGGAGACCCGGAGGCCAGACGAAGGAAAACCCAGCGGGCCGTGGCCAGTAGGGGGTGCCGCTGAGCCCTCCGCAGCCACATGCGGCAGCAGGCAAGGCTCACTGCCACGAAGGAGGAAAGATCCGGTGGGCCACAACCTGCAGGGGGGAAGCCGAGCTGGGCACTGAAGACTGGAGAGCCGAGGATGAGGGAGCCGCTGGCGACGACGGACGCGAGGAGTAAGAGAGGGACCAGGGTATTACCTCCTGCATCTTCAAGGCCAGCTGCAGGAGGCATCCCCGGGGCACAAGCGGTCGGGCGAGGAGAAGGATGTCAGTTGGCGGGCCGATCCTGTCGAGGGAGATGGAGGAGGGCCAGCAGCAGCCTGGGGCCTACCTGGATCAGGAGCCGCTCCAGTACATTGGGCGCATGGGCCAGACTTTGGACTTTTTTGTAAATTACACCAAAATACGGTGACTCGTGTGACATGTGTGATCTTTGCAAAAACAATTTCATTGTGCAGTGCGCACATGACATTAAAGCATTTCTCTTTTACGTATCGTTAGCTTTTAGATAATGTGTGAATGGTGCACTGACTGGTTGGCATTTTTTAATTTCGTTGTACATGTTTACATGTTATAATGACAATAAAGTATTCATTCATTCATTCATTCATTATTGAACCATTGAAATCCTTCTAAACCTTTCTTATCCATGTACCTGTCCAAATGTCTTTTAAATGCTGTTATAGTTTCTGCCTCAACTACCTCCTCTGGCAGTACATTCCATATACCCACTGTCCTTTCCTATTTCACTTTTCCTACCAAAATGGAGAAATTCACATCGCGTTGTTCTCCATTAGCCAAATCCCCGTCCACTCACTAACTGTATATGTTGTAACCTCCTTAGGTTCTCTTCACATTTTACTTCCCCACCTAATGTTGTGCCATCAGCATAATTAGCAGCCACACCATTGGTGACCATCCAAGTCATTTATGTAAATTGTTAAAAGTTGAGTTTGGCTCACCACTCGTCACATCTAATGCTCACGTGTTTCCTGTTAGCCAGCCTATCTCATATTCATCTCGTAAAAGAGTTCATAAAATGATGACAGGCACAGATAGTGTAGACAGTCTCTTTGGGTGGAAATGTCCAAGACTAGAGGGTATAGCTACATGGTGAGAGGGGGAAACTTTAATGGAGATATACTGGGCAAGTTTTGAACAAAACGTCAGCACAGTAGCGCATCATTATAGTTGTTGCCTTCCAGCGCCAGTGACCTGGATTTGATCTGACTATGGGTGCTGTCTCTACGGAGTTTGTACGTTCTTCCTGTAACTGCGTGGGTTTCTCTGGGTGCCCTGGTTTTCCAAAGACATGCAGGTTTGTAGATTAATTGGTATCTGTAAATTGTCCCTAGTGTCTACGATAGAACTAGTGTATGGCTGACCAATGGTCGGCCGGGACTCGATGGGCCGAAGGGCCTGTTTCGAACCATCTAGGCTACACCATTACATCGATGACCCCATGGACGTCCCTGGCCAAGACCTGCCCCGAAAGCAGTGGACAACCCTCAACCGCTTGAGGACAGGCATCGGACGCTATGGGGTAGGGATGAAGAGGTGGGGCCTCGTGGACAGCGCCTCCTGCGAGTGTGGGGACCCAACACAGACAGTGGAGCACATAGTCACCAGTTGCCCCAAACACCGGCCACCGAATGGTGAACGAGGTCTGATTGACCTGGACAATGACACGTTGGCCTGGGTCGCCTCAACGGAGCTGCAGGTCTAAAAGACACACGACAGAAGAAGAAGGGCCTGGTTCCATGCTGTATCTGGGGGCCTGGAATGCATTGCCGGGAATGGTGGTGGAGGCAGATACCATAGTGATGTTTAAGAAGCTTTCAGATAGGCACATGGATGTGCAGGGAATGGAGGGATATGGATCATGTTCGGCAAATGAGATCCGTTTAACTAGGCATCATGTTTGGCACAGACATTGTGGGCCAAAGGGCTCGGTCCTGTGCAGTACCGTTCTATGTTCCAACTGGGTGAACTTGGGGATCTGAAAAATAGTGTAACAAATTAATTAATCTTATTTGCCTCCACTCATCTCCTGCATTTCAATTATCTTCAAATGGTAGCTGCAGATAATCACAGAGATTTTGCTGGGCATTTAGACTGTGGATGTATATTATCCAGAGCAGGCCTTTTATAAACACGGATAATGCATTTCTAGTCTAAATTAATCCTTTCTTTAATGCTGACCCGGGCTTTCTGTGATCAATTTGTCAACATTTGAAAGGGCCCCGTGTTTCAGCATTCAGCCTGAGTTTGCTGCTCCGCCTACAGAAATCAAATGTTCAAAATCTCAGTTGACAGCTACTCAAAACTGATCAAATTCATCAGCCGCAAATGAAAAACAGTTGGAAAAGGAGGGTTTTATTTTAAAACAGATCAGTAGGGTCAGTCAAGAAGTGAAAAATGACCATAAAATTGCTGCTTGGTTCTCCTGCCAAGGTGATTGTTTTGAGTGGCAAGATCCTATACTCCTCAGAACAAAATTATTTCCTGATGTGGAGTGGTGTGGATGGTTTTAAAGTGATTAATATTTGGTGTAACTCAATGCTGATTACCTTTCATTTTTAACCTGCTTTCTTAGCCTTATCCAGTGTGTTTGCTTTACTTGGTCAATGAGCGATGTCTCTCGATGGGCTGTAAGAAACGTTCTTTGAATAATTTGCATCAGATTCCCATTACATTCAGTTGGACAGAGTATCTTTGGATGAAGGATAACTCTTATGATCTAAGCCATTCATTCATATCAACGAGTGACTGATGATCGGGTGTGACGTAGTTGCATTAAGCGATCTCTGTTACAATCCTGTAACAGTAATGTGGCAAGGCAGTTGTCCAAGCAGACACCTCTTCTTAACTCTTTGCCATCCAGGGTCGTTATCTTGGATCAGCCAACAGCGAGAAGGAAATCCTCAACCTCAGACACCTCATTCACCCTCTCACCACTTAATTTAAGACTGTAGTCCTAGAGGAGAGATCATATTAACTCATGTTCAGCAGATTTATGGAAGATTACTGGATTATGTCATGACTTTGAACTAAGGCCTTGACAAAATACACATTGGAGCTCCCTCCATTGTCCCACTGATAATATTCACTGTGCTCTTATATTAACTGATAATTTAGGTGTGGAGAAGGTTTTTTATATCAAAGCTGTTAGATGTTTTGGCTGAGAGAAAAAGTAGCCACGCAAAGCTACTGCTGACTTGCTTCTCCCACTTAGACCAATGACATAAATGAACGTAGAAAGGTTAACACTCTTAACTCTTGACGTGTATTCATACCCATGGTAACAGGCCCTTTAGCCCAACTCATCCATGCTGACCAGAATGCCCCATCCAAGCTTTGCCTGTTTTTGGTCCCCATATCCCTCTAGAGGTATCCAACTTTATTTTCTATGTACCTGTCCGAATGTCTGAAAAAGTTGTTATTACACGTCCCTCAACTACCTCCGTTGGCAGCTCGTTCCATATACCCACCACCCTCTGAATGCAAAAGCTGCCCCTCAGGTCCCTATTAAATCAATCTTCCCCTCTCGCCTTAAGTTGTCACCCACAAGTTGTGTTGTCACCAGCTGGAGGATCTCAGCTGGTTGATTGCTCCATCACATTCCGGCACTTTCTGCACAATGCTGAAATCTCTCTAGGACTGCATTTAGAGGGAGGTTAATTGGGTAAAGTTTATTGGGTTGCAGTGAAGCAACTTTAAATAATGTTCCGTTAAATGACAGAGATTCACTGTTGAACAGAGAACGCTGAAATCACTTATTTGGCACTGTCTTGCGGTTGTTGCTTGGATTTGAATCTCCTTTTAAGGCTGTTGTCCATAAAAAGTCATGCCTTGGGAATGAAAAATGTTACATTTTCGTTGTGTTCTAATGATTGGATGCAGAGGCCTGTGCGAAAGACCACATCAGCAAACTTGCTGCAGACTTCAGTGATCTTGTTGTTGCTCAGTTTGCAGGGAAATCCGAAGCTTGTGTTGGATTCATAAACCTTGGTGAAAGTTCTACTTGTAAAAAATATGCGTGTTTCAATGTGTGGACGTGAACATAATACTCTATGACTGGGTCCAGTGGATCAATAAACATTTCCGTTTATACTTCCTGAGGGTTTAGTGAAGCCAAGTTGAATTCAGCAAATTGATTTCCTGAATTGAAAGATCCTTTTAAAAACTTATTCCAGAAATTCTATCAATTCCATCACGCAGACCAGACTGCCCACCATTGACTCCATCCACACCACGCTGCCTCGGAAAAACAGCCAACATAATCAAAGACTTGTCACACCCCGGTCATTCCTTCTTCTCTCTGCTCCTTGTTGGGCAGAGGTACAGAAGCTTGAAAATGTACACCAGCAGACTTAGGAACAGCTTCTTCCCTTCAGTTGTCAGGCATCTGAATGCTTCTTTCATACACAGTTTTTGTACACGGTATTGGGGGTTGAGTATTGATGTGGATAGAGAACTGGCTGGCAGACAGGAAGCAAAGAGTAGGAGTAAACGGGTCCTTTTCAGAATGGCAGGCAGTGACTAGTGGGGTACCGCAAGGCTCAGTGCTGGGACCCCAGCTATTTACAATATATATTAATGATTTGGACGAGGGAATTGAATGCAACATCTCCAAGTTTGCGGATGACACGAAGCTGGGGGGCAGTGTTAGCTGTGAGGAGGGTGCTAGGAGGCCGCAAGATGACTTGGATAGGCTGGGTGAGTGGGCAAATGCATGGCAGATGCAGTATAATGTGGATAAATGTGAGGTTATCCACTTTGGTGGCAAAAACAGGAAAGTAGACTATTACCTGAATGGTGGCCGATTAGGAAAAGGGGAGATGCAACGAGACCTGGGTGTCATGGTACACCAGTCATTGAAAGTAGGCATGCAGGTGCAGCAGGCAGTGAAGAAAGCGAATGGTATGTTAGCATTCATAGCAAA
Organism: Malacoraja senta; assembly: GCA_038087875.1. Lineage (NCBI taxonomy): Eukaryota > Metazoa > Chordata > Chondrichthyes > Rajiformes > Rajidae > Malacoraja > Malacoraja senta. The sequence continues at coordinate 20,290,346 of CM075988.1, forward strand.
AGGATTTGAGTAAAGGAGCAGGGAGGTTCTGCTGCAGTTGTACAGGGTCTTGGTGAGACCACACCTGGAGTATTGCGTACAGTTTTGGTCTCCTAATCTGAGGAAGGACATTCTTGCCATTGAGGGAGTACAGAGAAGGTTCACCAGACTGATTCCTGGGATGTCAGGACTTTCATATGAAGAAAGACTGGATAGACTCGGCTTGTACTCGCTAGTAGTTAGAAGATTGAGGGGGGATCTTATAGAAACTTACAAAATTCTTAAGGGGTTGGACAGGCTAGATGCAGGAAGATTGTTCCCGATGTTGGGGAAGTCCAGAACAAGGGGTCACAGTTTAAGGATGAAGGGGAAATCTTTTAGGACTGAGATGAGAAAAACATTTTTTACACAGAGAGTGGTGAATCTCTGGAATTCACTGCCACAGAATGTAGTTGAGGCCAGTTCATTGGCTATATTTAAGAGGGAGTTAGATGTGGCCCTTGTGGCTAAAGGGATCAGGGGGTATGGAGAGAAAGCAGGTACAGGATACTGAGTTGGATGATCAGCCATGATCATATTGAATGGCGGTGCAGGCTCGAAGAGCCGAATGGCCTACTCCTGCACCTATTTTCTATGTTTCTATAAGCCTGGGTACTGTCCAATTCACCTCTACCCCATTACAGACATTGGACATGTCTCTGGCACTGTTGCGCTACAATGCTGAGAACTGTATTCTGCACTCCATACCTTCCCCTTTGCTCTACCTATTGTATTTGAGTTTGGATAAATTGTATTAAAAGGAGGAGGACTGACTGAATTTTGTTGCCTTCCACCACGGTGAAGAATGCTGTGGTGGATGTTTATGTTAAATTCTATTGTGTATTGTGTGTTCTTTTTTCAATTGTGTCGCTGCATGACAAACAAATTGGACTTTGGCTTTGACTTATGTATAGTATCATCTGATCCGAATGGATAGCATGCAAAACGATGATTTTCACTGTACCTCAGTACTCATGACAATAATAAATCTAAACTAAACCTAGGCTGGCGAGATTAAATGTGTATCGCACTACCTGACAGTTCAGGTGAGAAGAGACTAGTTTGGTATCCGCCCCCAAATTCTGGATATACGCTATTTAGAAGAAAAGATAAAAGGATTGGTAGCTCCCCGGTTTCATCCACTGGCAGTCCAGCACCTGGAGGGAGATACAAGGAACTGCAGAAGCTGGAATCTTGAGCAAAACACAAGGTGCTGGAGGAACTGAGCGGGTCAAGCAGCACCTGTGGAGGGAATGGACAGACGATGTTGCAGGTTGGCACCCTTCTGCAAACTGATGGAGTAGAGGGGGGAGAGCTGGAAAAGAGAGGTGGGGTCAGGACAAACCTTGGTTGGAGACATTGACTCTACCTCGTCTGTGGAGCCAGCAGACTGGCAACTCATTCTGATTTCTCTATCCATTCGCTTCATGACTTGATGATTCCACCATCCCTTCCCTGAAAGAATGTTTTCCAACAGAAATCCACCAACCTGGTCAGTTCCCCCCAGCCTGAAAGACAAATTTAACAAATGGCCACATACATTACAGTAATGGGGCAAATGTAACAAAGAGAGCAAGTCAACTGGCAAAAAAACACACAGTTCTGGATCATCTCAATGGGTCGGGCAGTTTCTTTGGAGGGAATGGAAAGACGATGTGTTGGATCGAGACCCTCTGAAGAAGGGTCCTGATCCGAAACATCGTCTGTCCATTTTCCTTCACAGATGCTGCCTGAGTTACTCCACAGTGTTTCGCTTAAGATTCCAGCATCTTCGGTTCCTTGTGCCTCCAGGTCAACTAGGCAACTGGTTTCTTTGCCATATTTTGTTTTACTCATTTGTTATTTTCAGAAGGAAAGCAGATGTTCGCACTATTTTTTTTCTGATGGAAGTGCTGAGATCTCAGATGAAGCCCTTGAAGTTTTTTCCAGTCAGTTTTAGTATTATTTTTTGAGATACTGCATGAAAACAGGAACACCAAGTCCACGCTGACCATCGATCACACGCTCACACTAGTGCTCTGTTATTCCACTTTCTCATCCACTAAGATAATTTATGGTTGAATGGTAGTTTGTAGAGGTTGAAGGTGGAAGTAAGTGGTTGGATGACACAGGGTTGAAAGGAAATAGGCTTGACCAGAAATATTACGGTCCTACTGTTGGTTTACAATTGTCACGTGTACCAAAATATAGTGAAAAGCTTTGTTTGCATGCTATCCAGTGCAAAGAGAAAAATATCAGTGTACAGAATATAGTGTTACAGCGTTACAGTTACAGAGAAAAAGTCCCAGGTCTGCAATGAGGTAGATTGGAAGATTGGTACACCCTAGCTTCTGGGAGGACCGTTTAGTAGTCTGATAACAGAGGGGAAGAAGTTGTTCCTCAATCAGGTGATATGTGCTTTCAAGCTTTTGTACCTACTGCTCAAAGGGAGCGGGGAGAAGAGGGAATGACCAGGGTACTTGATTATGTTGGCACTGTAAAATGTAAATGGAGTCAATAGTGAGAAGTCTGATCTGTGTTATGGTCTGGGCTCCATCCATAATTCTCTGCAATTTCTTGCGGTCTTGGGCAGAGTTGTTGCCAAACCAAGCTGTAATGCATCTCAATAGGAAGCTTACTACAATGCATCTGTAGAAGATGGTAAGAGTTGTTGGACATCCGCAGTCTTCCGCAGTCTTCTGAGGAAGTAGAGGCATTGGTGAGCTTTCTTGGCCGTAGCTTCAATGTCATTAGTCCAACCTATATTCCCCAACAATAATAATCAATACCTTAAGAGACAAACTATTTAATCATCAGCCAAGAAGCCATGATGCTCTTGTGGAAACCTGCTTCTGTTAGATTTCTGCTGATGTTGCAGGAACTATGTGCAGTGTGAGCCGTGGTCTCATTCAGTGCCCAACCAACGTCAGGAGAGCACCATCATGATAAAATGAATCATGTACAGTAAAGATGGGCCTAATTACTAATGTGCGCGATTTTACCTGTAAGGGATCTAATCCAGGTGATCTAATCTAATGCATGATGAAATGTACAAGCAGTTCCAATTTATTTTTATCTCTTCTGGCCTGTTCACCCTGAATGTGATAAAAACTAACTGCAGATGCTGGTTTATACCAAGGATAGACACAAAGTACTGGAGTAACTCAGCGGGTCAGGAAGCATCTCTGTAGAAAATGAATTTGGTGACGTTTCGGGTCAAATCTGAAGTACGATCCCGACCCGAAAAGTCACCTATCCATTTTCTCCAGAGATGCTGCCTGACCCACTGGGTTACTCCAGCACCTTGTGTCTATTTCTGTTCACACTGAAGCGACCTACTTCATCTCCAGAACCAGGGGCCACAGTTTAAGAATAAGGAGTAAGCCATTTAGAACGGAGACGAGGAAACACTTTTTCTCACAGAGAGTGGTAAGTCTGTGGAATTCTCTGCCTCAGAGGGCGGTGGAGGCAGGTTCTATGGATGCTTTCAAGAGAGAGCAAGATAGGGCTCTTAAAAATAGCGGAGTCAGGGGATATGGGGAGAAGGCAGGAACGGGGTACTGATTGGGGATGATCAGCTATGATCACATTGAATGGCGGTGCTGGCTCGAAGGGCTGAATGGCCTACTCCTGCACCTATTGTCTATTGCCTATTGTCTATTGTCTATTGTCTATTATCTCTGCGGTAATGTTGATTACACGGAAGGGAATCTTGAAAGGAGACACGGAATGCTGGAATCTTGAGCAAAACACAAAGTGCTGGAGTAACTCAATGGTTTAGGCAGCATCCGTGGAGGGAATGGATGGATTGGAAAATGTATATAGTTTGCAGAACTACATTGTACAAAACTGGGAGATAAAGATTTGGATAGGAATCACTTGGTACTGTAACCATGTAATGTGAGAATTGAATGAGAATAACTGTGGGCAATGCTCACATTTAGACCATGAAGAAGTCTGATGAAGGGTCTTGACCCAAAACATTGACTGTCCATTCCCTCTACAGATTCTGCCTGGCCTACTGAGTTCCTCCAGCACTTTGTGCTTTGACCGGGAATCTTGAAAGCATGGTTTACATGTAAAAGATCACGCAGGGGATGCAGGATTGATCTCAGTCTGAAATCTGTTCTGAATTTCCCACTCTTCTGAATAAACTTGATTTTTAATAGTAACAAGTTTGAAAACCTCATGTCACAAGAGCAGAGTTAGGCCATTCGGGCCATCGAGTCTACACCACCATTCAATCATGACTGATCCACAGTATCTTTCCCTCTCAACCCCATTCTCCTGCCTTCTCCCCGTTACCTTTGAAGGCTGATTAAACCTGCAGTTTATTTATTGAGCTTCAGCTAAATTTACAGTGCTTGATTAGGTGTGGCCACTAATAATAAATACAAAAAACCTGAACTTTCCTTATCAATTAATTCCATTATATCTTAAAAAGAAAGTAGATTTGCCAAGGGGTTTCAGCTTTTGCTAAACATTACGATGATCAAACTGTCTTATTTCTGGACTGATCTGCAGATAACAGTTGGAAATTTTAACTTGAATTAATTGAATAATCTGGAATGAAAAATAAATGGACTAGTCATGCCAAACTGTTATACAAGTTATTTTTCTTCAAAAATGTTCTTTAGCAAAGGACATCTGCCAACCTCACTGCTCTGGACCATTCTGTAACTGCAGACTCAGGCCAATGTAATTGATCTTTATCCTCTCGGAAATATTCTCAGCAATCATTCAATTCTGCATACAGTTCTGGTCGACCCATTACAGGAAAGGTTGGACAAATGTGGATTTATTTTCTCAGGATTGCTGGAGGTTGAGGGGAAATCTGATAGAAGTATATAACATCTTAAGAGGCATAGATAAGATAGGCAGTCCGAACATTTTGATTAGGATGGAAATATCAAATATTAGAGGGCGTAGTTTTCAGGTGAAAGATGCAAAGTTTAAAGGAGATGCGTGTGGATGCCAGGAACGCACTGCTGGGGGTAATGGTGGAGGCAAATATGACAGTGGTGTTCAAGAGATTTTTAGATAGGCACATGGATATGCAGGGAATGGAAGGATACGGATTAAATCTTCTCGACACACTTTTCAGCTAAACAACATCTTTCTTATACCAAAGCTGAACACAATACTCCAAACTTGGCCTCACCAATATCTTGTACAACGGTAACATAACCTCCAAACTTCTATGCTCAACACTCTGATTGATGAAGGCCAATGTGCAGAAAGCCTTCTTGACCACCCTATCTACCTGTGATGCCACTTTCAAGAAACTATGTACCTGCACTCCGAGATTCCTCTGCTCTACAATACTGCCATACTCTATTTTCCTCCCACATCCCAGAGACGTGCAGGTATGTAGGTTAATTGGCCTCTGTAAAAATTGCCTCTAGTGTGTAGGGAGTGGATGAGATAGTGGGATAATCCAGAACTAGTGTGATCGATGGTTGGCGTGTTCGGTGGGCCGAAGGGACATTTTCCATGCTGTATCTCCAAACTAAAATAAACTAAGCTAAATACTGGGTCTACTTAGTGACCCATGATTACAGTAAATTTCTGCATTTAAATTAAATTACGATTTAAGCATTTCCTTATGTGTGCTTTGCTTAAGTAGCATTTGCTGCGCCAGACTGCAACTTAATTCATTCCCCTCAATCTGCAAATGTTCAAGCGTGAACATGCTTTATTGCTAATGGTTTGATATTTCATGAAATATAAGAATCCCAAACTTTGTTACCAAATAAACATTTCATACATTCTTTTGGGGGCAAAAAAATGAATTTTATTCTAGTTTCGTGAGTGAATGCATGAAATGCATGGAATCCCACGAAAATACAAACCCTACGTATCTTGGAGCAATGTGTTCAGTTAAAACGTGGCAGGAAAGAGCTACTCAGTTCTACATTCTTTTCGGAGTAACTGCAATTAAGCCATTATTCACGATAATATAAATCAAATGTGTTACTTCCCGAAATTAACTCTTATTGCTTGGGTTAGACACAAGGCAACTGCATCATATATATACTGCTGGAATGATATGGGGTGGAATGTTATTATCAGATGCCTCATATGATGCAGGCAGAAAAGGCCAAAATAAACATGTAACATTCCCCCAAAAAATGGAATAAAAGGGTTGTGAAATTCCATAGTTTATGTGAGAGAGATAAAAGGTTAGTAATCTCATCCTGATCCACATGGCAGCTGTGGACTGTCCAGGTTTTTGCCTATTGCTCTCTAATTCCTTCTGAACCCTGAGATGAGTTTACTGAGTTGTAATCACTCCCAGCTTTGACTAAATTGTGTGTAACGCTTTATAAATTTGCAATCCATACCTTGTTTACCAGTTGGAATTGGAGCATTCAGTTTTATTTGACACGCGTTGTCAGATTTTTTAAACAGTCAGCACTGTGAGCCAGCCCCAGTGACATTAGTTTATTTATTTGTTCAAAGGGTTTGTGTCTTGCTGGCAAAGAGCAATACTGTTCACCCATTTCCAGTTACTCTTGAACTGAGGTGGGTCATTTCAGAGGAAGGTTCAGAGCCAATTCTGAGGGTATTTTTAAGGCACGAGATGGATCGATTCTTGATTAGTAAGAGTGTCAAGGGTGATGGGGAGAAGGCAGGAGAATGGAGTTGAGAGGGAAAGGTGGATCAAACATGATTGAATGGCAGAGTAACATCTCTCACCCATTCTATCCAGGCCTTTCATTATTTGGTAGGTTTCAACAAGATCGCCCCCTCATCCTTTTAAACTGTCCATTGACTCGGTTCTACATTCTTTTCGGAGTCTAGTGTGTCTGCAACAGTGACTTATAAATGCACTGTAACACTGGGGTCGTAAATAGGAAAACCATTAAAAATTAAATTGTTAATCTCATGAATAAATACATTACAATGATCGATGGAGGTAAAATAGAGATGATGAAGATCGCTGATATATATTCATTCGGCAATTTACTTCGCATCATATTTGGCACAGATTTTTTGGGCTGAAGGGCATGTTCCTGTGATGTACTGTTCTGTCTGAAGAAGGGTCTCGACCCGAAACATCACCCATTCCTCTCTCCAGAGATGCTGCCTGTCCCGCTGAGTTATTCCAGCATTTTGTGGCTGTCTTTGATTTAAACCAGCATCTGCAGTTCCTTCCTACATATTTTGCACTGTCCTGTGTTCTATGTTCAAGTATATCTTAGTGCATGCGACTGAGAATAACTTACTACTTTTGATACGTGCCAGATTGCCTTTCTTCCGTAGCCAATGGTCATCTTTCTGACATAGTGAGGAAGCCACTTGCTGATTTTTCACAGTTTAGGACCAGGCATCATCCTTGCCCAGATAGACACAAAATGCTGGAGCAACTCAGCGGGACAGGCATCCTTGCCTCTATCACCTTCCTCCCTTGTCTCAGAGTCTGGAGCAAAATTGAATTAAAACTTTTCTTAGCACTTAATCTAAGTGGCAAAGATCTCGTTTCACATGATGTAAAACTTGATGTAAATATCAAAACCATTGAATGCAATGAGTGTGGATTAGAGACAAATGTGGAAGATTGTCAGGACAGAATAAACAGTAGTGACCTGTTGGGAATGATGTTGGCCAGGAATAGGGAAGGTTGGGATAAACAGATGTATTTTTGAAATAAAAGAATAGATTTTAGTACATTGATAGATACATGGAGCGTGACTGCAGATTGGTGGGAGCAACCACAGATAGTTCCTTGATAATTCCTACTATTTGCCCAATCTTCCCCTCAGAATAATTTCCAGTGCTATTGAATGCGATCATTTCTCCTTTTAGATGTAAAAAATATAATGTGGCCAAAACACAAACTGCTCAAGGAACCTCAGCGGGTCAGGCAACAAATGTGGAGGGAATGGACAAGCGATGTTTTGGGTCGAGACTCTTCTTCAGATTGATGAGCTTGCTAGTCTTTAGCGGACCCCTACCTCTCTCAACCCACTTCCTCCCCTCCCCTCTACTCCGTGTCCCAACCTATCTCCAACTCTTCCAGTCACCCTGTTCTGTTCCCCTCCTCTGTACATTCATCTCCTATCCTTGAGTCCCTTTTAAGCCCCCTATATTTCCCCTCCCCCAGTGCCTTCCAGCTCCGACTTTACATTTCACTCTTCCTCATCTTTCCGTACCAGATACCATTTATGTTTCCTTTTTATCAAGCCTTTGTCACTTACTCCACCCATCCTCCAATCAGACCCCCCTCACATACGTACCTACCACTTGCCAGGCTTTGTCCCACCCCAACCTCTCTTTTCCAGCTTTCTCTCCCCTACTGCTATTAGTCTGAAGAAGGGTCCCCCACCCAAAACTTTGTCTGTCCATTCCCTCCCCAGATGCTGCCTGGCCTTCTGAATTCCTCCAGCACACTGCATTTCGCTGAAGAATCCACTCTCTGCAATTTCTATCCTTGTGTCTTCATTTAAAGCGGACTGTGCTCAGTCCTGGTCTAAAATTCAGCAGCTGTCCAGCCGTGCGATGGAACGTATTTCACGCTAGGTTCTTTGCCCGAGCTACATTATTAATGCCGGCCTTTTGTAATATAAAAGCAAAATTTCAGCAAATTAAAAAATGTATTTAGGATAGGAATAAAATAAATCACTTTCTCTTTCAGAATGTGATTAGAAATGGTATGAGCTGGCTTTCAGATCTCTTTCTGTCCTCCTCCCCAATTCTGGCCCCTTCACTTGCACATCCCTGATTCTCATCACTTAATGATTGCTCTTCATTGCTGGGCTCTGAAGCTCTGGAATTCTTTCCCAAACCCACTGCCCCTCTAACCCTCTCTACTTTTTTAAAGAAGTACTTTAGAATTCACTTTGATTAAGATTTTGACCAGTTTTCCTGATGCGTCTCATTGTAAGATGTTACATAGTTGCTGCAATGAAACATCTTTGGACATTTTTACTATATTAAAAGTGCTGAATTAACATAAATTGGTGTTTCTTTTAACTCGGAGCTTTGCAAGGTTTCCTTGGGTCCGAATCACAAATAAGAACTTCCATTAGTTAGCATAGATTGTACACAACGTCCATTGGCTGCCAGTTACATTGGGTAAACATATAGAAGCCTCAAGAACTAAGGAACTGCAGATGCTGAAATCCTGAGTAAAACAAAATGTGCTGGAAGAACTCAACAGACCAGGCAACATCTGTGGAGGGAACGGACAGATGATGTTTCGATCGAGACCTTTCTTCCTCGTAATAATGTGCCATATTCTGGTGTTGTAACACAACAATTATATATTGTCTCACTCTCTTATAAGTCTGTCTTAAATCTTGTATTTGATGAGTTTAGTTTAGAGATACACTGTGGAAACAGGCCCTTCGGCCCACCGAGTCAACGATGACCTTCGACCACCTGAATACTAGTTCTATCCTATGCTCTAGGGACAATTTACAGAAGCCAATTAATCTACAAACCTGCATGTCCTTGGTATGTGGGAGGAATCCAAAGCACCCAGAGAGAAGGCACGTGATACAGGAAGAACCTACAAACTCCATACAGACTGCTCCCGTAGTCAGAATCGAACCTGGGTCTCTGGCGCTGGAAGGCAGCAACTCTACCGCTGTGCCATTGATATTAATTATCAATGTAATAAAACAACACAAAATTCAATAAATATATCCTGAAGACAATGAAGATAATTCATTGGATCCAGCTAATTGGAGTCATGGAGACATACTGTGAAAACAGGGCCCTTGGCCCAACTTACACATGTCTAATCTAGTCCAATTTGTCTGTATTTGGCCCATATTCCCCAAACCTTTCCATCCATGTATTTGCCGAAATGTCTTTTAAATGTTGACATCGCACTTGCTGCAACTACTTCCTCTGGCAGCTCATTCCATATACCCACCACCCTCTGTGTGTAAAAGCTGCCCTTCAGGTTCCTAGCAAATATATATTTCTCCCTGTCACCTTAAACTTAGTTTAATTTAGTTTATTGTCATTGGTACCGAGATACTGTGAAAAGCTTTTGTTGTGTGCTAACCGGTCAGCGGAAAGAGAACATATGATTACAGTCGAGCCATATGCCCTGACAAACCTATGCCTTTTAGTTCTTGATTTCTGTAAATTGTGTATTTTATCAGTCATCTGTTCCTGTTTTGGGATTTTCTTTCCGTGCCAAGCCCCTGTCTTTTATCCCAGGTGGATATTAAAAATATCACAATGAGATTTTGACAAGGAGATTAGCCTCTGAGGCCTTGGCTGATACTTATTCCTTAATCAGCATAAAGAGTCACGGAATCATTAGGTTATGCAGCACAGAAACAGGCCTTTCAGACCAATTGGACCATGCCGACTGTTGCCTATCTAATCTATTCCCATTTGTCCGCATTTGGCCCATATCCCTCAAAATCATTTAGATACATAAATACATAGAAAATAGGTGCAGGAGAAGGCCATTCGGCCCTTCTAGCCAAATGTATTTTAATTTCTATCCAAATGTCTTTTAATTATTTTATTTGTGCATGCCTCTACCACCTACCCCAGGCAATAATATTCTTATGTCTTTTCTGCACCCTTTCCAACTGAATCACATTCTTCCTATAGGTGGCGATCAGAACTGCACACAATATTCCAAGTGTGGTCTCACCAATGTCTTGTGCAGTTGTAACATGATGTCTCAACTGATGGCACAGCTGATAGAGTTGCTGCCTCGGAGCGGCAAAGATCCGGGTTCGATCCTGACTTTGGGTGCTCTTTGCGTGGGGTTTGAACATTCTCCCTGTGACTACATGGGTTTCCACCGGGTGCTCCAGTTTCCTCCCGCATATTTCCTCACACTAACTTTTAAAATTAAATAACCGGTTCCCTGTGGGAAGATCTCAGAGAAAGGTCCTTCACAGACTGTGACTCATCTGAGAAGGCTACTGACTTGAAATGTCACCTATCCATATCCTCCAGAGATGCTGACTGACCTGCTGAGTTACTGTGTGTTCAATGCAAGATCCCAGCAATTCCTTATGTCTAAACTCATTTGATGTGCTGCTGAATCCCAAATAGCAAAGTAGAATGTATGTCTTGAAGCTGTCGTGGCATTGTAACTTCCTGCAAAGGATTATTAAAGGTATATCCTATCTCTCAGAATGGTCTGTTGGTAGGTCAGTGGTCTATGAGCACTGATGACAGTCTAGATCATGAAAATGGTGTGCAGGATCACACACTACATTCTGATCAGTGACCTTAACCATCTCTCAGTTTGGCAACACTTTGGTTTTAATATTCTCATCCTATTTGCAAATCCTTCTCTTTCTCCAGTTCTTCAGAGTTAGCAGACAAAATGTGTAGGAAGGTAACTACAGATGCTAATTTCTACCGAAGATAGACACAAAATGCTGACGTCACTCAGCGGGTCAGGCAGAATCTGTGGAAATAAGCAATAGGCGACGTTTCGACCTTTCTGAAGAGGGGTCTTGACCCGAAACATCACCCAAAGCATCTTTATACAAAATTGCTGCCTGACCTGCTGAGTTACTCCAGCATTTAGTGTCTACCTTCAGAGTTAACTATTCTTTTCCAATTCTCTTTAGCTTCCCTGATTTTAATTGCTTTTACATTGGCGACTGTACCTTCAGTTGGCACGGTTCTATGCTCTGGAATTCCTTCCCTGGCTCTCTCCCCTTCTCTAAGATGCTCTTTAAAACATGCACTTTGACCAAAAAAAACTCAAGCACCGTTCTCTGCAATGGGATGATTTGTGATGATTGGCTACATTCCAAATGGTTCCCAAAAAGATTGAGCATTGAAGTCGGTGCAAGAATAATTGTAAACTTGGCAGCAGGAAGAAAGAGCGCACTCCATGACTCGGAACAAAATTATTGGTGAAACAGCAAAGACTTTGTGTCATCATTTGATAACCATGTTTGATCTCTCCCGCAGCTGGAGTCTGTGATGGGGAATGCGGCCAGGTGGCAGGTTTGGGACTTAGGTTCGGAGTAGAATCTGCTAACTGCGGAGAATGGAAGGTTTACCAAGGCTTAGGGAGATCACGAGATGAACAGCAATGTATCGCAAGTGACCAACTGTGGAAAATAGTTAACCCCTTGTCTAAAACAAGCAGCCTTTTGCAATTCATTCATGGCTACTGATTATATCAAAGGCCATTCAAATTGCCACCTATTGAAACATTATGCTTGTCTTTTGAGTTGCTGTTTGGAAATTCATGGCTCTCAAATTGGAGAAACTAGCAGCCACTGGAAAGATTTAGACACAAAATGCTGGAGTAACTCAACGGGTCAGGCAGCATCTCTGGAGAAAAGGAATAGGTGATGTTCCAGGTCAGGAACATTCAACAGACTGATGCCTGATGAAGGGTCTCACCCGAAATGTCACCTATTCCTTTTCTCCAGAGATGCTGCCTGACCCGCTGAGTTACTCCAGCTTTTTGTATCTATCTTTGGTGTAAACCAGCATCTACAGTTCCTTCTTACACAATCTGTTCCATTTGTTTTGGTTTTATAAGATTGGTTCCAATGCCAAGTGTTATACCAGATTTTAACTTCAGCTGAAGTTTTCCAAAAAATGTCAAATCTCCCACCATTTAGAAATGCGTCTTTTTTCACTTTTCCTGTCAAAAAGAACAATTTCACCATTCTTTTTTTTTACAATATATTTCATTTGCCAGATATTTGTCAACTCACTTTAGCAACCTCGATCTTGTATGAACTAACCTTCCTGCCTAAGTTTGAGTCCTCAGGAAAGTTAGCGATCTGGTCCCCTTCACATTGTCAATTTTCAAATGAGAAAAAATTAAAAGCTGGAACAGGTATATTATGTTTGGCTAAATGAGTAAAAAAAATAGCCAGAGCCGAGCAATTTTCATGTACTAATCATTGTGTTTGTTATTGTCAGGATTTGATGGGAAGTTGAGGATAATGAGACTGTTTCATAGCCAGAAGAAAGAATTAGAGATTAGTCCAGTGCTTTGACAGATTCTGAGAAACCAAATTTTGTGCAGGATTGTGCATTAAAGAGATATCTGCAAGTGCAAACAGGCCTTGACAGAAGGCAAGTACCGGTTTAGTTTAGAGATATAGGCCCTTGGGGCCAACGAGTCCACACCGACCAGCGATCCCAGCACATTAACACTATCCTACAAACACCATGGACAAATTTTACATTTACACCAATTTTACACTTATATCAATTAACCTACAAACCTGTATGCCTTTGGACTGTGGGACGAAACCAAACATCATGGTAGGCTGGAAGGTTAGATTGCATGGGATCAAAGGAGAGATAGCTGAATGGATTTAAAAAATTGCTTCATGGAAGGTAAGCAGAGGGTGATGGTGGAAGGTTGCTTCTTGGACTGGAGGCCTGTGATTAGTGGTGTGCCTCAGGGTTCAATTCTGGGCACGTTATTGTTCGTTAACTATATCAATGATTTGGATGAGAACATCAATTGTGTCACTGCATGGCAAATTAATTTCACTGTGCCTTAGTTGGTGCATGTGATGAATAAATTTGACTTTGACTTTGACTACACGGCACGATTAACAAGTTTGCAGCTGATACAAAGTGGGTGGTTTTGCAGATAGTGAAGATGGTTGTGAAAAATTGCGACAGGATTTTGATTGATTGGCTAGGTGGGCTGAGGAATGGTTGATGGAATTTAATGCAGAAAAATGTGAGGTGCTGCATTTTGGGAAGTCTAATAAGGGCAGGAACTACCCAGTGAATGGTAGAGCTCTGGGTAGTGTTGTGGAGCAGAAGGATCTAGCAGTGCAGGTGCATAGTTCTCTGAAGGTGGAGTCGCAGGTAGATCGGGTGGTCAAAAAGACTTTTGGCACATTGGCCTTCATCAGATAGGGTATTGAGTATAGAAGTTCGGAGGTCTTGTTGCAATTGGATAAAACATAAGTGAGGCCATATTTAGAGTATTAAGATTGGTTCTGGGCACCGTGTTATAGGAAAGATGTTGTCAAGCTGGCAAAGGTATAGAGAAGATTTATGAGGATGTTGCCAGGATTAGAGGATCTGAGCTATAGGCAGAGGTTGAGTCGGTTGGGACTCTATTCCTTGGAGCACAGGAGGATGAGTGGTGATCTTATAGAGGTGTATAAGATCATGAGAGGAATAGATCGGGTAAATGCACAGAGTCTCTTGTCCAGAGTAGATGAATCAAGGACAAGATGACATAGGTTTAAGGTGAAGGGGAAAATATTTAATAGGAATCTGAGGTAATTTTTTCACACAAAGGGTGGTGGATGTACAGAACAAGCTGCTAGAAGAGGTAGTTGAGGCAGGGACTATCCCAATATTTAAGAAACAGACAGGTACATGGATATGACAGGCTTGGAGCGTTATGTACCAAATGCTGGCAGGTGGGACTAGTGTAGCTGGGACATGTTGGACGGTGTGGGCAAGTTGGGCCAAAGGCCTGTTTCCACACTGTATCACTCTATGACTCTATCTCGAATAAAACCCACGCGGTCACGGGGAGAACGTACAAACTCCGCACAGACAGCACCCGTAGTTGGGATCAAACCCGGGTCTCTAGCGCTGTAAGCGCTGTAAGGCAGCAACTCTACTGACATCGATAGTTTTTCTGTTGTAGTTGTATCCATGACGATATTCATTTGACATTAATGAATTAAACTTCAGAGAGAAACACAGATAAGAAATATAGTTCAACGGAGCTTTGTCTGTCACATGTGCAACTGCGCAGTGTAATTCGTTTTGCATATTTACACATGCAGGCACCACCATGTTTTGGCGCCATTTCCAAAGTCTAAAATCCATTCCATCCGTGCACTCAGTCTACTGGAGGGGTTCCCAGTCTTGGTTAGCCCAGGCCCCTGTCGGGCCTCCTCCATCGCCTTCAACCGGATCGGTCCGCGAACTGACATCCTTCTCCTCGCCCGGCCATCTTTGTGTCCCGGGGGTGGGCGGGGTGGTGCCTCCTGCAGCCGACCCTGAAAGCACTGGAGGCATTATCCCGATTCACGTTCTTATCGGCCCTTACTCCTTGCGTGCGTCTCTCCAGTGGCTCCCTCCTGGTTCCACCAAAGATACTAGTCCGCTCTAGTATCTTTGGTTCCACGGCCCACAAAGCCTTCGGGTCGCATCGTTCGACGGGATCCCAGTTCCACGGACGCGGCACTTCGGGAAATATTCCTTACTTATTATGCTGAACAGAAATAATGACGTTATTATCACCTGCCCCTGACACCAAATGTAGTTTCTCTCTAGTATATTAGACTGAGGATTCACTGAGAACCACAAAGATTCTCTAATGTTGAGTTAGTAGCTGGTTATTTGGAAAGTGGAAATACAGATAGCTCTGCAAAAATGTGTGATTTAGAGTTAGAGTCAGAGAGTCATAGAGCTAGACAGCATAGAAACAGGCCCGTCGGCCTACCTTGTCCATATCGACCAAGTTTGCATACTGCGCTAGTCCCTTTTGCCTGCAATTTGCCTAAAAGACAGTATACAAATACGAGTTCCTCTGCCTGTCTTAGAAAATACTGCCCTTCATGGATCACGTTAAGGTCAGCCCGAGACATGGCAGTCTGTGCTTATTTCAGTGGAATAATGTCCTTCCCATCCATGCCTGAGGTCACTAGACTTCTCTTCCCATGCACAGATGCTGATTAACGTACGTGCCATGTCTGCAGGGACATCGAACCACTTCCTGTCAGCACAGCTGCGCTGGAATACCAGCATACTGCTCAAACAAAAGCCATAAAACGTCGACCCCATGTCCACAGTAGGTCTGATCCGGATTTATTTCCATAGTAAATTAGCCACTCGCGAATGATCATAAGCTGTGTGTCGATTGCCAGGAGCTGATTAAAATAATCGACACTAAAATGTTCACGTGGGATTAATTTGCGAGTCGAGAACTCAAGCGCGATTGAAAGGGTTCAATTGTTTGGATTCTATTATGTCATCTTTAATTTAGCGGGACAACATTGCCAAGGCTTCTGACTGAATGAGTTGGACAGCATTCATTTACCTTCCTCTGGCCACAGATTAGCTGCGGATGCAATGTTGAGTCCAGCCTGTGTGCAGGTTTAGTTCAGGTTGGCTCAGCTTCCTCATGTTGCGTCATGTCTGAGGTTAGAAGCAGACTCCAATTGATTCAGTCATAGATCTGTAAAGGCCCAACTACCCACCTTGTTGGTGCTGACCAAGTGGCATATTGGGCTGGTCCAATTTACTTGCATTCGGCCTGAAGCCCCCAAACCCTTCCAATCCATACATGGGCGGCACAGTGACGTAGCGGTAGAGTTATTGCCTTACAGCGCCAGAGACCCAGGTTTGATCCTGACAAGGGATGATTGTCTGTACGGAATTTGTACGTTTTCCCAGTGACCTGTGTGGCTTTTCTCCGGGATCTCCGGTTTCCTCCCACACTCCAAAGATGTACAGGTTTGTAGGTTAATTGGCTTGGTATAATTGTAAAATTGTTCCTAATGTGTGTAGGATAGTTAGTGCGGGGATCGCTGGTCGGCGTGGACTCGGTGGGTCGAAGGGCCTGTTTCTGCGCTGTATCATTAAAAACAAAAAAAACAATCTCTCCAAATGACTTTTAAAAGTCGTAATTTTATCTGCTTCTATAGCTTTGTCTGGCAGCTAATTTGAGATTCGTAAGACCCTCTGCGTGAAAAAATTGCCTGTGAGGTCTCTCTTAAATATCTCCCCTCACACCCTCTAGTTTTTGGAATCCTCTTCCCTGGGAAAAAGATTGTGAGGGTTCACTTTATCCATGTCCCTCATATTATCGTACACCTCAATGAGGTCACCCCTCAGCCCCCTGCACTCCAAAGAAAAAGTCCTGCCCATCCAACTTCTCATTGTAGCTCAAGCCCGCAAGCCCTGGTAACATCCTGAAAATTTCTTCTGAATTCTTTCCAACTTAATGACATCCTTTGTGGTTTGCTACCGCTTAAGATCCCAGGTGCCATCAGTGCACCACGCAGTGGTCGTTGCACTCTTCCTCCAGGCTGGTTTGTGCAGTGAAGGGTTCACTTGAATCAAGCTCGAATCCAGTTTCAAGGCGATGGCTTCTAACAGAAATGATTATTGATGATGTTTAATGTCACTCCGAGTAATTAAGCAGTTTGGGCATTGGCAACACGGTATAAAATAACCAAGGAGACAAATGAAACAGCAGTCGCTGTAATCTTGAGCAATTGCTAGAGTGTTGGAGGAACTCAGTGGGTCAGGTGGCATCTGTGGAGGGAATGGACAGGCGATGTTCCAAGTCTGATTCAGCCTGAAGAAGTGTTTTGACCTGAAACGTTCCATGTCCATTCCTTCCATAAAATAACCATCCTTATTTCATGCAGTGACTGTTTCTCCAGAGTGACTATAGTAGGGTTGGGTGTCCTGCGGTGAGTGATTAATCACCGACAACCCCAAGCCGTGCACCGTCTTAGTTGGATCTGCTTCACCATCTCTTGACACCACTCACGACATACCACCTTCTTTGGGTGGTCACCCATCTACCACTTAAAATATTCCTTCCTTCCACTAATGCTCCGTGGCTGCAGTGTGTGCCAAAATACACTGCATTTATTTACCTGGGTTAATCCAGCAGCTCCCTCCCATCTCATGATCTTGCTCAAGATGAACAAGGGCAGCAGGCATGGAAGAATACTGCCACATATCCCCTCCAAGCCACACAGGTTGGATATATATCGCCGGCCCTTTGTCAACACTGGCTCTAAATCCTGGAATTCCCTCCCCAAATTTGGGCAGCACAGTGACACAGCTGGTAGAGATGCTGCTCACAGCACCAGAGACCCAGGTTCGATGCTGACCTGATCTCCACACTGTTTGTGTGGAGTTTGCATGTTTTCCCTGTGACCGCGTGGGTTTCCTCCAGTTGCCCCAGTTTCTTCCCACATCCCAAAGACATGCGGGTTTGTAAGTTAATAGGTGTCTGTAAAATTACCCCCAATGTGTAGGTGATGAATGAGAAAGTAAGACGACATGAGTCTATTGAGAACTGGTGATGGGTTGGTGTGTACTCAATGGGCCGATGGGCCTGTTTCCATGCTATGCCTAAACTAAAGGCAACTTTACCTGAAGGACTGCAGCATTTCAAGAAGATGATTCACTCCCAACTTCTCAAGGACATTTACAGACTGTTAATAAATGCTGGTATTGGTGACACAAAGAACTGCAGAAACAGGAATCTTGAGCAAAACGCAAAATACTGGAGTAACTCAGCAGGTCAGACAGCATCTGTGGAGGGAAATGGACAGAGTAGATTTCAGGATTTGACAGCCCTGCCTGGATTAGAAATTGGTATGTTATTGTCAAGTGTACCAAGATATAGTGAAACCCTTGATTTGGAAGAATGCTAGCCTTATCAGCATCACCTTGTCCAAAAAGAGGAATAAAAAGACCTTTGGATATCAGTGGTCACGATAAGATTGCTGCGTGCAAATTGTTTGCTGCATTTCTTGCATTTTACCGGTGACAGCATTGCATTTAATACTTGATTGGCTGTGAACTGCTTTGCAGTGTCCTGTTGCCGTGCCAGGTGCTAGATAAATGCAAATTCTTTCCTCTTTCAAAGATACATGTTCCACGTTTTGGGAAATAACAGACATTCCTGTGGCGGTGGAGGCCAAGTCTTTGGGTATTTTTAAACCGGAGATTGACATGTACTTTTAGTATTGGTGTCCAAGGTTATGGGGAGAAGGCAGGAAAAAGGGGTTGAGATGGAAAGATAGTTCTGCCATGATCGAATGGCAGAGTAGACTTAATGGGCCGAATGGCCTAGTTCTGCTCCTATGACGTGAACATGAATTGTTGACGTACTTTCAGACTGAGATTGTAATTTGGTTAAACCATTAATTTATCTTGCTCCTGAAACATGTCTATTTTCGGGAAACCAACCCAGCTCGTAAGGCAGTCTGCAACAAACTTTATTCCTCTCAATGAGAGAATCAGAGAAGGTTTACACACTATACTGTGTTTGTTCGTCTCAATTCCACAACCTTCAGGATTGCTTCATATGAAAGTAAAACGTGTTTCAGTTGATTGGTGCCTACACAGAGTTGGAGGGTCTTTATGGTGGACATGATCTGTGGGGAGCCACTGTACCTGTAGGATTTGGACAATCTTCCCTTGATGACTTTGATTGTCACCAACTTGAGACAGGGTCTATTTCGGACACACGAATGGAAGCAGCAGGGTGCAAGGTCCTGGAAAGAGGAAAGGTATCAGCAAAAAAAAACTTCCAGCTTGAAATGTAACACCAACCAGCGAGCTAATCTTTCATACTGTCATCACCAGCAACATGGATATCAGCTGTCAGGGACTTGGCAAAATAGGAGTTGGGACCCTGATTAAAGAAATGCCAATGGGATTTAGTTGTTCTTTGGTGGGGAGAGTGGGAGTCCAACCTTTTCCAAGAATAAATCTGAAAATACATTGAAATGTAAAGTGGCCAAGACAGGGGCATATCGGGTGCTAAATAGACCGCGGTTGTTGTGCAATGGTGCTGAGTTGATGCCTTCATCTTTATCATTGGGCATCTTAATCAGTTTCATGTCTGTGTCTGGAAATAATTATGTGGCATCTTTATAGGTCTTCTTCTCTTAAAATTTATTAGCAGAACATAAAGGTATTGTGTTTAATTATCTTTATAAAATTACCCCAAAGCCGGTAGACGTCAGACTTTACAGGTACAATGCGGAAACATAGAAACATAGAAAATAGGTGCAGGAGTAGGCCATTCGGCCCTTCGAGCCTGCACCGCCATTCAATATGATCATGGCTGATCATCCAACTCAGTATCCTGTACCTGCCTTCTCTCCATACCCCCTGATCCTTTTAGCCACAAGGGCCACATCTAACTCCCTCTTAAATATAGCCAATGAACTGGCCTCAACTACCTTCTGTGGCAGAGAGTTCCAGAGATTCACCACTCTCTGTGTGAAAAATGTTTTTCTCATCTCGGTCCTAAAAGATTTCCCCCTTATCCTTAAACTGTGACCCCTTGTTCTGGACTTCCCCAACATCGGGAACAATCTTCCTGCACCTAGCCTGTCCAACCCCTTAAAATAGGCCCTTCGGCCCACCGAGTCTGCACTAAACCTCGATCACCCCGCACACTAGCACTATCCTACACATTAGGAACAATTTACAATTTGACCAAAGCCAATTAACCAAAAAACTCTATGTCTTTAGAGTGCCAGAGGAAACCGAATCATCTGGCGATAAACCGGAGAACCCGAGATAATGTACAAACTCCGTACAGACACCACCTGTAGTCAGGATCGAACCCAGGTGTCCAGCGTTCTAAGGCAGCCAATCTACTGCTGCGCCACTGTGCCGCCAGCAGCTAATATCAGTCAATTCATTTGGTTTCTTATTGTGATAGAAAAGGAGTTGTTCTGGAAATTTCATTTCAAGGGCAAAGCTTTCATTAGCTGAAAATTGAAACCTGTATCACGGAAATATATTGTGTCAGAACGATAGTTACTTGTTAAATAATTGATGCTATGGTTGGAAAAGGCTAGACACAAAATGCTGGAGTAACTCAACAGGTCAAGCAGCATCTCTGGAGAAAAGGTTATTCACGTTATTCTCTTTATCATGCATCTGTACACTGTGGATGGCTCGATTGTAATCATCTATTGTCTTTCCGCTGACTGGTTAGCACGCAACAAAAGCTTTTCACTGTACCTCGGTACATGTGACTAAACTCAAATTCACACATTGTTAAATGCTTAATAGAATTCTAAACCTATACAAAATATATTCTGGTGATTTCAGTAACTAAGAATGACGATATACTTAACAAGAACAAGAGAGGCAGTCAGCACTGCTTGAAGGAATACTTTCAGCTGTGACCTTGGCGTGCGTGCCCTGACAAGACACTCCAGCATCCAATTCAGTCTGTCCCACTCACACCCCTGACTGACAGCTTCAAGAGGCCGCGTGCCAATTAAAGAACAAAAAGGCTTTTGTGAGGAGACACTATCCCTAAAACTCAATAGTGAAGAAGTTCAGTCCAATATCTACAACTGGTCTTGCCCATCTTGGAAGAGGGGGATATGCTAGGATCTCAGAGATGCCATTATTATGACCATCTTCAAAGAAGAGAGGAAGTCCGACTGCAGTCCAGTAAAGTCCGTTAACCAGTTCCACAGTTCTCAACAATGTAGCCCTCTTAGTCATGCACCTGACTCTATCCAAAAATCAGCCTATCAGGGAACCTCCTTGCCGGATCTGATTTGTTCTGTTTTTTTGCATTTCCAGTTCTTTTTCCCCCATCGCCCCTACTACAATCAATCTGAAGAAGGGTCCCGACCCGAAATGTCACCTTTCTATTATCTCCAGAGATGCTGCCTGACCCACTGAGTTACTCCAACATTTTGTGTCTATCACAACTACAAAGAGAAAAGAACCAGAGGGCAGAATATAGAGTTACATCTAAAGGACACAAAGTACTGGAGAAACTCAGGCAACATCGATGAAGAGGTAGGTCCATGTTCTCCAGAGAAGCTACCTAACCTGGTGTCCTCTTATGTATTAACCAGTATCTGCAGTTCCTTGTTTATATATAATGTTGCAGCTACAGAGAAAGTGCATTTAAAATAGTGCAAATAACTTAGC
Source organism: Malacoraja senta (assembly GCA_038087875.1). NCBI lineage: Eukaryota > Metazoa > Chordata > Chondrichthyes > Rajiformes > Rajidae > Malacoraja > Malacoraja senta. The sequence continues at coordinate 20,311,958 of CM075988.1, forward strand.
AAACATTTAGATAAACATTAACGTATGAGGAAAATATTCTAACATTATTCATATCTAAAATAGACAAGTCATGGGGCACAATATGTAAAGGTGCTGATCTGATCTCTGTGCTTGCAAGAATGCCTACTGATCCCCAGTAAGTAACTTTGCCGTTGCTCCTGCTGTTTATCCGAGATTCAGGAACAATGCAGCACCGTGTAATCCTCAATGCGTTTTGTTCATTTTCCCACTCTGTGTCTGTGCATGTTCTGGCTTCCCACAGGTAACAATGCAACCATTGCTTCCTCTCTGCAAGAGATCAATTTAGGCACTTCAACTTTCCATGAAACTTGATTTAATTCTGGTCTTTCTCAAGACATAATTGAAAGAAAATAAAGACAAATTAACCATGGAGCAGGTTTTTATTTCTCTTACCGCTGAGACTTGTTTGCAACTGTCCCTCAGGATAAGGAGTTGAAAATTGCAATACTGACAGAGCAGGAAGGGAAAGGTTTATTTTAATTAATTCATGCGGAGTTGCTGGCTAGACGTTTATTGCCCGTTCCAAATTGCCCCTGAATTGAGTGGGTATTTCAGAGGGGATTTCTGCATCAAATACTAGTGAGGGGTTAGTGCAAATGGCTGCCTGATAGTCAACAACGCCTGGATGGGCTGATGGGTACTGATGTTCTGTATGATTCTGTAAATGGCAATTATATATGCTTTGGGGGTAAAATGGAGAACACTTTTACATGATGCCGTTAAGGGGTTATTGAGTAATCACTGGATGTCGTTGTATTGGCATTTTGTGGGATGCACATGCTGAAAATTATAGAAAACAAACATTGAAGCGAGGCGGGGGATCCAAACTAGTTGGATTCAACTTCTTCAAAAGATTGTGTTTAGTTTGCTTTAGTTTAGAGATACAGTATGGAAACAGGCCCTTCAGCCCTACGTGTCCACGCTGACCAATGATCACCCATACACTAGTTCCATGTTATCCCAGTTTTGCATCCTCCACAACAAAAGCCAATTCAACCACAAACCGACGTGTCTTTGGAATGGGGGAGGAAACCGGAGGAAACCCACGCGGTTACAGGAAGAACGTTCAAACTCCGTACAGACAGCACCCTGTAGCCAGGATCGAACCTTAGTCTCTCGCAACGTTAGGCAGCAACTCTACCGCTGCGTCACTGTGCTATCAATGTAAATTAAAAATGTATCTCCTGTTTAAAATAATTAACTCATTTGGCCCATGACAGTCATGTGTAGCATTTAGTTCCAGTGGGGATTTGGTTCACCAGAGCTGATGTTACTTAATTATGATAGTCTCACTCCAGAACAGCTTCTTTCAGAAGCAGGGTGGAAGTCTAACTGTACAGCACCTTTTACCCAGTAATCACCCATCCACTCCTCATGGATCCCACAACTCACAGGTTACCAATCCAAAGAGCCACCCCACCAAACACTCATCATGGCCTGAGACTTTCAATTTCAGTGGAACAACCTCCTCAAATTCAATTGGCATGAAAAATTACTCATCCTAAATTTGCGTGCAAGTCATGTCTCTAATGAATAGAGTCAATCTCAGGCAAGGCTACATCATTGTCCCAACACTTCATCCAATCTTTCTTCTCAATTCTCTTCAACCTGCCTAAATGCATTAGTGTTGCTTGTTGTGTTGCTCTTTGAGACCCAACACCAATCACCAAAACCCACCCTCATTCTGCACAACTCACACCACCACCCCTCCTTTGTCCTATTTACCCCACGCTTCCCCATCCCCAGTCTCACTCCACCCTGACCCTCATGCCAGTCCACATTTCCCTTAGCATCCAATATCCGCCCTGATTTTCATTTGCTCAGATCTTCACTTCATCATCTGCCCCATATCCTATCCTAATCTACTCTGCACCACCCCATCATGACCTGCCCAAATCCACCCTACCCTCTCGCTCTGCCCTGTCCCACACCTCTCAGCCCTGTCCCACCCCATCAAACCCCCACCATCCTCTCGCCTCGCCCGCTGTACACTGCCCCCACCTGCCACACCGCACCCCACCCCAACGGCGCACCGCACCCTGCCCCGCCCCGCCCCAATCCAACCCACCCACTAGGCCCTGCCCCGCCCTGTCCCACCCAACCAAACCAACCAAAACACCACCCACCCAGCCCTAATTCCCCTCAATCCCCCAAACCACTTCTGGCTCAGCTGCAAGCCATTACCTTTAACGTGAGTCTTGTGAGCATTGTTCATTTAAACCAGCACTTTAGCAATGAGTTGGGCTCTTTAATATTAATGTGCTAGTTTGGATACTGGGTGTTTGGTTGACCTGCTCCTCTGCTCTGAGGTAAGTCCTTGCTACAATTCTGAATTTTTGTGTTGAGTAGGTAAAGATGAATGTAAGTTCATTTTTTTTTAGAGAGATGCCAATGTACTTAATGTTCATGTTAGAAACAATGAATAGAAACACATTGGTGGATTTGGTTTGCTTGTGATGATTTGGTTTGAATTTCAAAATGTTTGAAAATGGCTTTTTGCACTTTTAAGTCACATTTGTATTAAGCCCCATTTAACGATTTGCTGTCAAATAAACCTCTTCATTCACTGTGTTTATCACTCCTGAAGCAAGTGCAATGCTACTGGTTTGTAGTCATGTGTGACTTGGTTGGTGATTACACCACCATTGTATAAGTGTAGGTTGGTGTAAAATCTAACTCCTGGTTTGGAGAGCCTGAAATTAATTCTCAGGGAATTGCAGATAACATGTTAATCAAAAATCTCTAAAATTTGAAAAAAAAAGAAAAAATTGATGCAGTTAGCTTGCCTTTAATACCCTTAATGAACACAAATCACATAACTCTTTCTGACTGCAGGCTCTGAGAAACGTTCATAGCTTAAACCGTCTACCTGGTGTCTTTGGGTCATTGAGCAAATCTGATGAGCTGCTTAAAGAAAAGTAGTGACACAGATGGACTTGCTGTATTGAAGGACTCGGCATAATTTGAAGACTTGTAATGAATTTGTTGGTTAATTGATTCTGTAGTGGGATGAAAGCTAAAGTCCATGATTGAACTTCTGCTTATAATAATCTTCTTCATTTAAACCACTATCTGGTCAACTGAATGTGAAATCCTGTGAGTGAAGAGTACACTACATTTCTTAAGAGGCCAGAATATTACACAGTTAGTGGGGCATCGATGAAGTGTAGTCGCTGCTGTAATGTAGGAAAAGTGGCAGCCATTACCAACAATAAGCCCCCACAGCTGGATATAACGATCAGATGGCGTTGAAGGAGTGAGATATATTGGCCAGGATACACGGAATAACATGTGTCGGAAAAGAGCTGCAGATGCTGGTTTAAATCGAAGGTAGACACAAAATGCTGGAGTAACTCAGCGAGCCAGGCAGCATTTCTGGAGAACACAAAATGCTGGAGTAACTCCGCGGGACAGGTGGCATCTCTGGAGAACACAAAATGCTCAAGTAACACATGGGACAGGCAGCATCTCTGTAGTCTGAAGAAGGGTCTCTCCAGAGATGTTGCCTGTCCCGCTGAGTTACTCCAGCATTTTGTGTCGACACTGAATAACGCCCCGGCTCTTAAAAATAACGTCACTGGACTTGATCAGTTGTGAGCTTGCGTTACTGCCTCAATAGGTCAGTGTTCACTCTAATGCAACCTAGAGCTTTGCAAACATGTGTTTGGAGTGAGACGAACGCTGCGACTGAGTGCAGAAAAGAGTTATGAGAATACTGCTGGGACTTGAGGGCCTGAGATATTGAAATAGGTGGAGCAGGCTAAGACTTTATTTCTTGGCGCGCAGGTGGTCTAATAGAGGTGTATAAATCGTAAGTTGAAGAGATTGGGTGTATGCAGCCTTTTCCAGGGTAGGGGAATCGAGTACTGGAGGACATGGGTTTAAGGTTAAAGGGGAAGTGTTTAGTAGGATCCTGAGGGACAACTTTTCACTCAAAAGGTGGTGGGTATTAGGAACAAGTTGCCAGTTGAGGTACACAAAAATGCTGGAGAAACTCAGCGGGTGCAGCAGCATCTATGGAGCGAAGGAAATAGGTAACGTTTCGGGCTGAAACCCTTCTTCAGACTGCCAGTTGAGGTAGTTGGGGCAGGTGCAATAATAACATTCGAAAGACAATTGGACAGGTACATGGATAGGAAAGGTTTAGTGGGGTAAGGATCAAACATGGCCAAATGAGACTAGCCTAAATGGGGCATTGTGGTTGGCATGGGCTGAAGGGGTCTATTTCCAGAGCATATGACACTCTGACTTGAAGGCTTGAGATCAACTGAGCTCTGGTGTAGTTTGTACCCAACTAACGTGACAGGTTTTCATTGACTCAAAGTTTCTTGTGTACATTATTAGATATCGGAATGGATGTATGTTAAATATAATGAACATATATGGTTCACAAAATCAGTGCAAAGTGACCCAAAAAATGAATGGCAGTGGTTCCCCATAGCATTTATGCATGTCTTTGTTCATCCAAAGAGGGTTACTTTTAACATGTCCTTCCAGCAACATCTTAAATAACAAAGTGTACTTTGTAATTCCATGCTTGCAATAATGTTCCTGTGTGTTGGTGTCCAGTGACACTAGTTGGGCACCGCCAGTTGGTGAACGATGAAAGACAAGGACAGGACTTGGTGTTCTCATTGTTGGCAGTCTAGGCTGCCTCCCAGCACCTTGGGTTACAAGAGGTCACTGAACCTGATTGTGACACTTTATCCAGGAGTTGGAGACTGAGAAAAAGATTTAAATTCAACCTCTTCAAAAGTTTATTTTTATTGTTGAGTGTCTTGTATTGGATTTCATTTAAACTGTCAAGTTGTCTTAACAATCGCAAGCTCATTCACAGGATGAGCTGCCCCGTTCAAAACAACCTCACAATCTGTCCTCTTATATAAAATACTTTTAACATCTAAAGACACTGGTGTGTAGATGGCTATTCTGACTGTTCTTCACGAAAGGAACTCCAGTGTTGGATAAAGCAGTAATGCTCTAATGACTAGATTATGGAAGACAAGATCAGAGATTGATCCGACTAGATATGCCAATACAAGATCTGGGATTAGAGATGATTTATGGGTTGGGAAAGAAGGCTAGTGATCCTGAACCACAATTGTAGACATTTCAGGCAAGTTGCTGGTGTGGGGTGGAGATTAGAGTCACTTTTGGGGCACCTCGTGGGATCATTGGGTCGTGCCTTGGAAGGCACCCCTCTGGAAGAAGGTGGTGGGGTGAAGTTTTTTAGTTGATAGAGGGCAGCTCTGGAATGGTCAGGGGTTAGGGCTGTGGCCCAATTGGTTGGGAGGAAGTGGGTAGTGTGGGAGGGTCTGAAGTGTGGGATTCCCTGCCACAGAGCGCAGTGGAGGCCAAATCACTGGATGGATTTAAGAGAGAGTTAGATAGAGCTCTAGGGGCTAGTGGAATCGAGGGATATGGGGAGAAGGCAGGCACGGGTTATTGATTGGGGACGATCAGCCATGATCGCAATGAATGGCGGTGCTGGCTCGAAGGGCCGAATGGCCTCCTGCACCTATTTTCCATGTAACTATGCGAGTTGTCTTAGTGGGAGCTTGGTGTGATACTACACTGTGCAGAACTCTGGGTTAGAAACTAGATTACGCACCACAGCAATGATACATTATTGTCACCTTTTCCTAGGTACAGTAAAATTATTTTCTGGCATACGATACACAAAGTACGCAAAGTTGTTGCGCATCTGGTGCCGTCAAAGTAGCAATAGTATTCATTAGATTCCCGATTGTCCCACTTTGTTCTCGGTGGCTCGATCGCCTTTCTGCGCTTGTCCTCGGCCTGACTGCCTCTCCCCCTCGTACGGTCCCTCTCTGGCCCATCAGTCTCTGTGCCTCCTACAGTTAACCTTTAAGGTGCGGGAGGTTAGACCACACCCCCTCACCCTCCCTCCTGACCTCCTCCTACCGGCCCTTTGTTCAGCGCCCGCTGGACTCATCGACTCGCTCCTCCTTCCGTTTCTAGTCTTTGAGTGGGAGATGAGAGTCGGACCCACTGCAGGTGGGTTCCGCGGCTGGTTGCCTGTCGGGTTTGGCAACCACCCTCGCGGTTCCGTATCGGTCAATGCCAGTGGCTCAGGGCTGAGTTTGGAGGCAGCACTGTACTATTCAATTGATTGCCATTGAAATGTGACATTGACCGTTTCTGGGTTGTTTTGCATTGATACCGTTTCATTCTGTGAGAAGTACATTTTCAATGAAATAAATAGTGCGACGCGATCAAGTTCCAAACCCACTATCTCTGTATAGCATTACATTGGATTGGGAGATTTCCATTGTTGCTGACACGTGCGTCCGGTACAATTCCCAGGGACGTGAAATGTTGGCATTTCTCAAGTTTCTAAGCATTTTGTTCTTCACAGCACAGTGCCACAGTAAACCAGTGCCCTTAATGACCTTCCATCCTTCAGATTCACCTACAGTGTCTACCTCCTTCCAACCAGCCCCAATACAGACTTTGGAGCCCAGTGAAGATATTTCTCCACATTGTCCTGGGCATCACCTTTCCTGCCCTGTTGTATTTTTTTTCTGCTTTTGTTGGCGATGGTACAGTTTTCAGTCTTTACCTGGTAGATGTGGGACCTTTGAGTCATGCAAGTGTGGCACGGTGACTTGTACATGGGTCTGTAGTTTTCCCCTCTGAGCAAAGTGGTGCTGGAAAAGTAACTGTATTGGGACACTCGTGAATTTGGCTGGAGATTGAATTGGAAATAGTTGTTTATTTCTGAATTAAGGGAGAGACAATGGTGAAATTGGCTCAGTTTTAAACAGTTAATGTAAGTGTTCTAACTAAAAGATAAATTAGATGGCCATTGGCTCCAGGGGTTTTAAATAGCAATTTCAAAATATATGCTAAAGTATATTTTTTTTAAAACTTGAATAAATCAAAGGAATTGATTATCAGCTGTGAGTTTTATTCCATGAATTCAGCCTTGTTTACAGACAGACATTTCTGACATTCCTGACTTCAAAGTTGCTTCAGCTGTATGTAGAGGCAGGCTGGGTTGGTGGAGACAGGAGACAGGCGAAGATTTGTGTGTTGCAGCTGCTGACTCCTCATTAATCTCTGTGAAATCAGAAGTTTAAGTTCCTCCACCGGACCGTGCAGATGGCCACCTTCAACCTCTGGATGATGAAGACAAAATAAATCCATGCCTCGGAATATAAACCGGCCAGGTTGGATTTAGTCGGAAACCAAGCAATGGCTTAAACTTGCAGTCGAAAGTAATTAGTGGTAACGCAATGTAAACTGGGTTTGACTAATCTGCCTTTCACACCTTTGAAAATCTGTCATTATTAATTAATGGAACTTGACGACAAAAAGTTCAGTTTGGAAATGCAGCATGGAAACGGGCCCTTCGTCCCACCGAGTCTACGCTAACCATCGATCACCTGTTCACACTAGTGCTATGGTTATCCTAATTTAACATCCACTCCCGACACATGAGGGGCAATTTACAGAGATCGATTAACTTTGAAACCCGCATGTCTTTGGGACATGGGAGGAACCTGGAGGCAATCCGCACGGTCACAGAGAACGTGCAAACTCCACACAGTCACCACTCGAGATCTGGGACCAGTTCCTATTGTGGAATATAAATTGCACTTGTACAGCAGATTATAACGTGGTTAAAATAGACCACGTTATTCCACAAGAGTATGGGTATATAATCGTTAGTGGGGAAGTTGGAAGTATGGAAACGCTTCCCAATTTCTGAGGTCATGGTGATGGGGTAAGAGGTCTGGGATGGATCTATGGAAGAATTTTTTCATCCATGGGTGGTTCAGATGCAATGGCTGAAGGAATGGTGGGGGCAGGTGCTCTCTTAACCCTTTAAGTATCTGGACGAGCACTTGAACTACTAACACACAGAAGAATGCAGAGCAAGTGGTTTGAATAGGATTAGTATGGAGGAGTACGTCATGGTTGGAATGGACATCGGGCCTGTTTCTGTGTTGTACGATTCTCAAGCAAAAACTAACGCTGGACCACATAAATTAAGCTGAGACCAGATGTCCAAAAGCTTGGTCAATGTGGTGTTGGATGGAGAACGGAAGAAGTGAAAGGTTTGAGAGTAAATTGCAGAACTTTCAGCCAAGACAGCTGAAGATGCAGCTGCCGATGATAGTTATAAAGAGATTAAAACTGTTTTTACAGTTATTCTTCTGACGCATGAACTAATATCTTGAACCATTTTCTGCTGTTTTCAAAGGCCATAATTGTACAACCATTTTTTTTCAACAAATGCAGGTCCTGGTATGACTCCAAGCCACTCCATGTTGATTATGTCCGTAGGGTGCATATTAACTGCTGTCAACTTCGGGTGGTGCTTGTCAGTGAGTGGTGGGGTTGGAGCAGGACAGTGGTTGGAGGGATTGAATCCTCTTGACTTCATTATCGAGCAGAGCATGCTAGAAGTGAGTTGAGCTGATGTGGGGAGTGAGCTGTGAATCTTGTGCTAAACGAGCAAAAATAACTAGTGCATAAATCGATCTGGTTTGCGTAACATAGTCTTCACCACTGGGCTACCTAACATATTAGATGCCATTGTGGTGCGACTGACTTCCAGAGGGTGTCTTGTACGTTGGGCTTGTCACAAAATACAACTTTCCTCCGGACTGAAGTATGAAGTCACTTTGGATCCCCCGTGAATATTATAAACTGATTGCTTAAAGTCAACTACTCCATACCTTTCTGAGCTAGTTGCACGTGGCCTATATTCCTCTGAACATTTCCGATCCATGTACCTGCCTCCATTTCCTCTGGTAACTCTTTCCACATACCCACTACCATCGGGTAGCCCTTTTATATCTTTCCCCACGTACATTAAACTCCAGTATGAGACCCTCCTACCTTTGGAAACGAGCTGTGACAATCCACGTAATGTATGCCCCTCATGATCTAACCTCGAACACATCATTTGCTCAAGGGAAATGCCAGACAAACCTGTCTGGGTTCGATCCTGATTATCGGTGCTGTCTGTGCGGAGTTTGTACATTCTTCCTGTGGCCGATTTTCTCCCACAATCCAAAGACGCACAGGTTTGTAGGTTAATTGACTTTGGTAAGTTGTAAAATTGTCCCTAGTGTGTAGGATAGTGTCAGTGTACGTGATAATCACTGGTCGGCGCGGATTTGGTAGGCAAAGGGCCTGTTTCTGCACTGTATCTCAAGTCTAAAGCTGAAATATGTCTCTACTCTACAATGCCTTTGAAAGTTACGTTAAAACTGAATGCATTCTCCTGGCGTTAAGTGACCAGATGCCGAGTGCAGCTCGTGGTGATGTGAAAGTCAACAATCGTTCAGCTGTTGTGCACTCCTCCATTGTGTGAATCTTCTTCCTCGCACTCCACCACTCTCGACAATCGAGCAGGAAAAGCTCGGCCACTACTTTCCATTTTTGTAAATAACTTGTCAGCTATGACTTGGTTTGTGGCATTCTTGCCTCTTTACTCAAAAAGGATTTGAATGCAAATGAGACATTAGTCCAAGTTCAAGTGAGTTTATTGTCATAGTTTATGGAGTCTTAGAGTCACAGTCATACAACATAGCAATATGAGTGGCGTATAGAAGTTGGGAGGTCATGTTGCAGTTGTGTAAGACGTGGGTGAGACCACATTTAGAGTAGTGTGTTCAGTCCTGGGCACCATGTTATAGGAAAGATATTGTCAAGCTTGAAAGGGTTCAGAGAATATTTGCAAGGATGTTGCCAGGACTAGAGGATGTGAGCTATAGGGAGAGGTTGAGTAGACTGGGTCGCTATTCCTTGGCGTGCAAGAGGATCAGGGATGATCGTATGGAAGTGTATAAAATCATGAGAGGAATAGATTGGGTAGACGCACAGAGTCTCTTGCCCAGAGTAGGGGAATCGAGGACCAGAGGAAATAGGTTTAAGGTGAAGGGAAAAAGATTTAATAGGAATCTGAGGGGTAATTTTTTTCACACAAAGGGTGGTGGGAGTATGGAACAAGCTGCCAGAGGAGGTAGTTGTGGCTGGGAGTATCCTAGTGTTTAAGAAACAGTTACGCAGGTACATGTAGGACAGGTTTGGAGGGATATGGACCAAGCGCAGGCAAGTGGGACTAGTTGTCCCAGCTACACTAGTCCCACTTGCCTGCGCTTGGTCCATATCCCTCCAAACCTGTCCTAACCATGTACCTGTCTAACTGTTTCTTAAACACCAGGATAGTCCCAGCTACAACTACCTCCTCTGGCAGCTTGTTCCATACTCCCATCACCCTTTGTGGGCAAGTTGGGCCAAAGGGCCTGTTTCCACACTGTATCACTCTATGACTCTAAATAGGCCCTTCGGCCCAACTTGCCCATTCAAATCAATCAATAATCCTAGCTCTGGAGTAGTGGTGACGTTGGTTGAACAGATTCCCATGGATTTGATCCATACCAGCAGCATCGTTGCTGCCTCACTATTTTTAATTGTTCTCAACGCGATGCTGCATCGTATTTTTAGCAAACTTCCTGCCAGACTGGAACTAGTCTATGTGTGGCACAGGCACTTGGACAAAATGTGAAGTGTTAGGAGGAGGAGAGGTGGGGAAATGCAAAGAACAATGATCTTCCAAGGTGGCAGGGGTGCACGTTATATTTGATGCCATTTACTCAGTTTTCCTTGACCAAAGGAATTCTGCCAACGTGTAGCTGATTCTCGTCTTCCCATGAGATGGAGCATTTTCCTTAACAGGTCTGAGATGAGAAAAGTTGGAAAACCTTCTGAGAGCCTCACCGGAGATTAACATTCGGGTAGAATGCCAGGTTACCATTCCAAAAGGAATTCATTGTTATTAAACAAGGTCTTGGAATGGCAAACAACGATCAAAATGAAAAATACATTTAACTAAAAATATTGCTGATTTTGGTTTTATCAGGTTTTGTGTTATCTTCCAACAGGTGGTTCTGATAAGGTACTGTTTGCAAATCAGTTGCCTGTGGAAATATATGTGACCCGAGTTGAAATGAAAGGCCTGGTGCTGCTACTTTCAGCGGTGCAACTAGAAGTCTGGACCATGAAAGACACTCATTTCTGCCCCACCTTTCAGTCTCCGATCATTATTGTCAATGAAGGGCTGCATGGTGGTCCATCCATATTGCCTCCTGAGATGGTGCTCCAGTAAAATAGATGGAAGCTCTAGTGTTGCACTTGGCTGAAGATTGTCTAGTCTGGATGTCTGACTGCTCTCATTTTATGGCATTGACCGGATTCCATAGTGACACTATTGTTTAGAGATATAGCGTGGAAACAAGCCCTGCGCCCCCCCCCCCCTCCCCCCGAGCCCATGCCGGCCATTGATAGTCCATACACTAGTTCTATATCCTACATACTAGGGGCAGTTTACAGAAGCCATTTACCTACAAACCTGCACATCTTTAGTATGTGGGAGGAAACCGGAGCCCCTGCAGAAAAACCATGCTGTCATGGAGAATACACAAACTCCACAGGCAACACCAGAGGTCGTGATTGAACCCGCGTCTCCGGTGCTGTGAGGCAACCGATCTACACCAGCACCACCGTGCTGTTCAAAGTAGCATGTGTGTTTGGTGCACATGTATTTATGTGTGTGCGTATTCGGGGTACATGACTACAGCAAGAATCAGATCTTTTATGGACAAGTGGGTAGGCCAACTGTATTTGGGGTGAGTGCACTCCACATGCAAACAATACTGGCATTTGTGGTTATAGCAGCTAGGGTTCTGAACCATGATTATCTGAACATGGGACTGGTGGATTGGAGGGGACTTCCTGGCCACAGAACAATGCCAGAGGCCATTGCCTGGAGCATTGTCCTCAAATCCTGCTGGACTTCCCTGAATGAAGCTGCTGGATACAAGACAGCCTAGCATTGAATCCACTTCACCTGCCAACAATTTGGGATATAACCCACCCACCCATTTGGAACCTGACACACTGAGGACTGGATAATCCCCAGGAGGGTAATTTCACATTCAATTGCAGCAATCATTGCCTTTCCTTCCTCTGACTTGCCAGTCTTTCCATTTTGTTGTTTCTTCAAGCAATTGGATAGATTTGTGTTGAACAAGGAACTACACAAGCAGGGCAATATAAAGGGAGCCTTGATCCAATGCGATCAGTTTAGAACTTGGCAGAAGTTGTAGCTGTCACCTGTAAATGTGAGGTTCAGACATTGTGGGAGCTGCTTGGTCAGTTACTAGTGAGGCCACTTCTAGCTTAGGCAATCCGGAAACTCGGCAACCCTGAGGCATAGAAAGGATAGACAGTCAGAATCTTTTTCCCCCAGGGTGGAAATATCAAAGACTAGCGGGCATAGCTTTAAAGTGCGCGGGGCAAAGTTTAAAGGAGATGTGCGGGGCAAGAGGGTGCACAGAGGGTGGTGGGTGCCATGATAGGCGTGTTTAAGAGGCATTTAGTTACACATGGATATGGAGGGATATGGATCATGTGCAGTCAGCGAAGATTAGTTTAACTTGACATCATGTTTGGCATAGACATTGTGGGTCGAAGGGCTTGTTCCTGTGCTGTACTGTTCTATTTCAGTGTTCAGTAACGCAACACTGGCTTCAGGTTAGGAAGACTGTTTTAAGTGATTACAAAATAGTTTTTAATAGCTCTTGGGTCAATGTCATTAGAAATGTTTTGGATAAAATGCAAAGTGCTGGAGGAATTCAATGGGTCAGGCAACATCAAACTAAAGAACTGTCCTGACCTGAAGCATTGTCTGCCCATTCCTCCCCACAAATGCTACCTGACCCACTGAGTTCCTCCAGCACTTTTTGTACAATATTCTAGCATTTGCAGTTCCATGTGTTTTGCACACTTTGGACATTTATTTGAGAAGGATCTGTAAAATGTACCCCTCGATGCCCATTATCCACCTGAGCAGTGAAAGGTACAAGGTGTAGACTTTGCTCTCCATTATAAACAGTGCTCCATTGTATAAAGCTGACTCATTCTCCTGTTCCTTGCCCCAGCTTCAAACATCTACTTGTGAAGCTTTGACTTGAATCCGTCTTGCTCTTGCCAAACGTTCACATTAGATTAAGTAGAGACATCGGTCTTTAATCTGTCTCGGGGCGTGTTTTGATAAGACCAAGAGAAGGATTTGTATTAAACCACATTTGACTGAACGTTAAAGGATAAAGCTGCATTGTGTAAAGACAGCTTGGATGTGACACAGTAGAAGTTCAGAAGTGCCTAATTGGTAACAGATTTTATCTTCTGAGTTGTACAACTAGTTTACCTATAAACTGTATGGATCCATTCTAGGTTTAGGCAGTTGCAATTGCAGAGGATATGACAGCACCTTAGTCCGAGGACAGTGCGAGCCGCAGATTCTGCAGTCACTTGTTAGTGTTTGCTTGTTTAGGTTTATTGTCGTATCTACTGAGATACAGGGAAAAGCTTTGTTTTGCACTCTTTCCAATCAGATCATAGATACATAGATACATAGAAAATAGGTGCAGGAGTAGGCCATTCGGCCCTTCGAGCCTGCACCGCCATTCAATATGATCATGGCTGATCATCCAACTCAGTATCCCGTACCTGCCTTCTCTCCATACCCCCTGATCCCCTCAGACAATGCTATACATAAATACGATCATGTCAAACTCCAGTGCAATAGATGGAGCAAAGGGGAAGACACAGAGTGCAGAATATAATTCTCAGTCTTGTAGCACACCAGTTCCATAGACAAAGTCCAATGTCTGCAATGAGATAGAGGTGAATCATGACGGTACTCTAACTAGTGCAAGGACATTCAGAAGCCTGATAACGGAGGACAAGAAACTATTCCTGAGTCTGGTGGTATGTGCTTTTGAACTTCTGTACCTTCTGCCAGAGGGGAGCAGAGAGAAGGACAAGTCTTTGATTATGTTGGCTGCTTTGCTGAGGCAGACTGAAATGGAGATAGGGTCAATGATGCGGAGTCTGGACTGCATCTAAAACGTTGAGTTTGGCTGCGAACTGGCCATCTTTCACTCTTGACGCTTTTAAATGAATGATTAATTATTTGGTGATATAATGGAGCTGACTGCAATGGGTGAATTGATGAATGGAGGAAAGATGAGAAAATTAGAAGAGAAATGGCTTTTGTAGTTAAATACATTGGAGTAATGTGAACCACCTGTGCAGGAGCTGTGAAGCTATTACTGGTTAATGTTTCGGGTTCACCAGGGCTTTTTTTTAATGTAGAGATAAATTGAGGAAACTGGCCCTTTGGCCCACTGAGATTATGCTGACCAGCAACCATGTGTATGCTGGTTCTATCCTACGCAATAGTGGCAATTTGCAGAAGCTAATTACCTGCAAGTCTGTGGGATGTGGGAGGAAACCGGAGCACCCGGAGGGAACCCACGTGGTAATGGGGATTACATATAAATTGTACTGACTGCACTCTAGTCAGGATCGAACCTAGGTGTCTGCCGCTGTAAGGCAGCAACTCTACCACTGTGCTGCCCTTGGTTTTTTCTTATTGATTGACTACAATAAAGCAGAATATCTGAATATTGCAAATGGCTGTGGGGATGAGATCTCCTTCAAGCCAGGATTGGATGGTGAGACACGATTGCACCAAATGCATGAAATTTGAGATTTGGGATTTGCCATCTGAAGTGGAAAATGATCCTGTTGAATGTGCTAGTTTCTTTTTGTGCTGAAGTGACTTCATGTGAGAGGTTTGGAGAGGCACTTTCCTTCTGCATTGGTTCTCAATTAAAGAATGGTGGCCCCCATTGGGGAAAATGCCTAATAGATTATAGAAATGTATGAATGGAGGAACATTCAACATGTTCCTCCATTCTGTGTTCAACATGATCATTGGTGATACTCAACTCTGTACATCTACTTTTAACCATTCTTTAGTGGTTTTGTTTCACAGAAATCCCTCGGATTTCAGAACAATGGCCGAGTGGCCTCTCTATGCAATTGTTAATTCTGGCCAAATTGGAGCTGCCAGGACACTAAAATTGAGTAAAGGCTTCTGTGCTGTTAGGCCATTTAGTCAATTTAAATGTGCCTTCTGCAGAAATGGGACAAGCTGCAGAATGGTGCCAGCTTGTCTAGATCCCAGATAAGAGTTGCAGGGAAAGAATGGGACATCTGCAGATTCTTACAATTAGGTGTAAATTGCATGAAACGGATTGGGTGATTGCAAACCAGACATACACATTGTAAGTATTGTTGCGAAGCTTTACTTTGCTAGATGTTGATTGGGATAAGTGTTGAGTGTTGTCTGAGTTTCTTGAATATCTGGGCAAATGTTGCTATGTTTGCTTCCTTCCAGAAGCTCCGTTTAAATACAATGTATTGGTTACTGTATTATTGGGTTAGGGGAATGTCTATCATGTACTGTGTTAATCAATATCTGTTATTGGACTATAAAGAGACCATCCCCATATGGTTCGGCTCCTCAAGGTAGCTCCCACGAGGTCCTGTGTCCATCTTCTGGAAGAATGCTTGGGACTGCGTGACCTTTTGGAGTGTCTCTGCTTGCACGAGGCTAGAAGGTCTTGGCCAAGCAGATACAAGGATCGAACCCGCGGTGGTTAGGTATAGTAGTGGGGAACTGTTATTGTGTTTTTCCAAAATAAAGTTTAGATGCGCAAGTGCTTGACTCAGTATTTTATTGACTGAAACTAGACTGGGGGGGGAAGCTTAGAATGAGCTATTTACACAATTACAGAAGTAAGCGGCACTATTTGTTCCACCTGTATGTGAATGTCTTTCCAGAAATTCCAAGCTCCAGACTCCCATAGGAGGCTGGACATAAAGCAAAGATTAAACAGTAACTTTGTGTGAAAGCTGCCAATTGTTTACTCCTAGTTCTTAACATTTTTTTACTTATTCCTCCCTACTTGTTCCAAAACATGTTGTACTGTTATCAACTGTCTGATATGCATTTTTAATACAAAACATTGTTGCCTATCCAAGTGCTGGTAATGCCATTGCAGACAGTTACAGGTATGTTATTAAAGGCAGGGCACTAGTTACTTGAGGTGAATGTGTGATTGGTTTGTTCCATACAGTCATGCAGTATGGCAACTGGCCATATAAGCTAGTCCCATTTGTCCATGTTTGGTCCATATCCGTTTTAGACTTTCCCATCCATGCACCAGTTCAAATGGTTTCTTCTGTTGAGTTCCTCCAATTGGAAATCTCCTTTCAGTGGCCAATATATTTCAGTCATTCTATTGTTGCCAAAAGCCCATTTAACCTTGATGATGGGAAACTTTATCAAACACGAAAGGGTCAAAGATATGACAGGAGAAACTCCGTGTTTCCCGAAGGAAGTAATAGTCACACCACGCAGAAATTGGCCCAACTCGTCAATGCCAAGCAAGAAGCCCCATCTACACTAGCCCCACTTGCTCACTTTGGCCCATATCCATCTAAACATTTTCTATGTAGTCTTGCAAATTTACCAAATCTGTTTTTTGATAATTGACTTTTTGTGTGAATAGAAATGACTCTTGTACAGTATTTTTCATTTCGGTCGCAAAGCCTTTTCAGCAAATTGATGCAAAAACAAAAAAAATTCTGTGATTGTACACATCGGTTCAGTCATGTATTAATCATGCGTGCAGGGCCTTTTTGCACAAAAAAAGCGCAGAATGAAAAAGTAAGAAATATTCAGCCGATCACTGTGGAGGGGGAAATGGTTAATGTTTAATGTTTCAATCAATGAGTTTTCTTCAGCTGGGCAAATTGCAGCCCTTGACACTAGGCAACACTTTGACTTCAAACTTTCTTGCTGTTTATCTCTCTCTCTCTCTCTCTCTCTCTCTAGGTCTGGTGAGCAACTTGGGAAATCGGAAACAAAAACAGAAAATACCAGTGTTGTCAGCAGTTTAAAAAAAAAAATTGATATTAAAGTGTCTTTGGTGTGCTGGGCCTGATCTATCACCAGGCCCTAAAATACAAGAATGAATCATTTGAATTGCAGTTGATTTGCATCACGCCTGAGAAGTTGTTGACACGCCTGACAGTATGTTGTTGAATCTTTCACTGACGGGTTCCCATCAATTTCTGAGGCACTTTTCCGATTGACATTGCCTTAATACATACATTGGTAAGACAGAGCACAGACTCGGCGATTGTTTCGCTGAACACTTGTACTGGGTCTAGCAAGGCCGGCTGGACCTCCCGGTTGATAGCATCTCGTATTCTACTTGGGTCGATTGCAGCAACACTGTGATTGTGTGAACTTTGAATTCCCCAATTTTGGGTAGCTACCCAAACTTCTTCACTCCCCACCCCCCCACCCCCTCACCTGTATCAACATAATTTGCAGGCTTTGGCCTGCCCCTCTTCTCTTCAGCTTTCTTCTCTTTTTATCCCCCACCGGCCACAATCGGTCTGAAGGTCCTGACCTGAAACGTCACCACATCAGGTTCTCTAGCTATAGCTGCCTGACCTTGTCTGTGACCAGTACGAGTCTTGGTGTGCAGCAGCATCGCTTGGGGAACAAGCTTGCCCCACCCACTGGCCGGCAGTTCTGGGATTAACCACCGGGACTTGTTTTTGCTCAGAAGGTTGGTGGGTGACTCTCCTTAGAAGGGGAGGTTTATTCATGGTTATGTCCGTTAAGCTATATACCTGTGACAAAGAACTTGACTATTGATTAAATGTGAATAATTGTACAGCTAGCAAACACAATGTAAAAACAGCAAAATGTGACCTGTGTGTCACTTTCCCATTGAATAAAATAGGGGTACTCTACCAACATGCAGAGTGTGGAGGAGAGTTTCATGCAAATTGTATGTCTTCATTAATCTCAGTCATTTACAGTGGAATTATTCAATCATTAATCTCTTAATTTGTTGGATCAATTTAAATTACCTTTGGAAATTGTATTGATTTGATTCCAGGGGGCACGGGTGCACTGGATTGTGAAATAGTGTAACTAATTGTGGTGCATTTTATCTCTCATCTCCCTTAATATAAATTTACCTTGGTCTGCTTTATTGATGGTGCCATCTGCTAAGCAACGAATGTTAGCTGTTGAGGAGGGTGATGGGTTGAACTGGTCTCCTGGTAGGAGAGTCTGAACACTTGTTGTCGGCAATAGACTGGGGACACAGGGATGTGTCTCGTACCAAACTTTAACACGACAAAAGATCCAGCCACTGAGTTGTGGATGGTGGAATCTTGAACAAAACAGTGCGGCTCAGACAGAATCTGTGTAGGGAATGGACAGACCACGCTTTGGGTCGGGAAGGTGTAATCTGAAGAAGGGTCCCGACCCGAAACGTCACCTGTCCATTTCCTCGACAGATGCTGCTGCGTTCCTCCAGCGCTTTCTGTGTTTTGATACAGATTCTGAAGTTGTTTCCACGCTAAATGTAACTGTTGGCATTTGATATTCACAATATTTCATTCTGTGTTGAAATGAGCATGTTTCTAATTTCTGATTTTGAAAGTGATATTGGCATCGCTGATGAGAATGGAGACACAGTCCAAGGCTGAACTGTCAAGCCTTTGTTAATGTAATGAAGAACAGAGATAATGCAGTGCTTGGAGATTAGAAAACTTAGAACAGTGTGTTCTGCTGGTTTCCATCAAATGTGCAACAACGAGTCGAATTTCTGCCTCTTCTTCTCTTTTGTCTTTTAAATGTTAATTTTGTGAATTTAGCGCTAAGATGTTGCTTCCATTTTCTTGTTTTATGTAGATGTTAAATGACTTGTGTTGGCAAAGAAAATGTTTCTTCACACAACAATGCATTTGCCATAAAATTCCTTTTGAGGGTAAACTTTTAAATGCAGCACTTCAGAAATCTATTAACACAAGGTCAAACTAAATAAATTCAATTATAATGGCAAACTTCATCAATAGCAGATTGTCTTTGATTCCAGCAGGTGATCTAAAACACAAAGTGCTGGTGGAACTCGGTGGGTCAGGCAGCATCTGTGGAAGGAATGGACGGGTGATATTTTGATTCTGGACCATTCATCTGACCCAGGATGTCGTGTCCATGTCCTCCATAGATGCTGCCTGACCTGCTGAGTTCATCCTGCACTTTGTGATTTGCTTAAGGTTCCAGTATCTGCAGTTTCTTGTCTCCAACAGGTAAGTGCTTGTCATTCACACAAGATAACATGATTTTTTGATAATGTCACCGTCCGGTATCAGTTGCTTCTTGGTTCCTCCAGACCGATCCAGACTTGATGGTAATCCAACCTGACAACGTGCTGCTGTATAGAGTGAGTGTTGCACGGATCGAGCCATTGCCTTTCAGATGCCCTACTAAATCTCAGCCCTGTCCGCTCCTGAGGGTTGTAGCTTGAACTATCTTGAATAAAATCAAAGAGTTTGGCATGAAATCCTGGTGTTTGTACCTTGCTCATGGACTTGATCAGATTATTTAATCATTATATTGGTCTTTCTATGCATAATTTGGCCTGTTTTGTACATTAAAATCATGACTACGCATGCAGACAAAAATCTTCATTGGCTGCAAGGTGCAGCAAAGCCTACAAATGGGGGAATTGTGTCCATTATTGCCAATCGTCAGCTATAACTGAGTGTAATATGGCATTTCAAGAATAGGGAAACAACAATAAAATTGCTCTGGTAAAGGTGCCTTGTTTCAGATGAAACATTAAAGCAAAGCCTTGCCTGCCCGAAGCTGCGAAGGTCGTAAGGTCATAAGTCATAAGTGATAGGAGTAGAATTAGGCTATTTGGCCCATCAAGTCTACTCCACCATTCAATCATGACTGATCTATCTCTCCCTCCTAACCCCATTCTCCTGCATTCTCCCCATAACCTCTGACACCCGTACTAATCAAGAATCTATCTAGCCATCTCTGCCTTAAAAGTGTCCACTGACTGCCTCTACAGCTTTCTGTGGCAAAGAATTCCACAGATTCACCACCCTCTGACTAAATAAAATTCTCCTTATCTTCTTTCTCAAAGAATGTCCTATGATTCTAAGGCTATGACCTCTAGTCCTAGACTCTCCCACTAGTGGAAACAGCCTCTCCACATCCAAGGTCTCAATACAGACGGTGGTGTCGGGAGAGGCTGCCGAGAGAAGGGGCAGGCGTGCCCAGGGGCTGCCGTCAGCATACCGACCTGGCGGTGAAGGTCCGTACGTCTATTCATTATAAAGAGGTTTGTTTAACAACAGTTTACTGTCCTTTCAAACAACAAGAGATGCTTTAGAAACTGAACCTTGCTTTCTCTCAACTAACACTACAGAATTTTCTGCTAAGCCCTTGGCAAGTTGACACTTGTGCGGCAATGGTGACCATCATTCAGATTTGCACATGCTGTGAAAAGTCTAATGCGGATACAAGTTCTGGAGTTGGAACATTGGCCCATCTCTCCTCATCCTTCCTCTCTGTCCCCAAAGACTTGGCGTTCTCCTAATGTACCACCATTCCACTTAGTATCTGTCTGGTGGAGTTACTGATAAAAACCTTGTGTTTGGGCCTGAGAGAGTATCCAGAGAGAGTTCCCCCCAGAGCAACGGATCAGCTGTTCCTTGTCGACTGACATGATGCAGAAATGCTACTGTTGACCCTTCATTGTAACATAAAAAATAACAAGTTCAAGGTTGCCTGAATCTTGCATAAAAACATGGAAAATAGGTGCAGAAGCAGGTCATTTGTCCCTTCGAGCCAGCACCGCTGTTCAATATGATCATGGCTGATCAATCAAAATCAGTACCCCGTTCCTGGTTACCCCCCCCCATATCCCTTGATTCCATTAGCCCTAAGAGCTATATCTAACTCTCTCTTGAAAACATACAGTGAATTGGTCTTCACTGCCTTCTGTGGCAGAGAATTCCACAGATCCACAACTCACTGGGTGAAAAAGTGTTTCCTCCTCTCAGTGCAATGTCTTACCCCTTATTCTTAAACTGTAACCCCTGCTTCTGGACTCTCCCAACATCGGGAATCTTGCCAGTTACCTGTTGCTAATGGCCGTTGTCATTTTTGGAATGATGATGTTGGTTTTATTTTTACCTCTTGTTCGGATCTAGTTGGACATCCTTCTGTTTTCACAGATTTAAAAGTACTTAATATCCCAAAGGCTTGCATTTAGCTCCCGTAATAACTCCTGGTCAGGTTGCAGAACCCTATCCAGTGCTCGGGGGATGGCAAGCACTTAATGTACTGCATCAAAGGCTTGGAATAGCAGCATCTTGTGATCCCGTAGTACTCTGTGTACCATTGCTTACTGCAACGGGGAAATAATTTCTTTTCATCTCTGTGTGCCCTTCGGACAGAAAGTGATGCTTTTCACAAATCATCATGTGATGACCACTCTTGACTCATGAGGCGAGGCAAATGAAAACACTGAGGCATTTTGAAGGGTGCACAGGAGTTACATTGTGGTGAATGCTAATAATGCACACAGCTTGTTTCCATGATGAAACCAAAATGGTATGATAAGCAGTGCAAAATGCATTGTGGTAGAGATTTGAATGATTTTTTTGCTATAGCAGAGAAAGCAAGAACTTGGGTGATGCAGCTGGTAGAGCTGATGCCACATTGCTGTCTCTGTGGAGTTTGCACATTCTACCTGTGACCGTGTGGGTTTCCTCTGGGTGCACTGGCAAAGAAACGCACGGGTTTGTAGGCTAATTGACCTGTAAATTTACCCTAGTGGGGAGGGAGTGGATGAGAAAGTGGGATAAGATAGAACTAGTGTGAATGGGTGATCGATGGTCGGCGTGGGCTGAAGGGCCCCACTTCCATGCTGTATCCCTAAATTAAACTAAGAGACATTGGTCAAGGACAGATGTTCCAGATAGTGAATCTCTTTGTAGCAAATTGTAATAGACTGAACGTTCACATGTCAAGGAAAACTGGTAAATACGAACAACAACATCTGTGCAGTCACATTGTAGCTGTTCCTATCAGACTAAATGATTATTTACCTCTTGCCAATATATAATACATAAGAGCCACTTCTGATTTGGATCAAGGTTATGGATAACATTAAAATAGAACTGTACCAATCAAGTCTCAATTTTAATTTCAAATAAAGTGCAGATTTGTCAACTATTTTGATAGATAAATTTATTGGAATAACATTGAACTAAATGATAAGACATGTCATACATGTCTGATTGTGAAGCATGTCCATATCTACCTATCGCTTACCAGATTCTGCCCACCCTCATCTCTTTTCAGCTTCCCCCTCCCGCCATCATTTTGAGAATGTTCCTAACCTGAAACATCGGTCCATTCCCTCCACAGATGCTGCCTGACCTGTTGAGTTCCTCCAACACTTTGTTGTTTTTCTTAAGCTCCCAGCATCTGCAGCTCCTTCGTATCTCCATACCTATTAAATTGCTTGCTCAGATTCTCTGTCTATAAATTTTTCTGGGTGCGTGGGTTTGATTTTCTCTTGCTTTCTATCATTTTGGATCAATATCAGTAAAAATATCTGCTGATTAGTAATTATCAGGTCTTCGTACTTCCATTAGTGGTGGGAAGTCACAGGTTCAGGAGATACTTCAGCAGCTGAGACTATATCCTATAGACCTACATCTATATCCTAATCCGTAGTGGTGGAGATGCTATTTTCAAGACGAGTCATTAATCTATGATCCTGCCTTTTGTTTCTGGTGATCAAATGAATGTAGAAGATCTTTATTTCAAACAAAACACTACATCTCTTGATACTTTGGCCTCCATTTCTATTTTGATAAATGCAATCAAACAGATTATTGCTGTCACATTCGGCCCTTTAAAGTAGTGGAATGATTCAGAAATGGATTTGATGACTGTTGTCATCCTTGCCCCACCTGCTGGGTTGGCGGTTCATGGATGAGGGTTTATGGATTACATATTGATTAAGGGTGCAGAGGAATCATGTGCATTCCACTGGATATGTTAAATCGCCATGAGATGTCCATATGTGTGGATATTTGAGATATCCATTTTGGAATAAGGAATCTGAATCATGCTCCCTGCATGACGACAATGATAGAGAACAAGCCTTGCACTTCCTCACTACAAGGTAGGAAGGCGGCCCCTTGCCCAAAGGCTCACTCCAGGTTAACTGGCTATTTAATCTCATTTTTTATACTTTCTGAGTATTGGGTCAAGTGGCAGATGGTTTTGTTTAATGAGTATCAGTGGAGAAGCACAGTAAATCTACTCTTTAGTGGATTATAAACTCATGCCTCCAATTTCTTGGAAATCTTGAAAGATTGAAGTGGTTTGTGTCGTGTAAAGAAAAAGATAAGATTTGTAATTCCAGACACTCCCCGACTTGCGTAAGGGTTGTGTACCGCAGATCCTTGCTGAAAGTGGATGTTATGCAAGTTGGAAACGGAATAGCTACTGTGCATGTGTAAATTCACTGCCTGGCACAGAGACCACGTGGGTGTCAGTGGGCTGAAAGAATTGTTGAACTAAGTCGGGGCGTGCCTGTAATTAGTTTTGCACAAATGGCGCTTCATCCTCTGAAATCAGGATAATGGATAATGGAGAAACAAGACTGCAGATTCTAGAATGATGAGCCTGAAACAGTGCTGGCGGAACTCAGCGGGTCGGGTAGCGTCTGTGGAGGGAAAGGCTGGCGATGCTTTGGGTCTGAAGAAGGGTTCCAGCCTGAAACGATGCCTGTCCATTTCCCTCAAATGCTGCCTGACCCTCTGAGTTCCTCCAACACATTGTATTTTGCTTTAAATAAGGATGTGTAAATGAGAATTTCATTGGATCCAATCCATGGTAAACCTTTAGAGTTGAGGTGATCGTTGCTACCAACGCCCTCTAGTGGTTGGGTGATTACAGAACATTTTAAAATGGCTTGACACATACTGGAGTGCAGATAAGCGATGGTCTTAGCATCATGTTTGGCACTGGGCTGAAGGGCCTGTTGCGCTGTACTGTCTGTGCCAAACAGCAATAGTTGGTACAACTATGTATCAAGGTCATGTTATGTAGGGTAGATTCTTAAGTGTAGCCTAGATGTTCCAGTTATGCTTCACATTGATGGCCATTCACAGATACAGCAACAGTTCATCAATTCTGACTGATCATTGACCTGAAGTATTATTTAGTTATTATTTGATTGCACTGTTGACCTATATTAAATTTCTTTTTTTATAATGGTCCATAAATTGCAGGGTCATGGACGAAAGGCAGACACCAAATACATTTCTGCAGAATAAATTGCAGATGCTGGACTCTGGAGCCAAAATAAAGGAGAGCTGCTGGCAAAACGGTGTGCCAGGCAGCATCTGTGGAGGGAGATGGATTGACAACAATTTGGGTTGGGACCCTTCACCTAGACTGAGTTTGGGGGAAATAGCCAAAGTAACGAGGTGGGGGGGGGGGTGAGGTGGTGACTGGAGAGGTGGTGTTCATTGGCGGTTGAGTGGAGTGAAGGAACGAGTTGGCGGGGTGGTGATGAGTGAAGAACAAAAGACTGCAGATTCTGGAACTGGATTGGGATGGGAGGTGGAGAATGGACCTGTATGGTCCATGCCAACCAGCAATCACCTGTTCTCGCTAGTTCTATGATATTTTACTTTCATATCCACTCGCTACACGCAAGGGGCCATTTACAGTAGCCAATTAACCTACAAACCCACACATCTTTGGGAGGAAACTGGAGCACCTAGAGGAAACCCATGCGGTCACGGAGAACGTGCCTAGGCCACGCAGACAGCACCCGTGGTCAGGATCGAACCTGGGTCTCTGGCGCTGTGAGGCAGCAACTTTACCTGCTCAGCCACTGTGTCACCCTTAGTTCATTGTCATTTTGAGAACAATGTTGTGTGAAGTCAAATTGATGGAAGCACGCTGAAGAATTGAATCTTTATTATTCACTGGCAGGTTTAATCCCTGGTTATTTGATTCCCAACAGTTGCAGCTTCCAACACATTTTAACAGTTAACATAACCTAATGTTCTCTAATTGTATTTAGATTGATTCATTTCAGTGGCATGTTTTAGCCCAGGTATTTGGTTGCGCAGGTCAGAGTCACTGTGGCATGCGCACAATCGCATTTACTGAGAGCTGTATTTGAAGATTTATCAAGTGGAGCTTTGAATCGGCAAAGCTGCCGGCTTTATCGGGAATTCCTGAGCAAGTGAGCCGACGGCCTCACTGAAACAGATACCGCTGGTATGTGTTGCTCTGCAGTAGTCCGCCCAATGTCACTGTGCACTCTCCGGGGCTCGGAGGTGGAAAATGCAAAATCTTTCACGCAATTTCCTGACGACACTTGTGACACCTTCGTCCTAGTTACAATTCAGACTGGACTCTGAGCTTCCAGGAAGGAAGTCTGTGCACGGGAAAGTGTGAATGACATGAGTCTCGCCGACCTCTTCGAATGAGCCATATAAGGAGCGCTATAAGGCTGCTGTACTTGTTTGGCAAATGAGCATAAAAGTGTGCATGGCGTTCAGTTTGACAATGCAATAAAGTTGTCAACAGCTCATCGAGCACCTCAACGGGACAGAACTTTATGTTCCCTGGTAACTCGTACTTGTGTCACTAGTTGGCATTATCTGCAGGACCATAGGCAACTGTTTGAAGACGAGAGAGCAGCCAAGAGTTCCCACTGCCAAACGACCCTTCATCTTACACTAGTCTCCCCTGCTCGGGTCCTGTGTTTTATTAACCACGGCAGCTGACAATAAATCAGCAGGATATCTTTGCTCAGACTATCAGAAAGGAAAGTTAAATTGTTTCTCAATCCTTGAACAAACCAGCACAACTGAACAGAAGAAAAAATCAAATCTCCAAGCAACAAAAGGGGGAGGGGAGGGGGGGGGGAGCATATTTGTCTTAAAACATTCATGCTGTTGGCATTGAGTATAAGAGTCTGGAAGTCATGATAGAGCTCCTAGACCTAATTGTCCGCACGGTGGTGCAGGGGTAGAGTTCTGCCTTACAGCGCCAGGGACATGGGGTTAGACCATGACTACGGGTGCTGACTGTACAGAGTTTGTACGTTCTCCCTGTGACTGCGCGGGTCTTCCTCGGGTGCTCTGGTTTCCTCCCGCGCTCCAAATCTTGTCTGTTTCCACCATACCAAACAACATTTTGGTGGTTCAGCATTTGGAGCAACGTGTGCAGTTCTGGTCACCTCATTACAGGAAGGACGCGGAGGTTTTGGAGAGAATGCAGAAGAGGTTTCTCAGAATATTGCCTGAATTGCAGAGTATTAGCTACAAGGAGATGTTAGACAAACTCGACTTGTTTTTTCTGGAAAGGAGACGATGGAAGTTTATAAAATTACGAGAGGCACAAATAGGGTAGACAATCAAACTTTTTCCCAGAATAAAAATATCAAAGACTAGAGGGCATAGCTTTTGGGTCAGAGGGGGCAAAGTTTAAAGGAGATGTGCAGGGCCATTTTAAAAAATATATATATCCAGAGGGTACCTGGAACGCGCTGCTGGGTTGGTGGAGGTAGATAGGATAGTGGTGTTTTTTGTTAGGAGGCTTTTGGATAAGCATGTTTCCTGGTAGTTAATACCCTGCAATCCAGGCAGTATTCTGGCAAACATCTTCTGCATTCTCTCCAAAACCTCCACATCCTGCAATGAGTCAACCAGAACTGCACACTCTAGTCCAAATACAGCCCAACCAAAGTGTTATAGAGCTGTATCACAACTTTAATGTTCCTGCAAATATCAGGTTCGTAAACCAACCACACATCCCTAATCCTAACACTACGGCCCACCTCTTGAACAGCTATGAACCTTTTTTTCTATTTACATTTTTATACTAATTTCTTATTTTTGGACCGACTTTCTTTTAGACGTTCATGTGTAACGTGTGTATCATTTGTTTTTTGTGTTTGTCTGTGTGCCTGTGATGCTGCTGAAAGCAAGAATTTCATTGTACCTGTCCCTCTGCACTTGTGCACATGGCCATGAACTTGAGGTGGACCTTTGGGACCCAGTCCTGACAGTAATGGATAGCCAGCAGGTCCTTAGAGGCCTACTGTCCACCTGCAGTGTGCTCTAGACTTCACCTGTGGAACATGATGGAGATCACATCTGACCTCTGAGTTGGGGTTGAGCTCAGAGTTGGAACAATCAGCAAGGCTCCAATCAACCGCGCCGACAGATCACATTGTTGCTATCGTACTGCCTCTGGCAGCTTGCAACAGAACCAGCCCATCTCACAGATCAGACTCTCATCACTGACTACTCTGGGAAAGCAGCCAACCTAATCAAGGACCTTTTCCACCATGGCCTCATCTCCTTGCTGACCTTGGGCAGAAGATACAAAAGCTGGTAAACGCACACCAGCTGACTTTTGGCACTTTGGCCTTCATCAAGGCTTTTGGCAGGAGGATGAGGGGAGATCTTATAGAGGTGTACAAAATCATGAGAGGAATAGATCGGGTAGATGCATAGTCTTTTGTCCAAAGTAGGGGAATTGAGGACCAGAGGACATAGGTTCAAGGTGAGGGGGAAATAATTTAATAAGAATGTGAGGGGTAACTTTTTCACACAAAGGGTGGTAGGTGTATAAAACATGCTGCCAGTTTCCACACTATCACTCTGACTCTATGACTCTGGAACAGCTTCTTTCCCTCTTATCAGACTACAGTTTTTAGTTTAGTTTTAGAGATACAGCGCGGAAACAGATCGTTCGGCCCACCGAGTCAGCTTCGACCAGCGGTCCCTGCACATTCAGAATATCCGACACAGAGACACAGAGACACTTTTACAAAGCCAAGTAACAAATCTATACGTCTTTGGAGTGTGGGAGGAAACCAGAGCACCCAGAGAAAACCCACACGTTCACGGGGAGAACGTACAAACTCCATACAGAAAGCACCCATAGTCAAGATCGAACCCGGGTCTCAGGCGCTGTAAGACTAATCCTACTGCTGTGCCGCCTAAATTTTCTGTATTTTTTTACTCTGCAAGCTTAGTCAGATAATTGACTCCAGAAACTCTCTTCACCTGTCAGATACAAAGGGCAAGAACCATGTTTAAAATCTGAGTCAACAGGACATTAATGTTATAACAGGTGTTTATATGTACTGTGCCTCCACATATGCTCCACAAGGACGATGCATTTAATTCCATCTTTTCCCATTTACCCCAACACTTTATCATTCCCTTCCATTTTACCACACTCCCATTTTTTATCCATTGATGTGTTCCTGTGAGTTAGGGAATCCCTTTTTTGCTTGTAGCTACAGATAAGCTAATCATTCATTATTTGCTATGTTATTCCTGGATTGAATACAATAAACAATTCCCGTGTTCTAAAAAAAAAATCTTTCCCTGCCTCAATCTTATTCTGTCAAAACCTTTCCATTTATCAATAAATAATAATTTTTGGCTGGGGTTTGCATTCATAAGGTTTGACTTTAACTTCCTAGTCTGGAGTACCAGAGAACTACCTCTGCACCTTCCAAACCAAATGCACAAGTGTTACAGTAAACTAAATATGGTTAAACAAGTAACTAGTTTAACTAGTAGGGTGGATCAGTGGTAGAGTTGCTGCCTTACAGTGCCAGAGACCCAGGTTCGATCCTGACTATGGGTACTGTTTGTATGGTGTTTGTACGTTCTCTCTGTGGCCGTGTAGATTTTCTCCATGTGCCCCAGTTTCATCCCACATTCTAAAGAGGTGCAGATTTGTACGTCAATTAGCCTGTAAATTGTCCTTGGTACATTAGATGGAACTAGTGTATGTATGATTGTTGGTTGGTGTGGACTCGGTGGGCCGAAGGGCCTGTTTCCATGCTGTATCTCTGTACTAAAATCGAAACTATTAAACTGGAAACTACTGTTTGTGCTAGTTTAAGAACTGAAGTTTTGTGACAGTAGATAGTTTGTACACAATGCCAGGATTTCTTGTCTCCCTAAGTGAGTGACTTGCATAGAGTTTGTTTTTTGCCGAATCAGATGTCTGCAATGACTTGGCTTAACCTGTGAATAACCCATTTGGGATTAGAGGGGCCAAAGTGCCTATGATTAGCAGACTGTCTGAGTTGAATTTTGCTCTCAGTAAGAACCAGAGGACACAGTGGGAGAATGTTATTAAGCTTAAGAAGTCTGAGGACAACCACAAGTTGTCTGAAAGAATTGGTTTCATGGATATAGCAACCATCGATCCAAGGTTGTGATTACTGAACTCCCAGGCAACCATCCCGCTTCCACCTCAATGCATTTTGAAGTTGACAATATAATTGGAGTTTTAAAAAGTCACCAAGGCTAGGCTCTGGTTTGTCAGTCCTGGACCCAACCCACAGAGAACATGCATATCCAGCATGAATGTTGCGGTTGCTGGGAAGAAAATGCCCCTTCATCTCCACAGGGGATGGTAGACCAGCGAGAGACAGCAGGGCCGAGAAAGGGAATTTGCTTTCAGACTGAAAGATTCTGTATTTTGCTACTTAAAAGCTAAAATACCAAGAAGCAATAATACGGAAAATGTTCTGGCTCTTGGAGAGCAAAGGACCCCAGCAACCGATGTGTGAAAGAAAGCAAATAGATTTCTGTGAGATGCCTGCTATTTGTGGCTTCCGGTCGTCATATAAGCCCTAACGCTAAACCTTTCCTGTTATCAGGGTAGACATTTGGTTCTGCAGAAAGTAATAAGTACACGAATTTTGAGGAATTAAATTGAAAAGGGAAATGTGCCTTTTTGATGCAATTTTGCAATCATCTTTGCAAATGCAACACTAAATTTCACTTTAATCATTCTGTTGTGAATTTATGGAAGATTCGGAGGAAATAAATATTCAGGGTTTGTTGTGATAAAATTATAATAACACGAAAGCTGAAGATAACTTGATTTATTAAAGGAAGCCGTGGCCAGAAAATAACTTGGTTAGTAAGGTGCCAGGGTGGAAAATTTCCAGAGACAAATATTGCAGAGACAGTAGTCATAAACAGAACAAAATACAGAGGTTCAATAAAACTCCATCCATAAATCATGTTAAGTATGGTTGAAGGTATCTGACCAGCAATAGATTACACAAAGGATTGCATCTGCAGGTGCTGTTTGTGAGATTAGTGGGAGGAAAAGGATAAAATCCATACGTTTAACCTATAGTAGCCATGAGGATTTTGCAAGTCGGAGAGTTTGGAGAAAGAGTCAATAACTAAAAGGAGAAGGAAAACATCACTGCTTCAGGAATGTGTGGGAACGTTTGGCAGAATTGGTGTCTATCTGACATGCTAAGGAAGGATTCCGTTCTGCTAACTTTGAGGAGGGAAGGAACGTTGGAAGAGAAACTGTTTTGCATTTTGAGGCCTTGAATCTGTCAACGCGGCACTATTGCTTGTTGAAGTTAACAGAAGCAGATACTGGATTGTGCTTGTTAATGGGGTGGAATTCAGTGAGTTTCAGGTGCGCTGGCAATGGTCAATAAAGGATGAACGCTGCGTGGCTGTTTAATGGCGCACAAATGCACCCAGCACTTGTTGACAGCACAGCTAACAGTACGAATGTTGTGCACTGCCAGCTTTCCAATGGAAGGCATGCTCATGTGTTGATGATTAATGTCTCCTGCCTGTAAGTTGCATGTTGATGTGGTGTCATCTATGAACATCTATTCCCAAATGGTTGCAGATACAGTCTGTGCTCGGTATAGACAGCTTTGTGGTTCATCAATCATTGAACATATTCAAGGCTGAATAGAGAAGTTAGTCAACCGGACAGCTGATGGTTAGATGGATCTGGTGGGCAAGAGGAGTTGATTGCAAGATACGATAAGACATAATCCATTCGACGTGATGCTATTAGACATGGGGTGGCACATTTACTGAGCTGCAATGAAAAATTTTGTTTGCATGATATCCAGTCAAGAAAAGGCCGTACATGATTACAATCAAGCTGTCCATAGTGTATAGATAAAGGTACATCATTTGCCCTTCGAGGTTGGCTGCAGAGGTTTTGCATGGTAATCGCTCTACAAAGCCTTGAGTGCACTGGGCATCAACGGAATGGAGAGGAGAAGAGCCATCAAGAAGACCACAGAGGCAGCGGAGAAAGCCTTGAGATGGCTCTGGATCAGGAGAGAAGGTCCATGGGAAGGAGTGAATGCCACCTGAACACAAGTCATGGTCTGATTAACCACTGCTGGGTCGCCTGGGAGAGGGTGTCTGATGTTGAAAGACCCGAAACGCCCAATGACCCCCAGGTTACATCACTGATGTGTTCAGGAGAATCAAGAGATGTATTTTATCAATCAGTCCACGATAAAGTCTGATTAAAGATAGTTCAAGGACTCCAAAAAAAATCGATGGGAGATCAGGATCACTCTCTAGCTAATGAGGACTTCCCAGTTGCCTGATAACAGCTGGGAAGAAATTGTCCCTGAATCTGGAGGTATGCATTTTTCAACTTCTGTATCTCCTTGCTTAATCAATAATGTCACAGCCTATCTTAGAGTAACCCTTCAGATTCCCCCTGATGCAATGAACTGCTGACTAATTCTAGTTAAGTGACAGGTACAGGCAGCTCTGTGATAACACCGTTTTCCACAGCACTAATTAGATACAACACGAGTGATGAATTAGGAAACACCTTTGTAATCGAGTGATAGCGCAACGGGAGGATCTCACATGAAGCACTCTGTTTGCACAGCACTCAATGTAAAGATGCAGCAAGTAAAAATTTAATGTCTTCAAGTCTGATGAAGGGTTTCGCCCCGAAGCTTCATCTGTTCCTTTTCTCCAGAAATGCTGCCTGAACCGCTGAGTTTCTATTTGTGTCTATCTTCGGTGTAAAACAGCATCTGCAGTTCCCTCTTACACAAGTAAAATTTTAATTGTTTAATTTCCGGTGCATATGACAACTAAACACCATTGACTTTGTATGAACGGAGGTCCGCTGGACTGGAGGGCGGCATCTTCGGCCTGGATCGATCGCCTCAGCGCAGAGGGAGAACAAGGAGGGAAGAGACGGAGACTAAGACTTTGCCTCCATCACAGTGAGGGTGTGCTTGGTGAACTCACTGTGGTGGATGTTTAATTTGTGTTTATTGTATGTTTTGTTATTATTGGTTCTGTGTATGACTGCAGGCATCACAATTTCGTTCAGACCGAAAGGGCTGAATGACAATAAAGGAAACTTGACTTGACTTGATGAGGTTCCGGTCTTCTTGTATCTGCAGATGTTTGCTTGTGCTTTTATTTTGTGATGGTATAGTGTACCGACATCTCTAAAATATTAAAAGCTAAATTGATGTACAGCAGCCAATAAACTCTAGTGTGAGTACTGCTCCTTTTTGTTGACCAAAACAGCACTGGAATTTGTCCATCACCCAATAACATGTGGCACATATAAGAATTGGATCTAATGATTGATCAGCCTTCGGGGTTTTATGGGGCAGGAATTTTGAGCGTTTTTTAGTTGCTCCTTGCCCAATGAGGTCAACTGCAGACTTGATCCCATTTTGACCAACCAAGTGGTTCCTGTTTTATTTCGAACTCAATAAATCATTCTTGTTTGGCCGACACATTATGCTGATTACAGACAAGGTTAAATTGGGCATAGAAGAGTTGATCGAAAGCAACAGGTGACCCTGCGCTGAAGTGTGACTCTTCAACACATAAACACCCTTTAATCTGCTCAACAGCTCTCAGTCTAAAGTTAAGTCATCGTTGGTTTTGTCATTGAGATGTTTGGAGATTCTTCACCATCTGTACGTGACATTAATCTCATTGTTTCTCTGTCTTTTGTTCCTCAACTCCCCAGTTCCCAATAAAGACATGGGCATGTACATGAACAGGAAAGATTTAGATGGATATAGTCAAATGTGGGCAGATGGGGCTAGCAGGTGGCACAGTGGTAGAGTTGCTGCCTTAAACCCCAGAGATCACGGTGGTGTGGGGGGGGGGGGGGGGGGGGGGGTTGCTGTCTGAAATGAGTTTTCATGTTTTCTCTGTGACCATGTAGGTTTTCTCCGGGTATTCCGGTTTCCTCCCACATTCCATGGACGTGCAGGCTTGGAGGTTAATTGGCTTCTGCAAATTGCCCCTGGTGTGTAGGACAGAACTAGTGTACGGTTGATCGCTGGTCCGTGTGGACTCGGTGAACCGAAGGGCCTATTTCCACAATGTACCTCTAAAATCGAAAGATGGGGCAATTTAGTTGGCGTGGACGGGTTAGGCCGAGGGGCTTGTTTCAATGCTGCATGTTGTGGGTACTTCATGTACCTGCAGAACTGAATTATAAATGTTCTTCTCTGCCTCAACCACCACCTCTGGTAGCTCGTTCCATATACCTACCATCCTCTGAGTGGAAAACGTTGCTCCTATGGTTCCCCTTAAATCTCCCCATTTGCATCCAAAAATAGTTTAAGGCTTCTTGAAAGTGAAGCTCACTCCCTGTTGGCTCCATCTTCATTCTGCCCAACTTACTGCTTCACCGTCGGTCATTGGAGATAGTTTCCTGACCCTGCACGTCTTCACATGGGCAACCAATGTGGATTTAAAATACTCATGGTGGGGGGAGCACCGTGGATTGAAGTGTGAAGATGAAATGGCACCGCTCTGCCTGTCTGAGGGCGAGTTGCCTAGACTTCTCATCAACACCCTTATTTTTGGCATCTCACCCTCTTTATAGAAAACCATAGCTGCTAATTATAATGCGCAGGATGACTCGTGATGTAGTCTACGGGCAGCATGATCAAGTAACATGGAAAAAGTTGGAACCCAATGCAATGAATGTCCCTTGAAATGTTTAAGCAAATTGCTGGCACGTTTCACTCGGGTCCCTCATCCATAGATGAGTAAATCCAGTGAGAGGTGGCAGATG
Organism: Malacoraja senta; assembly: GCA_038087875.1. NCBI lineage: Eukaryota > Metazoa > Chordata > Chondrichthyes > Rajiformes > Rajidae > Malacoraja > Malacoraja senta. Next base: position 20,345,700 of record CM075988.1, read on the forward strand.
ACATGTCTTAGTTGCACTAAGAACTTTGGGCTTTCTGCATTAATATTGGGGTTTTAAATTGATTGTGTTTCGTTTATTATGTTATCAGTGATTTCTGTTTACAGGCCTGCTATGCTACTGCAAGTAAGAATTTCATTTTCCACTCTGTATATGTGACAATTAAACAAATGATTAATTTCCATCACGAACTGCACCCAGAGGTTGTCCAACATTTTTGTGGAGATGAGACTGAAACTGACAACATTTGTTTCCAAACTGTGGGGGAACCATTAACATTGGGAATGCTCCATTTGGTTTGAAATGAAAAAATTATGCAACAGTGGCACAGCGATAGAGCCGCTACCTTACAGCTCCAGAGACCCGGGTTCGATCCTGACTATGGGTGCTGCCTGTTTGGAGTTTGTGCATTCTCCCTGTGACCATGTGGGGTTCCTCTGGATGTTCTGGTACCCTCCAACATTCCAAAGACATGGAGGTTTGTAGGTTAATTGGCTTCTGTAAATTGTCCTTAGAGTCTAGTTTAGGATTATCATTGGTCAGCGTGGACGAGGGCCTGTTTCCATGCTATACAATAAACCCTCGTTTTAACAAACTGCTTTATAATTGATTTTGGTTGGAGTAGACAGACTTGCCGACCCACCCTGATTTGCACAGTCTCCCCGGCCGCTTACAGCCCCGGCTTCAAACGCCAGCCCCAGCACGCAAGGTGCACCAGCAAATCCTTCACCCACCACATGGTCTTTTGACACTGCTGTTGGTGCGGAGCATGTTGTAGCCTTTGGGGACAGCACTTTCTTCAGGTCACTGCCACTGACGGGATGTGCTCGGACACTGTAGTGCTCTCCCCCCTCTCACCAGCTGCCGCTTATTTTATATAAATGTCAAGGGGGGGTTATTGAATGGATCTTAATAAAGAGAGAAAGCGACAGTCGACAGGAAGAAACAGCAGGTGGTGAGAGGGGAGGGAGCCTCATGGTGACCGAACGCCTCCTGTCGGTGACGACCGCCTGAATAAAGCGCTGCTGACCAGGGACTACAATGTGAGACGCAACAACAGCCACGTCAACGGACCATGCGGTAGCTGGTGATGAAGGGCTCACTGGTGCAGACCAGCAGCATGGATGCCTAGTTTTGGGGTGAAACGACACAAAGTGCTGGCGTAACTGTGAATTCCCAGTGGGGGAGTAAAGAGTAGCAGGGGAGGGGGTTGAGGTTGAGTGAGAAAAGAGGGGATGGGAATTGTTGAAACTAGAATATTATTAATATATTTTTAGACAATTGGGAAACTAGTGTTCTGGGGATACTGTGCAGGGCTCTTGGATACAGGCCAGAGTAAATGTGCTAAGGTGTGACAGATCCCATTTAAAATGACCTGTGAGGAATGGACTTGGGCACAGACTAGCTTCTACACTAAATCCGATGCTGATTCCAACCTCTGGCACTGCTTCCTAAGGCAGCATCTTGCACCCTCTGTTGGCCGGTCTTTATCATTGCATTTGGTTTTCCCCAGCAAGAGACTACCTTTGCTGAAATGCTTAAATTGAACATTAATATTCCCAGCTTTTATTTGTTTTCAAGTTTTATTTTGAAAGAGTATCAATGTGAATCTATAAATAAAGATCTGATAATGCACTACACATGCCTGGATAGTATTTGTTCCCTCTACTGCCACCAGTTTGGAAAAGGGTCCCGATCAAAAATGTCACCTATCCATGTTTTCCAGAGATGCTGCCTGATCCAGCACTTTGTCTGTTTTTGCTAACTGTTTATACTGTTTTCAGTAAAGAGCAGTTTGAAGAATGTTTTCAAAATTTATCATTTTGTGAATATCATTGCAACATTCATCAGAATTTTGATTGCTATTAAACAGCTTTAGCTTACACTAAATTAGAAACCTTGATTCAATAGACAATAGGTGCAGGAGTAGGCCATTCGGCCCTTCGAGCCAGCACCACCATTCAATGTGATCATGGCTGATCATCCCCAATCAGTACCCCGTTCCTGCCTTATCCTCATATCCCCTGACTGATATTTTTAAGAGCCCTATCTAGCCCTCTCTAGCATCCAGAGAACCCGTCTCCACCGCCCTCTGAGGCAGAGAATTCCACAGACCTTAGATTGAAGAGATTCATAGCGGTAGAAACTACTTTGTCCTTTTGAAGACCATGATCAAAGACATGCAGATTTGTAGGTTAATTGGCTTCTATAAATTGTCCTTAAACTGTAGGATAGAACTGGTGTATGGGTCATCATTGGTCGGTGTGGGCCAAAGGGCCTATTTCCAAGTTGTATCATTAAACTAAAAAGTTTGAATTGACAACAATGCTTCTTCTTCGATGACCATCAACATGGGAACACCTCGTGGCTGTGTGCTCAGTCCCCTGCTCTATTCATTCTATATCCATGCTTGTGTAACAAGACGCAGGTCCAAAGCCATCATTAAATTTGCTGACGATACCACTGTTGTTGGATGACTTACAGGTAAAACCAGGTAATGATGAGTCTGGGTACAAGAGGGAGATTAATAATCTGATCAAATGGTGACGGAACAATGACTTTGAATTCCTGGGGATGCACATTTCTGAAGATCTATCCTGGGCCCAGCACTTGATGCAATTACACATTGACATCCTTAGATTGAAGAGATTCAATATGTCACCAAGCAGTTCCATAGACAAAGTCCAATATCCTCAATAGGGTCGTGATGAAATGTACAGTACACCACCTTAGGGAAGGACTGATCAAAAGACTGGTAATAGTGGGGATGAAGCTGTTCCTGATGTTCTTTAACTTCAAACATTTCATTGGTCTCATTAAATGAATGCGATTAATAATATCGATTTTCAAATCGAGTCAGTTTGTCATTCCTCTGATGAAAGACAGACTTGGGCTAACTTCTGAAGAATGGCCAAGGGTTTGCTGCTTTATTATCTAATTTTGTCAATTGGGAAATTAACTTTAATGTTGTACATTCAATGGTAACACCAGACTCCTGAAACAGACACTTTTTCTGAGTTTTTTTGTCAGAATTAATTTCCAGACGGACATAAGACAAACATTCAAACATGCTCTGAACGCCTAGAAATAAAATGCAACATCCCCTCTTGTTTGAGCCTTTCCCTCCATGAATGCAGCCTGACCCATTGAGCTCATCGAGCACTTTGTGTTTTCTCAAGATCCCAGCATCTGTAGTCTCTTGTCTCTCTTGCGTTATCTTTTCCCCCCTCCTGAGGCAGTCCCATGGGATGTAAGGTGGCTTGCTTCTACTGAGGTTTGTAAGTAATCGGTGCAGAATTGGGCCATTCTGAGAGATGAGGTGACTGAGGCCGAGGTAGGAACTGCAGACTCCTCTGTGGTCGGGGAGCGAGATGGCAATTTGAAGTGCAGCGGTCCTTCCATTACCTATGTTGGATATCTGTGTTCTCCTGAAGCCTGCACAATCTTGCACAACCTCAACCCCATTTCAGATGTTTTATGCTTATTGTAATTTAGGAAACAAAGCAGACAATGAATGCATACACTTCCACCAAAGCCATGCACTAATGATGAGATAATTAAGACAAGTCGATTATGTAGGCTTAAATGATTTTTACCGGATTAAGTCTTTTAGAAGAAGCGAATTCAATCATATAAGGGAGAGTTTTGTTTATGTAACGTGCAACACTCTTCAGACAACAGGGGGAGATGTTGTTACATTTTTAAATCCATGAACGTGTATAAAGCTGCATCCAAGAACAACGCCAGGGAGCAGTGTTGCCCAACTTTATTCCAAATGAGTCAAAGAGCCGAGAGTGTTTAAATGCCGTATGCTTTGGGGCCGGTACAATGACGTTCTTGCTGCAGCTTAACAAGCCCGTTAACACACGCATAATACATTATCAAAACCTTCACGAAGTCAGCATCCCAACTTTCTTTACAAAATGAATGAATGAATGAATGAATGAATGAATGAATGAATGAATGAAAACTTTATTGTCATTCAGATATACACCTATACACAGTGCACCTAGAACGAAATTTCGTTGCATTTGACTCTCCAGTTTTTTTTTTTTTTAGAAGTGTCGATATTTAAAAAGTTCTAGCCTCGGTTTAATTGATTGTTCAATAATCTTATGGCCTGGGGGATGAAGCTGTTGCAGAACCTGATTGTCCCGCTCTTCATGCTGCGGTACCTCCTCCCAGAGTTAAGCAGTATAAACAGTCCAAATTGTGGGTGTGTGGGGGCTTTGGTAATGCCCTTAGCTCTACTCAGACAGCGCTTGTACCCCATGTCCATGATGGAAGGAAGAGAAGTCCCAATGATTTTTTCCGCTGTCCTCACCACTCTCTGAAGGCACTTCCAGTCTGCAGCTGTACAGCTGCCGCACCACGTAGAGATACAGCCGGTCATGACCGACTCAATTGTGCTTCTGTAGAAAGTGGCGAGGATGGGAGGGTGGAGGTGTAAACTTCTCAACCTGCGGAGGAAGTACAACCGCTGATGTGCCCGTTTTGCCAGAGATGTAATGTTAGTGGACCAGTTTAAGGTGTCCGTTATATGCACCCCCAGGAACTTGATGCTTTTCACCTGCTCCACTGCTGAGTTGTTGATGCAAAGTGAAGTGTGACTGGGCTGAATTTTCCTTCTGAAATCGACTACAATCTCCTTGGTTTTGTTGCCATTTAGGAGAAGGTTGTTCCTGCTGCACCAGCTCACCAGCTGTTCCACCTCCTCTCTATATGCCTGGTCGTCGTTATTGCGGATGAGGCCCACTACTGTTGTGTCATCCGCGTATTTGATGATATGGTTAGTGGTGGACCTGGCGACACAGTCATGTGTCATCAATGTAAAGAGCAGCGGACTCAGGACACAGCCTTGAGGGGAGCCGGTGCTCAGTTTGATGACAGAGGAGGTGTTCTTCCCCACCCGCACAGACTGGGGTCTTTCGGAAAGGAAATCCAGGATCCAGTTGCATAGTATGGTATTGAAACCTAGGGGTGCCAGTTTGCTCACCAGATGCTGGGGGATTATCGTGTTAAATGCTGAGCTGAAATCAACAAACAGCATCCGCACTTGGGTATTCTTCTCCTCCAGGTGTTGTAGGCTCAGGTGGACTGCAGAGGAGATTGCATCCTCTGTGGAGCGGTTCGGGCGATAAGCAAACTGGAACGGGTCAAAACTGGAGGGGAGTTTTGAGACCATGTGCTGCTTAATAAGCCTCTCAAAGCACTTCATTATTATTGGTGTGAGTGCTACGGGGCGGTAATCATTTAGGCAGGTTATTGTAGACTTTTTGGGAACTGGTATGATGGTAGCTGTCTTGAAACATGATGGAACAATGGCCTGGTTCAAGGAGATGTTAAAAATGTCTGTCAGAACCAGAGCCAGCTGGTCGGCACATCCCCTGAGAAGACGCCCCGGTATGTTATCCGGTCCGGCTGCCTTTCGCTGGTCAATGCCCTCCAGGATTCTGCGGACTTCAGCAGTTTCAAAAGACAGTGCCTATTCTCCCGGTTGTGGCTCTAATTTCCTCACTGTAGTGGTGTTCAGTGCTTCAAACCTGCCGAAATAATTATTTAGTTCATTTAGAAAGTCTGTGTCATCCTTACAGGACATCTGAGGGGCCTTGTAGTTAGTTATGGCCCGGATGCCTTTCCACATGTTCCTGGTGTTGGTATTATCCTGGAAGAAACCCTGGATTTTCTGTCCATGGGCGCGCTTTGCTTTCCTAATTTCGCGGTTGAGGTTGGCTCTCGCTGTTCTCAGAGCCCCCGGATCACCAGATTTAAAAGCCGCATTTCGTGCTTTCAGCATGGCACGCACCTCTGCAGTAATCCAAGGTTTGTGGTTGGCCCGGGTTGTGATGTTCCTGATGACAATGACGTCCTCCATGCATTTCTGTATGTATCCCGACACCGACATGGCATACTCATCCACATTGATGTTTTGGTTGTGAGTGGCTGCTGACCTGAACATGTCCCAGTCCGTGCACTCAAAACAGTCCTGGAGTGCTTCTGTAGCTCCCTCAGGCCAGACTCTAACTTGCTTCACAGTGGGTTTCTCTCTGATCAGCAGGGGCTTATAGGCTGGGATGAGCATTACAGAGAGGTGGTCAGAGGAGCCAAAAGAGACTGCAGTTGCTGAATTCTGGACTGCCGCAATGCTGGACGAACTTGCGGGTCTGGTGTTAGGCCGAAGGGCATGTTTCCACACTGTGTGACTGAGTGTATGAACTTGGCAGGGAATGCTGCTGACTGGTGAAGGAGAGCCTGCTGAGGGGCGCACTGAAGCTTGGTGCGACCAATGCAAAGAAAGTGGGGAAGGCGAATTGTGTAGTGCCTGTTGTCGTTGGACAGTGGTGGACTGGGCAGTGTGTAACAGTTTCTCATTGCCGCCTATTTGAAGAGGAAATAGCGGTGATATTGATATCTTGTAAGAGAATATATAGATTAGATGAGACAATTTAATTTAGTAAACTGGCCCTTCGGCCAGCAATTACCCATACACTAGCTCTGTCCTATGCACTAGGGACAATTTACCGAAGCCAATTAACCTTCAAACCTGCACGTCTTTGGAATGTGGGAGGAAACCGGAGCACCTACAATACAGACTGCACCAACCAGCGATCCCCGCACATTAACACTATCCTACACACACTAGGGACAATTTACACTTATACCAAGCCAACTTACCTACATACCTGTACGTCTTTGGAGTGTGGGAAGAAACCGAAGATCTCGGAGAAAACCCAGGAGGTCACGGGGAGAAAGTACAAACTCCGTACAGACTGCACCCATAGTCCGGATTGAACCCGGGTCTCTGGCGCTGTAAGGCAGCAACTCTACTGCTGTACCACCATGCCGTTGTACTGTTGTATTGCCATTCAATCTTGCGGTGTTTTTACAGAGCAAGTCGCCCAATAGTACATGGGAAATTTCATCAACATGAATTGACCTTGATGCGTGTGCAGGAAGGTGGGCATGTGAACAAACCACCTTTGGCTCTTGTGGAAGTAAATGTCCTCCTTTCAATGCTATATACAGGCCCTTTAGTCCACAATGTATGTGACCAACATGATGGCAAGTTATTGAGTCAAATAGCTCGCCTCTCGCTACAGCTCATCTCAATTCCTGGCAGCATCCTCAAACCTTCTCTGCACTCTTTTCAGCTTAACATCATTCCTATAGCAGGGTGTCTAACATTGAATATAATACTCCAAATGCAGCCTCACCAACCTCTCGTACAACTGCAACATAACATCTCGGCTTCAATACTCGGTAGCCAGACTGATGAAGGCCAATGTATCAAGAGCTTTCTTGACCACCTATCTACTTGTGATGCCACTTACAAGGAGCTACGTTGAACTCCTTGGCCTGCATGTGATCCATATCCCTCCATGCTCTGTACCTATCTGTGTCTCATGGTGGAAACTAAGAACTGCAGATGTTTTTCAATGCACAAAAGGACACAAAGTGCCGGAGTAACTCTGCGGGCCAGGCATCATCTCTGGCAAATGACCTTGAGCAGTGCGGTGCCTGGTAATCCCATTGTAGGCTAGGAAAGGTGTGATCTCAAGAGGGAAACAATGTGGAGAACTGGTAAAATAACTAGGGTGGTGGGAGGGGGAAAGAGAGTAAGTAGAAGTTACTTAAAATTAGAGAATTCAATGAACGAAATTTCGTTGAACCTTGGTGTTAAATGACAATAAATGGCATTCTAAATGAATTTAGAATTTAGAATTCTAAATTCTAAATTCATACCTCAGGGTTGCAAGCTCCCCAGGGAAATGTTCCTCCAGTTTGCACGTGGCCTCACTCTGGCAATGGAGGAGACCCAGGACCGAAAGGTCAATATGGGAATGGAAAGGAGAGTTGAATGGCCTTACTAGGAACCTCCCTGCCTGAGGTCGTTTGTGGCTGGCTCTGATTTGGTCCTGGTCTTTTCTCGCCTCCAGCTCTTCACCACCTCCTCCCCTACCTCCCACCCCATACTTACAGGCTAAAGAAGGGTCTCGACCCAAAACGTCACCCATCCTTTTTCTCCAGAGACGCTGCCTGACCAATTGAGTTATTCCAGCACTTTGTGTCCTTTAATGTCTCAATGATTCTCCAATAAGTATCCAGAAATAGAAAATGACCGACACTCCAAATGCTGGATGTTCCTGGAACTGTGGCAAGACTGGCGATGTTGGATGTGAGCAGTCCTTGTGCTGCATCAACATGCTGTGATCATTTACGGTGCAAGCAGGCAGAGTTTGCGTCACTCGGAGTGAGTCTGCCTATATATGTGTCTTCTGCTGTGTGCAATTACATTTAATATATCTCTAAGAGCCATTACAGATTTCGGGAATCAAGAGGCTGTTTATCAAAAAATAACACGTCTTCTTAAGTAATCTCCTAAAGATTACAAGTATTGAACTTCATCATGCAATCCCATAGTGAAATATTTGTTTACAACTCAAGTGACTGGAGAATTTTTTTTGAGAATGTCTCTGTATATTGCTTTCTTTGCTGGGTCAGGTACTACTAACGGAACAACAGATTAGGAGCTGTGCAAAATCTCTGCAATGGGTGGTGGCCTGCAGAACACGAGAACAGGAAAGGAGTAGGCCAAGCAAACTAGGATATAACTGTTCACTTTTATATGAATACTAGACTAAGTGGGACCCATGTTCACATGGGAGGGCTGGTCCCCCAACGCAATATTCCACCTCTCCACCAATTCCAATATTGGTGGCCAGTGGGGGGGGGGGGGAGGGGGGGGCTTTCTGGAGCGCTGGTATGGGTGTTGTGGGCTCAGAGGGCTAGTATGGACATTGTGGGCCAAATGGATTCTTGGGGTGGCAGTTCAGTCCCTCAAGCCTAATGTGCTGGCAGCTCACTCACGGCTGGTGGGCTGGCAGTTGACTCACGGCTATTCCTTGAAATTCCATTTCAAGCAGAGTGCAAGGCCACCAAATTCAAGTGCAGTTTCATACCACTTCAAGCAGGGTGCAAGGCCACCAAATTCAGGTGCAGTTTCCTACCACTTCTAGCAGGGTGCAAGGCCACCGAATTCAAGTGCAGTTTCCGACCACTTCAAGCAGGGTGCAAGGCCACCACATTCAAATGCAGTTTCATACCATTTCAAGCAGGGTGAAACCACCATAAAACCACCATAAAACCACACAAAACACACTCACAGTTCAGTAGACATTCAGTATGTTCTGTTGATTCACAGCTCAAGAGTCGTGACCTCTCCCTCCCCATCATGTAGAGACTGAGCCACACCCACACTTCCGGGTTTTATAATCCCTCCCCCTCCCACCAGAAAAGGTGTGGCCTTCATGGCGTGATTGAATGGAGAGAGATTCTCAACATTTTTTAAACACTAATAACACTTTTATTTTTCATTGATGGGAAGAATCCTCTGCGCCTAATGAGCGGAGGGGGACTGAGTAAGATGGCCAAAAATCACAGCCATAGGTGGTAGCGTTTTATCTAAAATCAATATACAGTGCAAACAGGAAGTTGTCAAGTTTAGACTTTCAACCCAAGCCCCTACCAACCATTTGCATTGCCTTTACTTCAACCCAAGACCCCACCAACCATTTGCAGTGCTTTTACTTCAACCCAAGCCCACACCAACCATTTGCAGTGCTTTTACTTCAAACCAACCACATTTTCATTTTCAAACCACATTAAGGGCACTCAAGGTCAGTAAAACCACACTCACAGTTTAGTAGACATGTGTTCAGTGTTATTCACAGCTTAGACTGAGAGACGTGACCCTCTCACTTCCCCCATCTTGCAGAGACTGACTGAGGCACAAGACTTTCGGGTTTTATAGTCCCTCTCCCTCCCAGCAGGGGCAGCAGAGAGAATCTCAACATTTTTTAAACATTAATAATTCTTTTATTCTTCATCGATGGGAAAAATCCTCTTGTCCTGCATAGCGGAGGAGGACTCTGAGTAAGATGGCCAAAAATCACAGCCGTAAGTCGCAGTGTTTTTTCTAAAATCATGAAACAGAAAAACAGGAAGTGGTCAAGGTCAGACTTTTAGTAATATAGATACATGCAACATTTTATATTCAATTCTGATCTTGGGAGCTGTCTGTATGGCGTCTGTATGTTCGCCATGTGACAATTTGGGTTTGCTCCCACATCCGAAAGACGTGCGGGTTTGTAGATTAAAGGGGCTGTCCCACTGCGGCGACCTAATCCACGAGTTCAGGCGAGTGTTCCCTCGACTCATACTCGCAGCATGGTCGACACAAGGTCCTAGGAGGTCTTTGTAACTCTCCTTCATGCTCGAGTAGTCCCCGCGTACTCGAGGCCTCAGCTAGGTTGCGGCGTATTTTTCAACATGTTAAACAAAGGTCGCCATGGAAAAAATCGATACTTTTTTTACTCTAGGTTTAGTCAATGTAGGTCGTAGCAGGTCGGCATGTTATTCGTAGGTAATCGAGGGTAGTCGAAGGAAGTCATACATAGTCTTCAACATAGTGGAAGGAGATCGAAGGAGGTCATCTTCACTCTCCACTATTCGGTGTCCAATTTTCCCGAAACTAGTCTTCAACATTATTGAAGGAGGTCTTCACCATGACATTTTTTTCAAACTCTCCTAAACTCTTCTAAACTTGCCAATTAGGTCGCCGCAGTGGGACAGTCCCTTTATTGTCCCTCTGTAAATTAGTTGTGTGAGTGAGTGATAGAATCAAAGATCAAGAGTGATTTATTGTCAAATGTACCAAAACAGAATGATGACATTCTTTCAGGCAGCAGTTTGTAGACTCCGTACTGAATAAATAATATAATAAACACACATCAAAAACTACATAAAAAAAGAATAATGTGTAAAATAAAATAAAAGCCCGTAGTCCTAATGCAATAAAGGCAGTTTGTAGTTCGGAGTATATACTGAAGTCATTTTTTGTTTGTTATGGTGTTTACAAAGTACCCTATCTACAAACCTGTTGCACTGCCGCATGTAATGGCCCTGTCCCACTGTACGAGTTCATTCAAGTGCTCTCCCGAGTTTAAAAAAAAAATCAAATTCGTGGTAAGCACGTAGAATGAACGTAGCGGGTACGTCGGAGCTCGGGGACGTCTCTTAGTGGCTCGTAACGCTAACGGCAGGTAAGCTCGGGAAGTTTGTTGAAAAATGTCCACGAGAGCCCCGCGTACCCCACGAGTGGCCATTATTGTAAATCTCCGAGTTCGAATCAGGGCAAACTCGGGGAGAACTCTTGAATGAACTCGTACAGTGGGACAGGGCTTTAAGAATGTTTTTGTTCTTGTTCGTGACATATGACAATAAGACACCTTTGCCTCTTGAGTTGGAGTTCATTGTGTTCAATAGCCTAATGATTGTTGGGACAAAGCTATTCCTGAACCTGGCTGTTAATTTTCAGGCTCCTGTATTTTCTTCCCAATGGCAGGAGTGAAACATGAGCGTGGCAAGGCTGGTGTGGCCTTTTTGAGTCAGTACATCCTTCAGATCCCTTCGATGGTGGGAGGCCAGTACCCGTGGTGCACTGGATAGTGTCTATCACTCTCTGCAATCTCCTTCATTCCTGCACACTCTAGATGCTGTACCAGGCCATGATGCACCCAGTCAAAGTGCTCTCTATCATATACCAGTAGAAATTCAAAAGTGTGTTCATCGACATACCGAACCTCCGCAATCTACTGAGGAAGTAGAGGTATTAATGATATTTCTTTATGATTGCATCAATGTGCTGGGTCCAGGACAGATCTGGAGGGTTTTGAAGATAGGTGGGGAGAATGAAAAGTGGGGTTGATATAGGGCAAATGTAAATGGTTGATGGTTAACAGGGACTTGTAGGACTGAATGGGCAGTTTCTGTGCTGTAATTCTTCATAAATCCAAATAATGGCCAAAATGCTCTGATTTATTTTTCCAGCATGTAATTCTATTGCATTCCAGTGGACGGCAATGTTGTCTTTGCTTTTGATTTGAGTCCATGAAAAGTTGACGGTTATTTCAAAGGAAATCTTTGAAAACTTGTTGCTGTTACTTATATTCAATGTGAGAATATCACTAAATTAAAAGTACATCTGAGGCTGATTATTACATTTTAACTATTTTCAAATCGTCTGTGAAACCCTCAGAGGATAGAGGGATGCAAAGCTACAAGGAGATAAGTGGATTGAGAATGTGGTTTCATCTGTTTGCCAAGCTTTTAGCATTAACTAATGAAGTTATGCAAATCAAAACGTTTGCAACAGTGAGTAACTAGCTTTCTTTTGTAAAAAAGGACCATAACAAATCTAGGCATTTTTGATGAATTGCCACAGCAAAATAGCAAGGGATTTGAAGGTGTATGATTCCATTTTCCGCAGAGTCAAGATAGTTTTGCTCAGGTTCCCAGGAATTAAATACACTGTGACTGATTGTGTGGTATGGTAGCCCTATCTCAGTCAGGCTGATCAGGCCCCTGCAATGTTGAAGTAACAGGCTTGGGTTGTCAATCCTCCGCAAATTGTGGTTCTGTACATGAGAGTGGCGCAGTGGTAGAGTTGCAGCCTCACAGCGCCAGAGACCTGGGTTCGATCCTGACTATGGGTGCTGTCTTTATGGAGTTTTACGTTTCCCCCATGACCCGTGTGGGTTTTCTCCGGGCGCTCCAATTTCATCCCATACTCCAAAGAATTACAGTGTTGTAGGTTAATTGACTTTGGTTAAATAAAAAATATAAACTTTGGTAAAATAGTGTGGGATTGTGCTGCTTACGGGGTGATCGCTGGTCAGAGTGGACATGGTTGGCTGAAGGGCCTGTTTCCATGCTGTATCTCTAAAGTCTAACGTTGTCAGCTCTTCAGCGAGCTTTGTATCCACATCGAGAGAGAGGGAGCTGTTGCGACTATCTTGTCAGTTTTCAAAGTGAATAGGTTTTTCCCAAGTGAATTAGTCCCACTAGAGAAGGGTCACCAGAGAAACTGTTTGAACACAAAGCAACTGCTTAGAGGGGGATGGGAGGAGGATTAGAGTGCAGCGGACAGACTGGGCCCAGATTTGATGCGGTATCGGGGCATTACATTTAAAGCCAGAGACCTGCACAGCGTGGAAACGAACCCTTCAGTCCAACTTGTCCATGCCATCCAAGATGACCCTGTGCCTGGCCCATTTTCCCCCAAAACCTTTATTATCCATCTCTTGTGTGAAAATAGACACAAAATGCTGGAGTAACTCAGCAGGTCAGGTAGCATCTCCAGAGTCTAGAGAAGTTGTTTTGGGTCAGAACCCTTTTTCTTGGTCCTGCCTCAGCTAGCTCCTCCGGCAGCTCATTCCGTACACCTTTGTGTGGAAAAAAACGTTGCCACTCGGGTTTCAATTAAATCTTTCCGCTCTCACCTTAAGCCTATGCACTCTAGTTCTTGAGTTGCCTAACCTGGGTAAAATATTCTCCCTATAGGGTGTACCTAGGACCATACCCTGGGAAAAAGACTGTGCATTCGCCCTATATTTTGAGGGGGAATCTTCTTGTCTTGGGATGAACACAACTCTTCAGTGACTGGAGGGTCAGGAAGTCGCTTTGAGTTTAGCATCCGGTATCTTGGCATCTATTGACGAGAGCACTAAAATAGATCAGTCGTGAGCTAAGCTAGGTTAACTTAACCATTCCCCATCAAGTAAATATTAACTGGTGTATGTAATGGGAAAAAGAGAATATACAAAGTCTTTGCATGCACATCTTTAGATTCTAATCAGGCACATTAGACAGCACAGGAACACGCTATGTCCAAGCATGAAGCCAAGTTAAACTAATTTTCTCTGCCTGTAGTGATCCACTCCCTGCATATCCATGTGCCTATCAAAATGCCTCTTGAAGGCTCCTATCGAAGCTGCTTCCACCGCCATCCCTGGCAGCATGTTCCAGGCGCCCACCATTGTGTGTTTAAAAAAACAAAACTTGTCCTGCGCATCTTCTGTGAAGTTTGCTGCTCTCACCTCAAGTCTTTGACATTTCCACCCTGGGAAAAGGATTTTGTTTATCCTATCTCATAAATTTTAAAACTTCTATCAGATCTTCCCTTAGCCTCCAGCAACCAGTGAAAACAATCCAAGTCTACTGCACAGTGCTCCCAATGTGGCCTCTTTTATATCGGCGAGACGTGAGCGTTTTGCCGAACACTTGCACTCGCTGTGCCAAGGCCTGCTGCATATCCTGGTTGCTAACCATTTTAACTCCCCTTCCCAGTCCCACACTGACCTTTCATGTTGTTGGCTACCTCCATTGCCAGAGTGAGGCCACACACAAGCTGGAGGAACAGCGCCTCGTATTCCAAATGGGAAGCTTATAACCTAACAGTATGAACATTGAATTATCTGATTTTTGGTAAACAACTTTCCCTTTCCTCCCCCCCCCCCCCCTGTCCCTTCCTTGTGCCCCACATGGATGTGCACCCATTTCTCACTTTTGCTTACACCCCCTCCCCATTACCTTCCACCCAGATCCCCCCCACTGGCTTCACATTTCACTCCTTTTCTATCATTTCCTTATCTTACACTTTTTGTCTTTTCATTTCTGGCCTTTGTCCAACTCAAAACCTGCTAAACAAACCCCCCCCTCGCCTCTATCCATCTATCATTTTCCAGGCTTTGTCCCACTCCTCCTCTCTGTCTGCTTTCTCTCCCCCTCCCTCACTACAATCAGTCTGAAGGAGGGTCCTGACCCGAAAAAGTTGCCTATCCATGTTCTCCAGGGATGGTGCCTGACCCGCTGAGTTATTCCAGCATTTTGTGTTCTTTGTTATGGCCAATATAGACATCACACATACTCGGCACAAATACTTCACACGTGGTGCTTTGTACTTCCTTCTCTTCACATTGCTTTTTAAAAGGTTTATTGATAATTCTGTTCGCAAGGATTTTCAATAAACATTATTAGGATTTGACGCTCTTGTCTCATGTTGAGTTGATGGCCACTGTGCATTGTAAGGGGATATGAGAATAATATAGATATGGTTAGGGCCACCACAGGCAAGGTTAAGCACATTAAATCAATTATTTCCACCCAACACCATAAAATCCAGTGAGGAATACCTGCCGATTCGTGTACCTCCAGTCTCTGGAAGGATTGAGACAATTTAAAGGTCTTCATGCTTATTTAAATCGATTAGGTTATGCTGCCTCAAGCACTCGTCCACAAAATTGGTGCTAACTTGCTAAAAGACAACTTCCTGTGGAAGGTGAAAGTATTTCCTGAATCGAAATGTGACTGTTCAGTGTGAAGAATGGATGTGCAGTGTTGAGGTCAGATGCTCAGATTCGAGATACAGCATGGAAATGGGCCCCATGTCCCACTGAGTCCGTACCAACCATCGATCACCTTGTACACTAACTTTATGCTACATACTAAGGACAATTTACAGAAGCCCATTAACTTACAAACTTCCATGTCTTTGGAATGTGGGAGGAAACCGGTGCTCCCGGGGAAAACCCACGTGGTCACGGGGAGAATGTACAAACTCCGTACAGGCAACACCCGCTGACAGGATAGAACCCGGATCTCTGGTGCTGTGGGGAAGCAACTCTACAGCTGTGCCCTGCCCTGTTCTCATTGACAATTTTGGCTGTGTGGCTCCAATGTGAGTATTGGTCCAGCGCATAAATCTGGGAGTGAGAAACTGACTTTGAAGTGGAGTACATTGTTTGGCCCCAATAAGGTTTGGTTTAGTTTAGAGACATAGCATGGAAACAGGCCCTTCAGTCCACCAGGTCCATGCCAACCATCGATCGATCACCCGCTCACTCTAGTTCTATGTTATCCCACTTTCTCATCCAATCCCTACACACTTGTGGAACTTTGGGAGATCAAATGTAAGGGGAAAATTATGTTGCGCTGCATTCTGAGAATATATAAGATACATAAATGATTGACCAGATCATTGTGGGGCAGTGACATGGATAGGTGTTTTGATGGAATTTGATACCTGTACCTGTCTTTATCAAAACACCAAACTAAAAGTTCATAAAGGAGAGATGAAGAAACACTTTTAGTGTAGATTCTCCCAACAAATACTAATGTTTAATGCTAATCATGATCAGCCATGATCACATTGAATGGCTCTGCTGGCTCGAAGGGCCGAATGACCTACTCCTGCATCTATTTTCTATGATTCTAATTTACTGTCTGAGATTGATATGGCATTCATTTGTCATCAGACTAGATTTGTTTTAATAGTTGTGGCTTTGAGTGAAAAGGGGCTGTCCCACTTGGGCGACCTAATCCGCGAGTTCTAGCGAGTTTGCCCTCGACTCGTACTCGCAGCATGGTCGACACAAGGTCGTAGGAGGTCTTTGCATCTCTCCTTCGTGCTCGAGAGTGGTCCCCGTGTACTCGAGGCCTCAGCTAGGTCGCAGCATATTTTTCAACATGTTGAAAAATGCCCGCGAGTAAAAAAAGGTCGCCATGGAAAAAATCGATACTTTTTTTACTCGTAGGTTTAATCGTAGTAGATTGGCATGTTAGTCATAGGTAATCGAGGGTACATAGATACATAGATACATAGAAAATAGGTGCAGGAGTAGGCCATTCGGCCCTTCGAGCCTGCACCGCCATTCAATATGATCATGGCTGATCATCCAACTCAGTATCGCGTACCTGCCTTCTCTCCATACCCCCTGATCCCTTTAGCCACAAGGGCCACATCTAACTCCCTCTTAAATATAGCCAATGAACTGGCCTCGACTACCCTCCGTGGCAGAGAGTTCCAGAGATTCACCACTCTGTGTGAAAAAGTTTTTCCTCATCTCGGTCTTAAAGGATTTCCCCCTTATCCTTAAGCTGTGACCCCTTGTCCTGGACTTCCCCAACATCGGGAACAATCTTCCTGCATCTAGCCTGTCCAACCCCATAAGAATTTTGTACGTAGTCGAAGGTAGTCGTAGATAGTCTTCATCATAGTCGAAGGAGATCGAAGGAGGTCGTCTTCCCTCTCCACTATTCGGTGTCCAATTTTCCCATAGCTAGTCGTAGCTAGTCTTCAACATAGTCGAAGGAGGTCTTCTACACAGGCGAAGGAGGTCTTCAACATGTCATTTTTTCAACCTCTTCTAAACTCGCCAATTAGGTCGCCCAAGTGGGACAGCCCCTTAAGTGTTTGACTGCCATGTTACAATTGTACAAAGATAGTTTACTCTGCAGTTGGAGCATGTGTGCTGCGCAGTTCTGGCAGCTATGTGATAGGAAAGGTGTGATTTCAGCCAGAGCAGGGGGGAAAATGATTCACAAGGACATTGCTGGAATTGGAGTACTTGAATTATAAAGAGAGACTACATAGGCTGGCATACCTTCCCTGAAGTGAAGGAGACATTATCGAGGTTTATAAAATCATGAGGGGCAGAGATAAGGTAATGGTCTCAGACTTTCCCCCAGGGTAGGGGCGTCTAAAACTAGAGGGCATAGGTTTAAAGTGAGTGGGAATCTGAGGGCTATGTTTTTTCCCCACACAGGGTGGTGGATATATGGAACAAGGTGCCAGAGGAGGTGGTAGCAGTGGACAAAATACATTTGAACAGATAAATGGACAGGAGGCTTCAGGGAGTTGAGATTGCAAAATCCAGGCAAATGGTGTTAGCTTGATGGAGATCTCGGGAGAATGAGTTACTCCAGCATTTAGTGTCTAGTTTTGGTATAAACCAGCATCTGCAGTTTAGTTTAGTTTAAAGACACAGCACAGAAACAGGCCCTTCAGCCCACCGAGTCCATGCCGACCAGCGATCCCTGCACACTAAAGGGCCTGTCCCACTTCGGCGATTTTTCGGGCAACTACAGGCAACTGTCACAAAATCTTTTGAATGTTGAACATTTTTCGGTGACAGTGACGACAATTTTTGTTGACGTAGGTTGTCGTAGGTGAATTCCATTAAAACTAATCCCTGGCAGTCACCTAAAGAGTTGCCCAAGTGGGACAGGCCCTTAACACTATCTTACACACACTAGGGACAATTTACAATTTTACCAAGTTAATTGGCCTGCAAACCTGTATGTCTTTGGAGTGTGGGGGGAAACTGAAGCACCGGTGAAAACCCATGCAGGGAGAACGTACAAACTCCGTACAGACAGCACCTGTAGCCAGGATCGAACCTGGGTCTCTGGTGCTGCAAGGCAGCAACTTTCCTGCTGCACCACGGTGTCGAGTTTGTTTCTAGCATGAAGGGCATCTTGGTGGGCATGCGTGTTGGGCCGATTTTTGATGTCTTGTTATTCCAATCCACTCACACACTTCACAATTGGTTTTGAGGAAGCTCTGACTGATCATGTCAAAGCCAAAAATAATGTTTAGTCCCATTGAGTGGGCTGTTGTGACTCAGCATTTATCCACTTGCTTGAGCGATCTGCTTAAATATTATTACAAGCCTTGATCCGAACACTGCAGATACTGGAAATTTGAATTGAACAGAGACTGCTGCCAATGTAGTCATGGGAGGAAAGGAAGGTGCGATGTTCTGGAATATCAAGATCCCAAAAAAACGTTGTCAATCCTTTCCTCCAGATCTTGTCCAAAATGTTTCCTGGTCAGTCCAAGTCATTAACGTTTTGTTCCTGTTTTCAGTGCACATTGCTGAGATATACAGGAAAATATGGAGACATTAAGGAAACTTTAATTGTTCTTGTCAGAATTTACATTTCAGTTTTGCGATACAGCGCAGAAACAGGCCCTTCGGCCCACTAGGTCTGTGCCGACCAGTGATCCCCGTACATTAACACTATCCTACACACACTCGGGGCAATTTACAATTATACCAAGCCAACAATCAGTACGTCTTTGGAGTGTGGAAGGAAACTGGAAATGCAGGTCATGGGGAGAACAGACAAACTCTGTACAGACAGCATTTGTAGTTGGGATCGAACCCGGTGCCTGGCGCTGTAAGGTAGCAACTCTACTATGGTGCCACTGTGCACTGTTGTCATGGTAATTTTTTTTTACAGATATTGGTGACTATACTGACATTGCCATCCAAGTTTTATTCATCTCATGAACTCTAGTCTTCTGAGAAACTCATCTGTGGAAAGAGATAATGAGTTAATGTTCCTCTTTTCCCCCCCACGGGTGCTGTCTGACTGCTGAGTATTTCCAGCAGCATCTGTTTTGACTTCAGATTTTCGGCATCTGCTGTTTTTTATCTTCAAGTGTCTTACTCCATTGTGTCCATATTTTAAATTGTACATGTACAGCTGCTCCTCGAGGAGGGTACCCTCTCCTGCCCCCGGTCCCCACACCGGCTCCAACCTCAGTCCAGGGCCCCGGGGGGGGGGCAGAAATTAAAATAGAAGGAAACTTACCAATGGAGCCGTCGGGTCGCCGTTGTGTACAAGTTTAACTTGGCCCTGACCCTGACCGTTCAGCATAATCATTGTGGGCCAAAGGGCCCGTTCCTCAGCTGTACTGTTCTATGCCTCTTATACTCGGTGCCCAATCAATGAAGGCAAGCGTACCATATGCCTTTTTTACTGCTCCATCGACTGTGTTGCCACTTTTAGATAGCTACGGACTTGGACCCTGAGATCGTTCTGTACATCGATGCCTATAAGGGTCTTGCCATCAACAGCATACTTCTCCTTATATTTCCTTCCAAAGCTCAATACCTCACATGTTCAAAATAAACTTTACAAAGTAAGTTCCATATTCCTCTTGTCTCCCAAGTTAGGGTCTGATTACTGACTCTGTCAATAGATTCCAGCTCAACAGGATGGCTTCTCTGGAGCTGATGTGGTATCGACCATTGATGAAAGCAGTAGTCCTATGGGAGAGTTGACACCACAAAATGGAAATGCGGTTAATAAATAACTGTCGGGGTCACTGGGAGGTTAATCCAACCCTTTGGCAATTCCACTCTCAGCTGAACAATTTAATTGATTTTTCTCTCCGTCTCATTCACACTTAAGTCCCTTGTGGGGTTTGTGTGTTTTTGGATCTGTAAAAGTAACAACATTTCACTCTTGTCAGAGATCTTGTCGCCTCATGATAATTGGAATAGCTTTCAGATAGCTTTTGGAAATTGGTTCTCAGAATGCGATGCAACAATAGGTGACACAGGCTTTGTGAATTATGATTTGATTGATTGAAAGATACGGCATGGAAACGGGCACATCGGCCCACTGAGCCCATGCCGACCATCGATCACCTGCTCGCACTAGTTCTATGTTATCCCACTGCATCCACTCCCTGCACACCTTAGTACAATAATCTGTTATATCTAATTACCAAGATAATTCTGTACATTTCATAACAGGAAATACATTTGAACTTTGGTTGACTAGGCTTGAAGTCTTTTTCCTTCTGAACTGGATCATGTAGCTTTTTTCAATAATAGGCCAATGATTCTCAATTGCATTATGGAAAACCACAGCATCTTAACAACAGAGCTCTGCATTATAGAAGGGAAAATGAAACATATTATTCACCCAGACAGGAGGCCTGAGAAACCACTCCCAAACCCAACTCTGAGCCAATTAGATTTGGAGAGGAGATAAATTTGTGGAGTAGTATCTTTCAAACCCTATGAAATTGCCCAGCACCTCCATCTTACCAAGGGTTCCTCAACAGTATTTCCAACTGTAGAAACAAGAACTCCAGATGCTGATAATATGAAAGATCAACACAAAGTGCTGGAGTAAAGGGGCTGTCCCACTTGGACGACCTAATCCATGAGTTTAGAAGAGCCTAGACGAGTTGAAAAAAATGTCACGGTCGTGTTGACTCGCCGAAGTAAAAGACTTCCTACGTCTATGTCTACGACCTCCTACGACCCACCTCGACCTCAGTCTTCCACACCTAAGACCAACTACGACTAGCTACGAGTGGAAATGATCACATCATAAAATGATGTCATGTTTGCATTTCTTTTTTCTCGGGCCAGTTACCGACCTACGACTACCTACGACTACCTACGACTATCATCACGACCTACCTACGACCTACCTACTGGTAAAAAGTATAAATTTTTTCCATACAGACTTTTTTTTACTCGTGGACATTTTGTTATCAGGCTGGAAAAAACGCCGCGACATACTTGAGGCCACGAGTACGCGGAGACCACTTACGAGCATGAGGAAGAGTGACCTACGACCTCGTGGCGACCATGCTGCGAGTATGAGCCAAGGGCAAACTCGGCAGAGGACGCCAATCAGGTCGTGAAAATGGGACAGGGGCTTAACTTAGCGGGTCAAGCAACATCTCCAGAGAAAAAGAGTGGGTGACATTTCAGGTCGGGACCCTTCTTCAGACTGATACTTCATTACTTCCAACTGGTCTCTTCCACCAAGAAGGACAATAGGTTCCACCTCTATGTCTCACTCCAGCTAATGCACAATGCTGAATTGGTAATTTCTCATAGTTTCTTCAATATTTAGGTTTATTATTTTCATGTGTACTGAAGTGCAGCGACAAGCTTTGTTTTGCATGTTATTAAACAGCTCACGTACACATCGTAATCTGTACATTTTATTGAAATAAATTTGAAATGAAGACTAATCTTTTGTCAAGAAAGTACAGTAAGCACACAAAACGAGGCCTTCTGTTCACTGGCTTGTCATTTGTTAAATAGCACCTATTGTCAGTAGACCTTCATAGCCAAGAGTTGACAGTCATTTGTTGCAAACATTTGTGCAGTTGCATCTTTAGTTATACCAAAGATGGCAACATGAAAGGCTCGGATTACTACTGTTCTACAACAAGATCCAATTTAAACAGAGGTAAAACACATGGGATAATGCTCCATCTCATGATGGCAAAATTCTCCAGTTCTCTACCACCAGCCATGGCCAACTCTGGGAGAGTCAATGTGTATGAAGGAACTGCAGATGCTGTTTAAACTGAAGATAGACACAAAAAGCTGGAGTAACTCAGCGGGACAGGCAGCATCTCAGGAGAGAAGGAATGGGTGACGTTTCGGGTCAAAACGTCACCCATTCCTTCTCTCCAGAGATGCTGCCTGTCCCGCTGAGTTACTCGAGCTTTTTTTTTCTCATCTGGGGTGAGTCAAATTCCAGCCCAACAATGATGCTGGTTCGAGTTCTTGGGCTATGTGTTAGCTCTCGACACTTGGCATTTAGCAATGTGATTTGGGTTTAGGCTTATTATTGTCACAGTGAGAAGCTTTGTTTTGCATGCTCTCCAATCAAATCAGAAAATACTATACTTGCATACAATTGTCAAATACGAGAATCAAGAGTGTTTTGGTGTCGTGTGTACTGAAATGGAACAATGCAATTCTTAAAGCTGCAGCACAACAGGATTATAAACAGTACTCAATTGAGAATATAAAAAAACTTCAACAAATAACAAAAACTCCTTATACTGCAAAAATAAATCAAAGCCCAAAGTCCCTCGTACAGCCAAAGCAGTTTAGTTGCATTTCATCGTGTTTCAAAGCCTCAAGGTTGTTGAGAGGAAGCTGTTCCTGAACCTGAATGTTACAGTTTTCAAACTCCTGTGTCTTCTTCCCAATGGCAGGAATGAAATGAGGGTGTGGCCAGGGTGGTGTGGGTCCCTGATGATGCTGGCTACTTTTTTGAGACCATAGATCCCTTCGATGATGGACCAGGCAGTGATGACCATTTTTTGTACTCCCTTGCATTCCTGGGTATTCAAGTTGCAGAAGCAAGCTGTGATGCGACCACTCAACATGCTCTCATCCGTACACTTGTCGAAGTTGTAGAGTATTCATTGACATACCCAATCTCCTCAATTTTCCTAGGAAGGAGCGATGTTTCTTTATGATTGAATCAATGTACTGGGTCCAGAACAGATCTTCAGAGATATGCACACCCAGGAATTGAAGTTGGTGACTCTCTCCACCACTGACCTGTTGATCCTCAGTCAAAAATCAGTTTGTTGCTTTTACAGTCGTTGAGAGCAAAGTTGTTGTTCTGGCACCTTTCAATCAGACGATCAATCTCTCTCTCCTATACTCTAACCCATATTTATCCGTAATTTGTCCAACAACGGTGGCGTTGTCAATGGATTTAAGGATGGAGTTGGAACTGTCCGGCTACACAGTCATGGGTATAGAGTGAGTATAGCAGGGGGCTGAGCACATAGCCCTGAGGAACAGTTGCCAATTTGTACCGATTGTGTTCTGTTGATGAGGAACTGGAGGATCCAATTGCAGAGGGATGCGCAGAGACCCAGTTTCCTGAGCTCAGTAACATATTTGCAGGGGGATTTGGTGTTGAACATTGAACTGTAGTCGATGAACAACAACCTGACGTATGTGTTTTTATTGTCCAAGTAGTCCAGTGCAAAATGGAGAGCCAGCGAGATTGCATCCCCTGTTAATCTATCGTGGTAGGTAAATTGTAGTGGGACCAGGTTCTTGCTCAGATGGGAGTTTATGTGCCATAACCAGCCTCTCAAAGCACTTCAGCACCACGGATGCTAGTGCCACCTGTCAGTAGTTGTTGAAGCATGTCACCTTGCTGTTCTTCGTGTTGGTGTCCTTTTAAAGGCAGATGTAAAGCACAACGATTTAAAGTACAATAGATAGAGCAAAGGGGAAGATGGAGTGTGTGGAAAAGAGTTCTCAGCATTGTAATACATCAATTCAAAGCACAAAGTCCAATATCCATAATGGGGGTAGAGGTGAATCGACAGTCCCTACCTTATGGCAGGATCGTTCGGAAGCCGGATAACAGAGGGGAAGAGGCTGTTCCTGATATAAAGAAAGCACATCAGCGCCTCTACTTCCTGAGAAGATTACGGAGAGTCGGTATGTTAAGGAGGACTCTCTCTAACTTCTACAGGTGCACAGTAGAGAGCATGCTGACCGGTTGCATCGTGGCTTGGTTCGGCAACTTGAGTGCCCAGGAGCGAAAAAGGCTACAAAAAGTAGTAAACACTGCCCAGTCCATCATTGGCTCTGACCTCCCTACCATCGAGGGGATCTATCGCAGTCGCTGCCTCAAAAAGGCTGGCAGCATCATCAAGGACCCACACCATCCTGGCCACACACTCATCTCCCCGCTACCTTCAGGTAGAAGGTACAGGAGCCTGAAGACTGCAACGTCCAGGTTCAGGAAAAGCTGCTTCCCCACAGCCATCAGGATATTGAACTCAACTCAAACAAAACTCTGAACATTAATAGCCCATTAATAGTTTATTTGCACTTTATCTGTTTTATTTATTCATGTGTGTATATTTTTATACAATGGTATATGGACACACTGATCTGTTCTGTATTCATGCCTTCTATATTCTGTTGTGCTGAAGCAAAGCAAGAATTTCATTGTCCTATCTGGGACACATGACAATAAACTCTCTTGAATCTCTTGAATCTTGGTGAATGCTTTTGAGCTTCTGAACCTTCTGCCGGACGGCAGCATTGAAAAGAAGGAATGACCTGGGTGGGACAAGTCTTTGATTATGTTGGCTGCTTTTCCAAGGCAGCCTGGCGTAGATGGAGTCAATGGTGGGAAGTCTGGTCTGTGTGATGAACTGGACTACATCTACATTACAACTGTATTTACTTTTAACTACACTTGAATATAACTATTGGTTATAAAATGCCTTGGGGCATCTAGAAAGGATGCTAAAAAATGCTACACAAAAGTCGGTCTTTTAAGATTTTCAGTTGTTATTTCTGCAAATGATTCTGTTTCTTTTATATTCCTAATTGGAAAATCTAGGTTTATTTGCCACTGGAATTACCTCCTTTGCTCATGGAATCTTTGTAGTCTTCGCTGGAGTGCTTTTAAGAGACACACCGTAAACATTGACAACCTCAACATTTTGTAATATTCTTGGTTTCAATTCTTTTTGGTTCCGCTGTATTATTTCAACTTTATTACAATTTATGTTACACTGTACTGTTTGTATTAACAGATCTCTTTAAAATGTAGAAGTATTCATGAGGCTTTTATGACATGCACTTCAAACACACAGATTAGTTACTGATCTTTTCTAAAAATGAACGATATAACCTAGAGCAGGAATTAAGGAAAAGGGTTTAAATGCCCTTGCTGCCGAATGTTGTAACACAAAGACCTGCTAATCTCCTTCGCCTGACCTTTGCAAAGCTCCATGACTCTACTCTGCTTTATTAGGCTTGTAAAACATTTCCCCTGGGAAACCAGTGATTATTTGAAAAAATAGAAAATTTCCCCCTTTCATCCAAGTCTTGTTTTGCCTTTCAGTGTGCTGACATGGCTATTTTTGTGAAAGTCCAGTAAGTTAATTACTTTTGGACATCACTATTAATCTTGAGTATACATTTTGTTCGCTTCAACAGATTATATTGTTTCAAATACGCGCTTGTTTAAACTTTTTATGTATCGATTTTTGTTGTTGTCTTGCCTTCAATATAAAACCTGAAAATGTTCAGGTGACTATTCGGGGAGCACAGGAGACTGAGATCAAATAGATGTGTTAAAAATCATGAGGGGACAGATGAATGCTCAGATTATTTTACCCACATTGGGAAAAACAAGAACAAGAGGACATGGGTTTTAAGGTGAGAGGGGAGAGATTTAATAGGAAGCTGAGGGGCAACTACTGTATTTTATGAGTGAGTAGTGGGTACCTGGAACAAGCTGTCAGAGGAGGTAGTTTAGATATGACTGATGCTGAAGTACAAGCCTATTCCGTCAGTTAAATATACGATCTGCTTCCGTTTTCATATTTAATGTATCGAGGCAGATATATGACCGGCAGTGGTGATAGATTTGACTTTTGCTTAGAAGGAAGGACATCGTGATGCACCTTTAGTTTAGTTTAGAGATACAGCGCGGAAACAGGCCCTTCGGCCCACCGAGTACACGCCGACCAGCAATCCCCGCACATTAACCCTACACACACTAGGGACCATTTACATTTATAGCAAGCCGATTAACCTACAAACCTGTACATTTTTGGAGTGTGGGAGGAAACCGAAGATCTCGGAGAAAACCCATGCAGGTCACGGGGAGAACGTAGAAACTCTATACAGACAGCACCCGTGGTCAGGATCGAACCCGGGTACATGGCGCCGCAAGCGCTGTAAGGCAGCAGCTCTACTGCTGCGTCACCTTGCCGCCCAAACTTTAGACTTTAGAGCTTTTTACTTTAGACTTTAGTGCTACAGCGCAGAAACAGGCCTTCGGCCCACCTAGTTTGCGCTGACCAACGATCACCCCGTACACTAACACTATCTTACACACTTGGGAACATTTTACAGAAGAAAAATTAAGCTATAAACCTATAGGTCTTTGGAATGTGGGTGAAAACTGGAGCACCCGGAGAAAACCCACATGGTCACAGGGAGGGCGTACAAACTCTGTACAGACAACCATAGGCGGGATTGAAACCAGGTCTCTGGCGCTGTAAGGCAGCAACTATACCACTGTACAAGTCATCAGTGAAAATGCATTTGGAGTACTGTGTAGTTCTGGTCACCCAGCTACAAAACAGAGTATGATGGAGAAAGCTGGAAAAGAGAGGTGGGGTGGGAGAAAACTGGCAAGTGATGGGTGGATACAGGTGAGGGGGGGGGGGGGCGGGTGTTTGGCAGATGGGTGGAGTAAGTGACAAAGGCTAGAGGTGAAACTGAGACAAAAGGGTGTCAGATATGAAAAGAAGAGGATGAGTGATGGGCTTAATTCCTCCAATTGTTGGTAAAGGGAATTAATTGTTGTACAAGACGGAATCTATTTCGGTTGGAACGGACACATCTCAGTAAGTATATTCAATACTAGTGTGAACAGGTGATCTATGTTCAGCTTGGGCTTGGTGGGCCGAAGGGCCTGTTCAAAATGCTGTGCGACTAAATTAAAATTAAAAAATCTACAGGAGAACAAACCAAGATATCAGTGGAATGATACAAGCAAGTTTCAAGTTTTTGGATCAAGGATGGGTAAAGACCTCTTCAAACATATAACTTTAAAATGAAACATATTAAAACAACATTAAAAACAGAAACAAAACAACCAAGCGCTGAGTCTCATGTCTTTCTGTCACTTGCCACGGAATCTTTCAGCAGTGTCCTGGTGTGTAGAACTCGAGGGTCCTGATGTGTAGGAAGAAACTGCAGATGCTGGTTTAAACCGAAGATAGACACAAAATGCTGGAGTAACTCAGCAGGACAGGTAGCATCTCTGGAGAGAAGGAATGGGTGACATTTCGGGTCGAGACCCTTCTGCTGCCTGTCCCGCTGAATTACTCCAGCATTTTGTGTCTATTGAGGGTCCCGACACCATCCTAAGGTTTCCATCCTTGGAAACACTGACTGGAAGGCGTTTGCAGCCCAGGCCACCCTTGACTCCCACACGGACATTGACTCCTATACATCATCTGTTCTGGACTTTATAAACGCCACCATCAACAGCGTCACCTCCCTCAAACAGGTGACCATATTCCCGAATCAGAAGCCATGGATGAACAGCGAGGTCAGGCTACTGCTGAAAGCACGGGACACCGCTTTCAGGTCAGGCGATGCCCGAGCCTACAGTTCATCCAGGGCTAACCTGAAGAGGGGCATCAAGAAGGCCAAGCACTGCCATAAACTCAGGATTGAGGAGCACTTCAACAACAACTCCGACCCCCGACGCATGTGGCAAGGCATCCAGGCCATCACGGACTTTAGACCCACCAACACCACCCCCACATCCAGTAACACCTCCTTCCTTGAGGAGCTCAACCACTTCTATGGCCGTTTCGATAGGGACAATCGGCAGTTGGCCATCAAGGCGGTGCTCCCTGCCGATCACCAGCCCCTCTCACTCACCCCCTTCGACGTGTACGTGGCACTGAGTAGGACTAATGCACGTAAGGCTGCTGGCCCCGACGGCATCCCCGGGCGCGTCCTCAGGGCCTGTGCTGCGCAGCTGACAGACGTCTGGACTGACATCTTCAACCTGTCACTTGCCCAAGCAGTTGTGCCCACGTGCCTTAAATCCACCTCCATCGTGCCGGTGCCAAAACACTCCACTGCGGCAAGCCTCAACGACTTCCGCCCAGTTGCACTTACTCCCATCATCGCCAAGTGCTTCGAGAGGCTGGTCCTGGCACACCTCAAAGGCTGCCTACCCCCCACGTTGGATCCCTATCAGTTTGCCTACCGCAAGAACAGGAGTACGGAGGATGCCATCTCAACGGCACTTCACTCCGCCCTCTCCCACCTCGACAACAGAGACACTTACGTAAGAATGCTGTTCATCGATTACAGCTCAGCATTCAACACCATCATACCCTCTAAACTGATCACCAAACTCGGTGACCTGGGCATCGACCCCTCCCTCTGCAACTGGATACTGGACTTTCTAACCAACAGACCCCAGTCTGTTAGGTTAGACAAGCACACCTCTTCAACCCTCACCCTGAACACCGGCGTTCCACAGGGCTGTGTGCTGAGCCCCCTCCTCTACTCCCTCTTCACCTACGACTGCACACCTGTACATGGTACTAACACCATCATCAAGTATGCAGATGATACAACGGTGATTGGCCTCATCAGCAACAACGATGAGTCGGCCTTTAGGGAGGAGGTCCAGCTCCTAGCAGCATGGTGCGCTGACAACAACCTGGCCCTTAACTCCAAGAAGACCAAGGAGCTCATTGTAGACTTCAGGAAGTCTAGGGGCGGCATGCACACCCCCATCCACATTAACGGGAGGGAGGTGGAACGTGTTTCCAGCTTCAGGTTCCTGGGGGTCAACATCTCCGATGACCTCTCTTGGACCAACAATACCTCAACTCTGGTCAAGAAGGCTCACCAGCGTCTCTTCTTCCTGAGGAGACTAAAGAAGGTCCATCTGTCTCCTCGGATTCTGGTGAACTTCTACCGCTGCACCATCGAGAGCATCCTTACCAACTGCATCACAGTATGGTATGGCAACTGCTCTGTCTCCGACCGGAAAGCACTGCAGAGGGTGGTGAAAATTGCCCAACGCATCACCGGTTCCTCACTCCCCACCATTGAGTCTGTCCAAAGCAAGCGTTGTCTGCGAAGGGCGCTCAGCATCGCCAAGGACTGCTCTCACCCCAACCACAGACTGTTTACCCTCCTACCATCCGGGAGGCGCTACAGGTCTCTCCGTTGCCGGACCAGCAGGTCCAGGAACAGCTTCTTCCCTGCGGCGGTTACACTACTCAACACTGTACCTCGGTGACTGCCAATCACACCCCCCCCCCGGACACTCCTCCCACCAGGATTTATTAGATTAGATTTATTTATTTACTGCTCATATTTATGTCGCTCTTCTAGGGAGATGCTAACTGCATTTCGTTGTCTCTGTACTGTACACTGCACAATGACAATAAAGTTGAATCTGAATCTGAATCTGAATCTGAAGTCCTGTCAGCTCCTTGCAATTTATACTTTCTATACTCAATAAGCCCACACTTCTTCCATTATCTACAAGCAACAGTCAACTGTTTTTCTTAAACTAGGTATGGGAACAGGGATTATTTAGTCGAGCTAAAACTCTCTTTCAGAGGGGAAGATTGCCTTGTCTTACCCTGCCTGACGCGAGGTCCTTGTGATTCACTCGTTGTGAGCAAGTTATTTTGCCGAGCACCTTATTATTTTTCTCAGCAAGCCTGCTCTCGCAGTCAGTGCTAAAAGCAGACAACTGATTAATGTATCTGAATGTGAGTGTTGTTGGCTATCAACTTTTTAAAAAACATTCGGACAAGTACGTGGTTAGGATAGGTTTAGAGGGATATGGGCCAAACGCAGGCAGGTGGGACTAATGTAGATGGAACATGTTGATCGGCATGCGTAAGATGTGCTGAAAGGCTTGTTTCCACACTGAGGGCACTGACTCAATAACTCCATTTTAGCTGAGATATCTGCATTCTTCCCAATTGCTATCGGGCAATTGAATGGTCCCTTATCTGTTTGAGTGCTGTCCGGACCTCCTGTCTACCTAAATGGCGAGTTAACTTTAATCGGACTTTATCAGAATTTAACTTGCACTAAATGTTGTAACTTTTATCCTTTTTCTATGCACTGTGGACGGCTTGATTGTATTCATGTGTAGTCCTTTCTTTGACTGGATAGCACGCAAACAAAAGCTTTTCACTGTACTTCGGTATTGCATTACATTGCATTAAAAATAGTTTCTTAAAGACTGTCCCAAGTTCACAGTTAGTTTTGGCCCTTCGAATTTTACAATGCAACCCCCATTTTGTGCATCAACATTCCAAGTTCTGTTCTCCTAGCCATTCCTCGGTCTTGAATGATAATTCATTATATTTTCTACCAATCTATGGACTATTTTTGAGCAATCTTACAGGATGCTGTGGTGACTGCCCAATGTTTTTGCTTTGGACGAGTGAGTGAACACCAATATCATTAGCCTCAATATCATCAGAGGCTTTTTATTGGACTCATCACATGATTCAGAATTCTGCACGTCACAAATATTACTAGTATATAGAATATCATAAGATCATAAGTGATAGGAGTAGAATCAGGCTATTCTGCCCATCAAGTCTACTCCGCCATTCAATCATGGCTGATCTATCTCTCCTTCTTAACCCCATTCTCCTGCCTTCTTCCCATAACCTCTGACACCTATACTAATCAAGAATCTATCTACAGTATCTCTGCCTTAAATATATCCACTGACTTTGCCTCCACAGCCTTCTATGGCAGAGAATTCCACAGATTCACCACCCTCTTACTAAAGAAATTCCTTTTCATCTCCTTCCTAAAAAAACATCCTTTAATTCTGAGGTCATGACCTCTATTCATAGACTCTCCCACTAGTGGAAACATCCTCTCCACATCCATTCTATCCAAGCCTTTCACTATTCTGTATGTTTCAATGAGGTCCATCCTCATTCTTCTAAACTCCAGTGAATATAGGCCCAGTGCCATCAGACGCTCATCATATGTTAACCTATTCATTCATGGGATCATTCTTGTAAACCTCCTCTGGACCCTCTCCAGAGCCAGCACATCCTTACGCAGAATATAGAACAGTACTGCACAGGAACAGGCCCTTCGGCCCAAGATGTCTGTGCAAAAATGATGCCTCCTTAAACTAATTTCTTCCACTTGCAAGAGATGCATATCCCTCCATGTATATCCATATATCTTAAGCACATTCGTTACTGGATCTTGAGGTATTACAAGACAAAATGTGACAATGACATTAAACTGTGCCAGTAACCCTGCATGCTGATTCTGCGGAGCAGTTTCAACATAACAGCATTGGACCAAGTAGGTTACTTTCGTTTATTAATGTTGGGTATATTGAGGTACAGTGAAAGGCGTATTTGTTGCATGCTATCTAGTCACCAAATAGACTATACATGATTACAATCAAGCCATCCACAGTGTACAGATACAGGATAAAGGGAATAACATTTAATGCTAGGTAAAGTCTGATTAAAGATAGTAAACCAGGCTTTAAACAATGTTAGCGAAGTCCCCAGCTATTCTTAAATGCCTGTACTAATATTTAAATAACCCAATTCCATTTATATCTGCCAGCACTTTAAAAAGTTTGCACAAGGGATGCAATGTTAATATTTTTAAATTCTTGGTCAATTTTCACTATTTTTACTGCTTTCTCTGGAGAAAAATAAAATAAAATGGAAACCATGCAAGGTCAAACTGCAATCCATCTCGATCATCCGGTGGAGGCCATTTATACAAAGCTGTTAGAGGCCGATCTCTGTGGCACTAATATGTTTATTGTAGTGCCTGTGAAGCACATCATTGTTTTGTTCAATCATGAGTCAGGATAATTAAATAATCTGTCAGCAGACGTATATTCTGCTCGTACCATATTACACCAGGTCGGTACGAGTGAAATTGAGACTGGGTTTAAACAAAGTTGAGGTCAATCAAAGTATTGAAGGAGGGACTAGTTTGGGTTCATCATCGTCAAGAGCTGGACTTGGTCAGGATGAGGAATGGGCTCAGTCAATAGCTAGATGATTACATGGACATGGAGCCCAGAACTAATGGAGCATGACCCATTTTAATAAACCATTTACTCCTTGAAATCACAACAGGAGTTGGAAACAATCATCTGTGGAAAGAGAAACGGGGTTAATGTTTCAGGTCAAAGACCCTTCATCAGCACTGGGAAAGGAAGAATACGCTCACTCTGCTTGCCTGTCTACACATGCTGACTGGGCTTTGAATATTTACAGCGATTTCCATTTTAAATCCCTGGTTTCCAACATCTGCCGTTCTTTCACCGTCACAAATGCCCTTTGTTCGTTTATCGCAACGTTTCTGAGGGAGACAATGTGAATCTAGTGGATAGATGGAACCAACTAGTCTGAGATATGGGCACACCGAACCGTCCTCTCACAAATTAGAGAGTGGTCCTGACTTCCCATTCACACCATTGGAGACATTTGAACTATCTTTGATCGGAGTTTGTCTTACATTAAACATTATACCCTGTATCCTTTATCTCTAATGGGCCAGCCAGTTCTCAGCGGGCCAGGCAGCATCTGTGGAGGAAACAAACAGATAATGGTTTGGTTTTTACTCACGATTCCAGCACCTGTTCCTCCATCTTCACACTAACCGTTACATAACTGAAGACTTTCAGCTTCCCGTTCCAACTAAAAAAAACAGTGATTGCAAATTTCACCTCAAATAGGAAGATGTTTAAACTCTTAAATGGTTGCCTTTCTGAAATAAACGAGCTTAAAACTTGAAAGCTTTTCTCCAATGTTTAGAGGCGTCGGCAGGAACTTACTGGGACCCATGTTAGCGTTGCTTTTTGATCCAATCACCTTTCTGCCCCTTCTTAATATTGTTCTTGTTTTGGCTTTAATCGGATCAAGCTGTCTCGTAATTAAAAAGCTTCTCCGAATCGGTGGAAGCCGAACAAACAAAGAGACCCCGTTAGTGGCTTTCCAGCTTTAAAAGTATGAATCCATTATCACTACATGGGAGAGATTATCAAAGTGTGCCAAGATGTTCTTTTGAAGTTTGAAGTGATTATAAGGATTTGTTTTAGTGCAAATTTGTGATACATGTATTTATATATATGTTCAAGTTGGATGTGTTGAAGGCCTGCCTGATTACATCTGGGATGGCACCGTGGCATAGTCAGTAGACCTGCTGCCTCACAACGCCACAGACCCGGGTTCGAACTTGACCTCAGGGTACTGTCTGTGTGGAGTTTGCACATTTTCTCTGTGACCGTGTGGGTTTCCTCCTGGTGTTCTGGTCGTAGGGTAATCGGTCTCTGTAAACATCCCCTCATGTGTAAGGAATAGATGATAAAGTGGGATAACATAGAACTGGTGTGAAAGGAGCATCGATGGGCTGAGCATAGACTCCGTAGACCGAAGGGCCCGCTTCGACACTGTATTTCTCTTATAAAGAAAACTTCTATTTCCTTCCTCGCTCATTCTCCATATCCAGTCGTCTGTCGTTCAATTTCAGCCACAGCCTTGTGCCTCTGACTCCAAAGATTGTGTGTGGGTGGGTGCCCTGCTCCAAGGGAAACATCTAAGCTCCCATCACAGTTCCCAGTGAATGATGCTCTGTCCCAGGGTAGGTGCATGGTACATTAAGCTCAGGTTCTCTTTGCACTCTCAAGTAAGATGTAAGCAATGGGATGGTTTTGAAGAGGAGCAGGCTATCCCTCACCTAACAGTTAGAACATGCAACATAGAAGAGTAAAGCACAAGAACAGGCCCTTTGGCCCACAATGTCCAATACCAAGCATGACACCAAGATAAAATCTCCTCTGTCTGCTCATGATCCATATTCCCCCATTCCCTGCTTGTCCTGGTGCCTATCCAAAAGCTGCTTAAATGCTACTATCATAGTTGCCCCCACCACTATGCCCGGCACCCATCACTGTGTAAAAAGATAAACCCTGCACATCTCCTTTAAACTTTGCCCCTCCCACCTTAAAGCTATGCCATCTCGTCATTGACATTGCCACCTTGGGGAAGAACGGCTCTGTAGCCTTTCACTGTACCTCTGTACATGTGACAATGAACCTAAACCCTATCTGTGCCTCTCATAATTGTATATACTTCTATCGGGTCTCCCCTTAACCTCTGACGTTCTAGACAAAATTATCTAAGTGTCCAACCTTTCCTTGTACCCTCTAATCCAGATAGCATATTGGAAAATCTCTTCTGCACCCTACGTAAAGCCTCCACATCCATCCTGTATTAGGGATCATGGAAATGGAACATGGATCATAGAACTTTATAGCACAGGAACAGGTCTTGGGACCGACAATGCTATTCTGAACATGATGCCAAGTTAAATTTTATTTTAACTGCACATGATCCATATGCCTCAAAGATCTCATCATTTATTAACACATTGCTGATTTGGGGGCTTGCTACATGCAGCAGTTGCTACTACAGAACTGAAAGCATTTCATAAATGTTTATTTGGTGATAAAGTGTCCTTGGGTGTATGGAAGGGATGTGACTGTTTCTAGTTAAATGCAAATCATCCATCACGCGGACCACACTCCTCACCATTGAATCCATCTATACTGCACCCTGCCTTGGGAAAGCAGCCAACATAATCAAGTCCCTTTCCCTATCCCGAGCATTCTTCATCCTCCTTCTCCCTTCTCCCCTTGGGCAGCAGCTTGAAAGCACATATACCACAGATTCAAGAACAGCTTCTTCTACACTGTTGCTCCCCAAATGGTGCTCCCCAAAGTAGGGTACAGTCCTCATTCTCCAACATGCCTCATTACTGATATTGGATTC
The DNA here is from genome assembly GCA_038087875.1 of Malacoraja senta. Classification (NCBI taxonomy): domain Eukaryota; kingdom Metazoa; phylum Chordata; class Chondrichthyes; order Rajiformes; family Rajidae; genus Malacoraja; species Malacoraja senta. The sequence continues at coordinate 20,380,330 of CM075988.1, forward strand.
TTCCGACATGGCTGCACCCAATAGGCTACGCTGCCACCTTTCCATTAGTTGGTCGATTAGCCAATTTTGTTAACCAACCAATCCATGGACTTTCTTAAAAAATTTCCCACTCCTGTCTGACCCTGAAATGAACTAGAGGCAGCATTTGCTGGCTAGCTTTTAATTTCCCCCAATCTGGAACTGTTACACCTCAATGCTGAGACCTATATTCTGCACTCTGGAATTTTCCTCTTTGGTGTACTTGTTGTACTTGTGTTTGGCTAGATTGTAAAGTACTCGCGTCTAGTATTATCCGACGTGATTGCAGAGCTTACAGGCAAAGGCTTTTCATTGTACCTCAGTACACGCGAGCCAAATCCTGTTTAGAATGATAACTCTGACAGCTGAAACAAAAAAGCAGGGAAAGTTCTGGTCAGAGCAGAAAGGTGGAACGGGGGAAACACTGGCAGAAACTGCAGAGAGAACTGAGTGAGTAATGCAATCAAATAAATGACTTCACTGCTGGGATGTAACTTCCTTTAAAGCTTTGTATTCTGGGCTCTGTGGTTCCAGGTTAAAAGCCATGCATCACTCTCACATCTGCCAGCCACACTTGTTTTTGTCAGGTCTCAAGTCGGGTGGGCTGCCTCGTAATTTCATGCACTAAGACAGCAAAGGCTGGCTTGGGTTCTGGTGGTGCTCGTGAAACAGATGGAATTCGTGGAAAACATTTTGCACAGAAATAACTTTAGTATCCTCGAGGGCCGTGCACTTGTTGCTGTTCCTGGTGAGAGGAGCTATACCAAACCATGCTGCCAGCATGTTTATCAACAGCAGTGTTGCTGCTGCAGCTTCATACCTGCTGCTGAAGGTGACTTGCATCTTCTCCAGTTCCGTCATTGAGTCATACAGCGTGGAAACAGGCCCTTCGACCCTACTTGCCCCCACCGGCTAACATGTCCCATCTACACTAGTCCTACCTGCCCGCGTTTGGCCAATATCCCTCCAAACCTGTCCTATCCATGTACCTGTCTAATTGTTTCTTAAACATTGGGATCGTCCCTGTCTCAACTACCTCCTCTGGCAGCTTGTTCCATACACCCACCCCTCCTTGTGTGAAAAAGTGTGAAAAAGTTACCCTTAATTCCTATTAAATCTTTTCCCCTTCACCTTAAACCCATGTTGTCTTGTTCTCTTCACCTACTCTGGGTAAGAGACTCTGTGCATCTACCCATCCATACTGAGGTGGTTGGAAAACCTTTGGAGATGCGGTAACCCCAGTTTCTGTTGTATTGTTAGTTTGGGATGTATCTCTTTGCCCTGCCATCGTTTGTATTCAAGGTGCTTGAGACCTTCCTGGAGGCCCCTTTCCTACTTTGAACCTCCAGGGGTCAGGGGTCATCGACAATCAATGGGGATGCCTCTCTTTCTCATGAAAATTCTGAGAACATTCTAGAAGTATCTTCTTGGACCATCTCAAAGCATGGGGGAAACTGGAGTGCCCACTCCAGCTAGTTCACATCCCTAGAAGTCCAAGATCACTTTACCCAGTAGATTAACGGTTTGGTGCTGGCTTTAGAGGTATTGGTCTTTGAATATGTCTTTCCCCAGTTGGTGGAAGACTAGGGCGGCACAGTGGTGCAGCGATCGAGTTGCTATCTTACAGCGTCAGAGACCCAGGCTCAATCCTGGCTACGAATGCAGTCTGTACAAGGTTTTAAAATTTCCCAGGTGACTGCGTGGGTTTTCTCCGGGTGCTCTGGTTTCCTCTCACACTTCAAAGACGTGCAGGTTTGTAGGTTAATTGGATTCTGTAAATTGTCCGATAGTATATAGTGTGGTGGTGAAACCAGTATTTCCACACTCTGTACAGTGTTTAGTTTAAGAACTGAACACTATGTTGACAGACTGGAGGCAGTGCTGAAATTTAGGTCATCGATGTTATAGAAAGAACAGCACTGAATAAATAAAAGATTTTACGAAGGAAAAGTTAGATTACAAAGTAAAGCAAGGTAGAAATATTTTTAAAAAACATACACCGTGTTTCTGTAGATATTTAAAAAAAGTTAAAAGTGGTCCTATAGAACTCGAGTCTAGGTAATTAATACAGGAAGACAAGGAGATGACCAATGAATTAAAAATATATTTTACAATATTCTTGACAAGTAACGTCCCAAAAATAATTGTAAATGGGAAATTGGGAGAAGCTTAGGAAAATTGCAATCCTGGTCAATTTGATGCAAGATTATTGTCATGGGCAAGAGTATGGTGAGGTACAGGTAGAATGAGATATCATGCTTGCAGCAGCAGCATAAGGTCATAGATTCAGACAACGCACAAAAATATAAATTGCACGATATAGACATAGAGTCGTACAGCACAGAAATAGGCTGTAAGCTCAACTCGTTCATGCTGACCAAGATGTCCCATCTGAACTGATCCAATTTGCCCATGTTTGGCCCATATCCCTTCAAACATTTGCTTTCTGTGTACCAATCCAAATGTCTTTTAAAATGCTGTTATAGTAGCTCTCCCAACTACCTACTCTGGCAGCTTGTTCCATACACATACCACCCTCTGTGTGGAAAAGGTTGCCTCTTGGGTTCCTATGAAATCTTTCCCTCTCACCTTAAACCTATGTCCTCTAAAATTGATGCCTCATCTCTGGGTAACAGACCCTGTGTCTCTACCCAACTATTCCCCTCATCACTCCTCCCAAATCAGTCAAAGTTATCCCAGAGGGAACATATATTCATTCAGACACAGTGGTGCCCAACATGATTGTATGAGTGGTAGGAGCAGGAAAGAGAAGGAATCTTGCCCTAGACCTGTCTGTGAGTGTTGGGGCCCGTGGTTAATTGCATGAAAGCTCAAATCATGAACATTAGCAATGATGCCCAATATGGGAGCTAAACCCATCCTGTCGAGCAGATCTTAGCAACAGAAGACCCATTGAGCACTTCTCTTTCAATCTTTCACATAAAGAAAGCAACAAATCTAACCTGAATGGCTGCTCATCATTTGAACTTCTCTTCCAATTCCCACACTGTCCTTTCTGTCCTCGGCCTCCTCCATTACCAGAGTGAGGCCACATGCAAACTGTAGGAACAGCATCTCATATCCCACTTGGGTGGCTTACAACCAATTTTATGAACATTGAATTCTCCTATTTAACCACCAAATAACCCTTTTTAAATTTTCTTCTCTTCCCCCATTTCCTGTGCCCCATTTGGATGTGCACCCATTTCTCCCCTTCCCCTCCATCGTCCACCTATATTCTTTCCTCTGGCTTCACAATCCGTACCTCTTCTATGCTTATGTCACTCCTTTTGACTTTTCATCTCTGGCCTTTGTCCAACTACCTGCCCATCACAACCCCTCCTCACCTGTATCCACCAATCACTCTCCAGGCTTTGTCCTGTCCCTTACCCCTTTCAGCTTCCTCCCCTCCTCCGCCGACCTCCATCCAGCCACAATCAGTACGAAGAGGGGACCTGACCTGAAATGTCACCTATTCATGTTTCCCAGAGATGTTGCCCCTCTCACTGAGTTACTCCAGCACTTTGTCTCTTTTTACTAAACCAATAGCTGCAGTTCCTTATATCCTTTGAATATTCACTCCAGACTCTAACCATAAATGATTGGCTTTGTAGGCGGTACACGGCGATCTTGGTACACGGAAGTGGAGGGGCGGCTGCTGGAGGTGACGGATGGTACGTTTGCGGTGGTCGCGGGCGGTGGTATTGATGGAGGCGGCTGCGGGAGGTCCTACAGCAGCCGGGCGAGCGAGCGGATCGAGTGCAGCCTGCGGCAGCTGCACGGAGCGGTGGTGGTGGGAGCCGACGGCATCGCGCTGGGCCAGTCCAGCCCCGACTTCACCCATTCAGTGCCGCCATGACACCGGGCCTTAAAGTGAGAAAATAAGAATCTGCAGATCTCCTTTGGCCAAGATCAGACACTTCAGAGATTTGGAAGTTGCAAGATGGCGCCGGGATGTAGCAACTCTCCGCTGTAGCAGAAAAGGATCTGTCATACTCATGTACAGTATGATTTGACTGGATAGCAGGAGGAACAAACATTTCCCTGTATCGTTGTACACGTGACAATAATTAAACTAGCTAACCAACATTATGGACACATTCTTTCATAATGTTAAATTCAGCAATAGCTTGAATTTATACATTGACCTGAATGGGACATAAAGTATTTTGGTGGAGTGATATCAAACAAAATTCAAAACTTATTCTAGCAGATGGGGTTGATTGTAAGTTGCATCTTAGGGAAGGAGAGGAAGGTGGATGATTACGGAGCTGGAATTTAGAGGTTAGGGTCTCCGTGACAATGCAGAATTGAAGGGCTGTAGAGATGATGCAAGACTGTGGTGTAGGAGTAATAGACAATAGGTGCAGGAGTAGGCCCTTCGAGCCAGCACCGCCATTCAATGTGATCATGGCTGATCATCCCCAATCAGTACCACATTCCTGCCTTCTCCCCATATCCCCTGATAGAGAGCCCTATCTAACTCTCTTGAAAGTATCCAGAGAACCTGCCTCCACCGCCCTCTGAGGTAGAGAATTCCACACACTCACAACTCTCTGTGAGAAAAAGTGTTTCCTAGTCTCCGTTCTAAATGGCTTACCCCTTATTCTTAAACTGTGGTCCCTGGTTCTGGACTCCCCCAACATCGGGAACGTGTTTCCTGCCTCCAGCATGTCCAAACCCTTAATAATCCTATATGTTTCAATAAGATCCCCTCTCATCCTTCTAAACTCCAGAGTGTACAAGCCCAACCGCTCCATTCTCTCAGCATATGACAGTCCTGCCATCACAGGAATTAACCTTGCAAACCCACGCTGCACTCCCTCAATAGCAAGAATGTCCTTCCTTAAAATAGGGGACTAAAACTGCACACAATACTCCAGGTGTGGTCTCACTAGTAAAATTTGGGTTTGGGGGGGGGGGGGGGGGGGGAAGATCTCGGAGGGTTTGATGACACGACAGAGAACTCTAAAATGGGGCCGTGACCTGCTGCAACTTAAACTTTTGGATATCGAATAAATCCGTTGCTGTTGCCGCAAAAGTTATCTGCAAAACTGTTTGTGAATGTTTCGGGCGATCTTGGAAGGACTTATTAAATGGTGATTCTGATCACAAGCAATGACTCACTGAGAGATGGGAGATGTTGACTGCTGTTGGCATCTGGAACGGTGTTGACAAGCGAAACAGATCAGAGGGATTCTAAAGGAGACAGACGGAACATTGGTTCCTGGAGAGAGAGCTGGCGATCAGATAACAGACGTCTTGTTTCATCCAGTCCAAGAGTACAGGAGAGATGGTAGATATCCCAGTATCAAATGCTAATTATGTTGGAAACCTTTGTAATGTTCAGGACCAAAATGCAAGTTTGCTGCCCTGTGGAACTATTACTTATTCTGTATTCATATCTAGTGCGGCCATGGAATTAAAAGCTCACGCAATCTTTGAAAGAAGTGTTGCAGCAGCCAAACCTATTGCTGCAATAACATCTTTTCCATAAGCACAGGGGAGCGGTAAGGGAGTTGAGCACTGGCTGTGTGTTAGTGGAATGGCTATGGTCCAGGGTCAGGCCTGCCATTTCAGCACAGATGCTGACTTACATACAGCAATGAAACACATTTTGCAGATGTCTCACGCTCACATATAACGGTTCTTCAACCTCACTGAATCGCTAGCCAGAACAAACACTGATGTGAAAAGTCATTAAAAGCTGGACGGATTGTGCTCGGTGCACACATTTTATGCTATCTGGTAGCTAATTATTAAAGGCAGATCCACAGCTGTTTTCCCATCGTGGAGCTGAAGCTACAGTGAAATTTAAACTGACCTTGCACTCATTCCATCACAGTCCACTCAGTCCAGATACCAATCTTTTCATGGGTTCCAAACCCCAACTCTGCAACACTTTTTGCTGCTCTGATTACAGTTCACATTTCGTCCTTTCATTCCAGATCCTCTTATTTATCATGTAACTGCCTGTTGCAATAACTAATAGTTGCAAGCAAATACAAATGGAAACTAGTCATTCAGATGCTTCACCTTTCATGTTTCTGTGTCATCTTAAAGTATCAAAGTTGCAGCAAAATGATTCTGACACTTTCTACCGCAGCTGCCAAATGATATTGATCCCAGCACAAACTGTTAGTGCTTCCTGCAAAGCAGGCCTTGCAATCTAAATTTTATTTCCTCATCTAACACTTGAGCCCTCTGAGATCTTCCGAGGGTCGTTCTCATCCGAGGGCCAGGAGCTTTCTCTTGGATCATGCTCTGAAGCAGGGCTGATGGATAATGATGGGATGGAAGAAGCCTTGGCTTCAGTTCTTCATTATTGTTGATGACATATTTGACTATCAAGTTACCATTGGCTACATTCTTTGCTGCTGCAGCCCTGATCTCAAAAAGAGTCTGTTCCAATGGACTGGTAATGTTGCAACTGCTCTCAACCAATCATCTCATGTTCTTTAAACACTAATTATATTAAACATTGAAAAGTTTCAATTCATGCCAAAGTTTTCAATTGAAAACATAATTCTGCTCTCTGTGTCTTCCCTTTTTCACTATCTATTGTACATGAGTTTGATTTGGTTGTATTTACATATGGTATATCTGAGCTGCCTGGATAGCATGCAAAACAAAGCTTTTCACTGTACCTTGGCACGCATGATAATAAACCTTACCTAATTAAAGACATTTGCACAGATATTGGTTTAATGGTTTGTAGAAACAAGGAACTGCAGATGCTGGTTTACTAAAAAGACACAAAGTGTTGGAGTAACACAGCGGATCAGGTAGCGTCTCTGAAGAGCATGGATAGGTAATGTTTTGAGTCGAGACCCTTGTTCAGAGTTTATACTTCCTTAAAGGGAGTCTGTAGAGTCCTGGAACATCACCTATCCATGTTCTCCAGAAATGCTGCCTGATTTGTTGACTTATTCCAGCATTTGGTGTTTTTACTTGGTTTATTATTGCCATTGGTTAATTATTGTCCAAGATACAGTGAAAAGCTTTGTGCGATATCCAGTCAATTCATACTATACATGAATACAATCAAGCCATACGCAAGTAGAACAGATAGTGCAAAGGGAAAATACTGGAGTGCAGAATATAGTCTTACAGCATTATAGTGCTAAAGTTATGGGCCTGTCCCACTTAGGCAATTTTTTGGGGCGACTAGAGGCCACTGCCGCAAAATTTTCGACATGTTGAAAAATATTCGGCGACAGTGGCGACAATTTTTGTTGTCGTAGGTTGTCGCCGGGTGTCGTTGGTGAATTCCATTCCAAATAGTCCCTGGCAGTCGCTTAAAGAGTCGCCTAAGTGGGAGAGGCCCATTACGGAGAAAAGGTCCAAGAGCTGGCTAGTCAGGTTCATTCAGGTCCAGTCAGTCCTTTTACGCTGGAAGTTATAAGATCGCCAGACCTGAAAGAAGTTTAAAGAGGATATTGTTAGTACAGCTGGAAATAGTGATAGATTTTCAAATGGAATCGAGTTTTAAAAGAGTGGAGTGGTTGTATTGGATGATTATAGATCCTCTTCTGGGACCAGCACTCACAAGTCACCACCTTCCAGCGTCATCTTGCTTGGTACTATTGACTCTATGGAACTAATGCATTACAATGTTGAGACCTATATACTGAACTCTGTTCTACTCACTGAACTTTGGTGCATGTGATAATAATAAACCTAGACCTCTTCACCACAGACTCACTCCATCAACACTTCACGCTGCTGCGGGAAAGCAGCCAAAATAATCAAACGCCTTTCTTACCCCTTCGGCTCCCCGCTCCCATTGGGCTGAAGGGAACAGATGCTTGAAAGTGCTCTCCAACAGACTCAGAAACAGCTTCTTGCTCTATGTTATCAGGCTTCTGAATGGTTCCTCCTTAAGCTGGAGCAGAGTCCGATCCACCTCTACCCCATTGCAAACATTGGATTTTGTTTATGCAACTTATGCGCTGCAATGTGTAGGAAGGAACTGCAGATGCTGGCTGAAAACGAAGATAGACACAAAGCTGGAGTAACTCAGTGGGACAGGCAGCTTTCGTGTTTTTGTTCTAGGTCTGCACAAAACTTGAGTCTTTAATTTACAACAGTAGGCTTTAATGCTTTACTCAATGCTGGCAGCAAGGCAACTCAAAATGGCTGCACGCACACTGTATACAGACAGGATAAACTATATACAAAACATCCCCTTTTGTCCTGTGCAGCGCCATCTGCTGCACGGGAGGAGCAACGGGTCCTCCCACCCCGCATAGTCCACCAAACATCACAGCAGCATCTCTGAAGAGAAGGAATGGGTGACGTTACAGGTCGAGACCCTTCTTCAGACTGAACCCGATACTTCACCTATTCCGTCTCTCCAGAGCTGCTGCTTGTCCCGCTGAGTTACTCTAGCTTTTTGAGTCTAATTTATGCGCTACAATGCTGAGAAGTATATTCTGCACTCTGTATCTTCTGCTGTGCTCTACCTGTGGTACTCGCATTTGACTTGATTGTATTTATGTATAGTATTATCTGATCTGATTGGATAGCTTGCAATCAAAGCTTTTCACTGTACCTCAGGATATGTGAGAATAATAAACCTAAACAAACCTTTTTTTGAATATTGTTTGATTAAAAGTTATACATTCATGGAAAGTCTGGGCAGAAATTCACACTAGCTGTGAACTTTGTTTTCACTTTGCTATTAGACTAAAGCGCTAATTGAATCAGTCCTGATCGGGGTCAGTAGCTCTGCTCCTTGGAGATGAGATTAAGAGAATTCAGTCCCACGCTCCTAATCCACCATTTCCCAGCCTGTTAACATATAACTGTGTTCTCTCGTTGCCCCGAGCTGTGTGCTTGGTGCGTTTACGGACACATTGTTAAATGCATTATCAGTTGTGGGATGAATGAGTCAAAAACTGATTCCTTCAGAAAGCCACTGAGAGGTTTATGTTGGGGTTGGGAGGGTTTTGTCCGCGGAGGGGTGAAATTGTTTTTGGGCGAGCAAGGGTAAGTTCACCTTGTCAAATTTGCTAGCGCTAATCTAATTGTAGTTGCCGTGGTAACAGCACAACTGTAAGCTCATAACTTCCTGTGTGTCAGGATCACAAGGAAATCAAAGTGCAGCTGTTGTCTTGAAGGATTACAGTGGAATTTAGCACAGAGCAGAATCTATTTTCGATTTATCTCCTGGTAGCACGATTGTTCGTGGTGGAGATGGCCATAGCTGCTTTACAGTACCAACTTAAAGTTAGCTGATTGGGTAGCTTGCACCCCAGCAGTATGAACATTGACTTCTCTAACATCAAATAGCCCTTGCTTTTCTTCTCTCTACATTCCCAGTTCTCCCACCAGTCTTACTGTCTCCGACTACATTCTATCTTTGTCCTGCCCATTCCCCTGACATCAGTCTGATGAAGGGGCTCGACCCGAAACGTCACCCATTCCTTCTCTCCCGAGATGCTGCCTGTCCCACTGAGTTACTCCAGCATTTTGTGTCTACCTTCAACTTAAAGATAGATGTACTTTGTTCACAGGGGGATGACAAATCATAAATTAGGATTATAGATAAATGTGTCTGCTAATCTCTGTTGCAAAATGTGTCTGCTAATCCACTGTGCAATAGCTGGCACTGTCCTGTTAACGATGTCAACCGTTAGTACCATTTTCATGCTGACGTCCTCTGCAGTGCGTGGAAGAATATTACAATGACTGCCTGCAAATGTTTATCTGGGAACAATTTAGAATGGCCATGGTAAGAACGAGCACAGTTACAATACCTTGTGCGCCATAATAACAGTCATAGAGATACAAGGAACTGCAGATGCTGGTTTCCAAAATAAAACATAAAGTGCTGGAGTAACTCAGTAGGTCAGGCAGCATCTCTGGATGCAATGATAGAGTGGATGTAGGGAGGATGTTTCCAGTAGCAGGAGAGTCTATGACCAGAGGGCGAAGCCTCAGAATAAAAGGCCGTACATTTAGAATGGAGATGAGGAGGGCTTACTTTAGCCAGAGGGTGGTGAATCTGTGGAATTTATTGCCACAAATGGTGTTAGAGGCCAAGTCATTTTTAAAGCGAAGATTGACAGGTTCTTGATTAGTAATAGTGTCAAAGGTTACGGGAAGAAAGTCGGAGAATGGGGTTGAGAGGGAAAAATAGATCAGCTATGATTGAATTGCGGAGTAGACTTGATAGGCCAAATGATCTTATGACATGGATAGGTGACATTTCAGTTGGGACTCTCCTTCTGATACTTTTATAGAATCATACAGAATCATGAAGATTTTCCTTTAGACTAAATCCATGCTGACTATCAGGCACCCATTTTATTTTTGCAGTGGTCAATTATCCTACTGACCCGCTCGTCATTGAGATGGGGAGGAAACCCATGTGGTCAAAGGGAGAATGTGCAACCTCCACACGGAAAGCATCAGAGGTCTGGATTGAACCCGGATCTCTGGCACAGTGAGGCAACAGTCCTACCTATCTATCTCACTCTGGTGTCTCTTTATCCTGTATCTTTACACTGTGGATGGCTTGATTGTAATCGTATAAAGTATTTTCGCTGACTGGATAGCATGAAACGTTAGAGCTTTTCAGTGTTCCTCATTACAAGTGACACTAAATTAAATTAAATTCATTCTTAACATACACCGGATGATGCGCACCAGCACACAAAGTGCTGGAGTAACTCAGCGGGTCAGGCAACATTTCTGGAGAACATTGAATAGGCAACATTTCAGGTCGAGAAGGGTTTCGACCCAGAAAACGTCACCTATCCATGTTATCCAGAGATGCTGCTTGACCCTCTGGGTTACTTCAGTACTTTGTGTCCCTTTGTGTTAATTATCATATGTACCGACAGAGGAACAATGGGATTATAATTTACTTTCTGGTCCAAATGGGGGTAGGATCTCAGGGCTACTGTATCAAGTAGTGTCCAGTGAAGGGGCATGACGTCTGTGTAGTGGCAATCCCAGACCCACGGTGAGTTTCCATTAGCCTGTGATTTACTTCCAGTGGAGTGACTGAGTGACTGAATGCTGGTGGCTCCTGTCAACAGTACCAAGCTCAGCCTGGAACATTCACCCGGTCCTGTGCCTTTCAAAGTGTTTTGCACACCACATCCCCGGCCACATTGCAGGCAGGCCAAGCTCACGTTTGGAGCAGACTCGAGGGTGAGTTGCAAAGTGAAAAATCACAGCAGTGAATCGATTGCACAGCAATGCAGGAGGCTGCAGAGAGTGGTGGACTCGGCCTGTTCCATCACAGGCACAGGCCTCCGCACCATCGAACCATCGACATGAGGCACTGTCTCAAGAAGGCAGCACCTATCATCGAGGATCCCTGCCATCCTTACAAGATTTTCCCTGCACCTGTTCCTCACCGTACCTGCGAATATGATAATGAACTTGACCTGATTCTCCAGTCACAGCACAGTGAAAACAAAAGTTAAGGAAGGAGAGGTATGCAACTGGGAAATGGGATACAGGAACATAGAGCATAGAGCAGTATAGTACAGGAACAGGCCCTTCGGCCCACAATGCCCATGCCGACAAGTTAAACTAATCTCCTCTGCCTGCACCTGATCCATATCCCTCCATACCCTGCACATCCAAGTGTCCATCTTAAAGCCTCTTAAACTCCACTATTGTATCTGCCACCACCACCACCCCTGGCAGCGCGTTCCAAGCACCCAACACTCTATATTTAAAAATACTTTTCCTGTAAATCTCCTCTAAACTTTTCCCCTCTGACATGAAAGCTATGCCCTCTAGTCTTTGACAGTTCCACCATGGAGAATAGTTTCTGACTGCCTACTGTATCTCTCATAAATTTCTACCCTCCCATCAGGTCTCCCCTGAGCCTCTGTGGGTCCGGAGGAAGCAATCCAAGTCTGTCCAACCTCTCCTTATAGCTACGACACTGATATCCAGGCAGCAGTCTATGCAGCTTGTTTCTCACCAATGAACTAATATATCGAGGCAGACACCGTGATCTGTTTGCCCTGCAGTTGCATCTTTTCCTTTCTTTTAAAAGCAAAGAAATTAATCACTGCAGGAGTGGGTATGGTAATTCTTGCTACTGATTTAGCCTAGCTTAGAGATACAGTGCCAAAGCCGGCCCTTTAGCCCACCGAGTCTGCACCGACAAGCACATTAACACTATTCTACACACACCAGGACAATTTTACCAGGCCAATTAACCTACAAACTTGTACGTCTTTGGAGTGTGAGAAAAAAAAATTCACACAGAGAGTGGTGAATCTGTGGAATTCTCTGCCACAGAAGGTAGTTGAGGCCAGTTCATTGGCTATATTTTAAGAGGGAGTTAGATGTGGCCCTTGTGGCTAAAAGGATCAGGGGGTATGGAGAGAAGGCAGGTACAGGATACTGAGTTGGATGATCAGCCATGATCATATTGAATGGCGGTGCAGGCTTGAAGGGCCGAATGGCCTACTCCTGCACCTATTTTCTATGTTTCTATGTAAACCGGAGCTCCCGAGAAAAACCCAGGCAAGTCACGTACAAGAGAACATACAAACTCCATACAGACAGCACCCGTACTCAGGATCGAACCCGCGTCTCTGGCACTGTAAGGCAGCGACTCTATTGCTGTGCCAACATGCCACCCTCTTTAAAAGGTGCCTTCATTTCATGACATATCTTCAGCAACAAAGGTATACAGCCTCTAATGTTTCTTATAATTTTGCCATTATTATTAAAACCTGAAAATGTTGTCGATGTGACACAAGCAATTAATTGGAACGCATGGGAAGGATAATAATCAGGTTAACAGACAACAAAAAATTGATACTGAGAAGTGACCAATCCTGTATGCATCATAGATTCCACCTTCCCTCTGGTCACACTGAGCACACGTTATTTGAATTGGAATAGAAGCAAATGTATTTTTACTTGTAATGGTTTTGTTTTACTGCAGGACTGCAGTTTTTGTGTTAGGGAATAGAACATGATTCAAACGAATAGTTTACTATTAGTCATTACCTATTGTAATAGGTGTTACAACCTATACAAATACTTCTGGAGAGAAGGAATAGGTGAAGTTTCAGGTCCATATAACCATATAACCATAACAGCACAGAAACAGGCCATCTCGGTCCTTCAAGTCTGTTTTTTTTTTTTTTTTAATTAAAAATAAATACTTCCCCCTAGTCCCATCTACCTGCACTCAGACCATAACCCTCCATTCCTTTCCCGTCCATATACCCATCCAATCTATTTTTAAAGGATAACATTGAACCTGCCTCCACCACTTCCACTGGAAGCTCATTCCACACAGCTACCACTCTCTGAGTAAAGAAGTTCCCCCTAATGTTCCCCCTAAACTTCTGTCCCTTAATTCTCAAGTCATGTCCCCTTGTTTGAATCTTCCCTACTCTCAATGGGAAAAGCTTATCCACGTCCACTCTGTCTAACCCGCTCATAATTTTAAAGACCTCTATCAAGTCCCCTCTTAACCTTCTGCGCTCCAAAGAATAAAGACCTAACTTGTTCAACCTTTCTCTGTAACTTAGTTGCTGAAACCCAGGCAACATTCTAGTAAATCTCCTCTGTACTCTCTCTATTTTGTTCAGACTGAAGAAGGGTCTTGACCCAAAACGTCACCCATTCCTCTCCAGAGATGCTGTCTGTCCCACTGTGTTACTCCAGCATTTTGTGTCTATCTTTGATGTAGACCACATCTGCAGCTCCTTCCTACACTATACCAATACTGATGGGTTATACATATTGTTACGTGTTGTATGTAACAAAATGCACACAATTATTACATATTATAATTGTTACAATTACCAAACAATTGTAATCGTTACGCAAATTACAATTACAACCTATAGTTAGACAAACCTAACTATAGGTTTGTGTATGAAGGAAGTGCAGATACTGGTTTAAACCGAAGATAGACACAAAATGCTGGAGTAACTCAGTGGGACAGGCAGCATCTCTGGAGAGAAGGAATGGGTGACGTTTCGCATCAAAACCCTTCTTTGGACTGACGTCGGGGGGGAGGGAAATACATACTGTAGATAAGGAAGTGTGATGGTGTGAAAACAGGGCAAAAGGAATGGAGATCAAGAAAAATGTAGAAAAGATCATTGTTAGCTGGGAGAAGCGAACAACAAAGCAAACAGAGATGAAATGTAGTCGGAGAACTGGGAAGGGGGAGGGATGGAGAGAAAGGGAAAGCAAGGGTTACTTGAAATTAGTGTCCAGGACATAAAGGTCACTGTGGGAATGGGAGGGGGAGTTAAAGAGTCCAGCATCCGGAAGATCTGGTAGGTTTAGGCGGACTGAGGGGGTGTTCCGCGAAACGATCGCCAAGCCTGTGCTTGGTCTTCTTCTGAAAGGGGTCTCAACCCGTAACGTCACCCATTCCTTCCTTCCAGAGATGCTGCCTGTCCCGCTGAGTGGCTCCAGCTTTTCGTGTCTATCTTCGGTTTAAACCAGCATCTGCAGTTCCTTCCTACACAGTACAGTATGCTTTATGTGTTAAAGGATAGTTGCTTGTTAGGTTTAATTTTAATAACAAAAAACCCATGCTGCAAGATTGTATCAAACTTAAGGGTCTGATGAGAGATGGCTGTCACAATAAAGTGATGTTTCCTGATGTATCCTGTCAGTGAGTTATACTCCGCAGTTCAGTGTAAGAAGCATCCAAATTCACAGCACTTAACTTGAGTAATTCTTCTTCAGAATGAAAGTATACCCTTGAGCCCTGTATCTTTAAAGTATGAGTATGACATTGGACATTTTTTTTGCCGAATTCATAATAGAATAAAGGAATTAAACCAAAGTGTAGGGGGGCTGTTTTCATGCTGTGTAGCTCTGTGACTCTCAGACAAGGCAAGAGGTGAACAAATGAACATAGAATCCAGACCTTGTGCAACATTGAGGAAGGCAGGAATGGAGGCCGTGTGCTGCCTGAGGGTGAGCAGCTTCCTTATCTCTGGATTGAACTTGACTATTTTGATTACGCTTGACTTTGGCGGCATGGGGGCGCTGAGGTAGAGTTGCTGTCTTACAGGGCTTACAGCACCAGAGACCTG
This sequence comes from Malacoraja senta, assembly GCA_038087875.1. Classification (NCBI taxonomy): domain Eukaryota; kingdom Metazoa; phylum Chordata; class Chondrichthyes; order Rajiformes; family Rajidae; genus Malacoraja; species Malacoraja senta. Next base: position 20,395,401 of record CM075988.1, read on the forward strand.
GGTTTAATCCCGACCATGGGTGCTGTCTGTACAGAGTTTGTTTGTACATGGGGATTTTCCCCGAGATCTTCGGTTTCCTCCCACACCCCAAAGACGTACAAACTAAACTAAACTAAATTTGTTGTCCATGGTGACCATGGTTAGGTGCAAAATTAAAATTAGAACTCATTGCAGACATTGAACTTTGTCTCTGGAACTGGCGCTCCACAATGCTGCGAAACTATATTCTGCATCCTGCATCTTCCCCTTCACTCTACCTGTTGTACCTTCTTCTTCTTGCGTATGGTGTGCACAGCCTAAAGTTGTAAGACAACTTGTTCTGTTTGATGGTGCACAAAAATGCCGGAGAAACTCAGCGGGTGCAGCAGCATCTATGGAGCGAAGGAAATAGGCAACGTTTCGGGCCGAAACCCTTCTCCAGTCTGAAGAAGGGTTTCGGCCCGAAACGTTGCCTATTTCCTTCGCTCCATAGATGCTGCTGCACCCGCTGAGTTTCTCCGGCATTTTTGTGTACCTTCGATTTTCCAGCATCTGCAGTTCCTTCTTTAACACTTGTTCTGTTTGATCTTTTGTTTGTGCACGCCAGGTTGATTGCATTCGTTGAAACAGGGTGGACCACGTGAAGGTTGCAATCCCCCACCCCACCTGTTGTACCCGAGTTTGGCTCGATTGTATTTATGTACAGTATTATCTAACCTGATTGGAAAGCATTCAAAACGACAGCTTTTCACAGTACCTCAGTACACGTGACAATAATAAACCTCAGCCAAACCTGAACTTGCGAAGAATCACATCCATTGCAAACGTGAATGAATGGATACAGGCAGCTTAGATCGGGAGCTGAAATGGTGTGAAATTCGCTCCATCTTTGGTATGGAAGACCCTCTTCATGGTTGCCATCAGAATGAAAGTTTGGAATTATTATTTATGGATATTAAATGATCAATTCTGTTGCCAGTAACATACATTTAAAAATGTAGAAAACACAGTGCGGTTTCTGACGCAGTGTAGGAAAAGCCAGCCAATTTTCCCACAAATAGTAATAGAGCCAGATCATCTGTTTTCAGGAATGTTGATTGATGGATAAATATTGGCTGGGAGACTGGGAATAACTCCCTCGTCCTTCTAAGAAATTCTTCTTGTAAGAAGAAGCAGGGCCTTGGTTTAAAATCGCAGGCAAAAGGCATCATTTCTAATGGCGCAGCAGTCCCTTGCCGCGGCATTGGCAGTTCACCCTGGAAGTTTGTGATCAAATCTATCGACGTGGAAGACTTTCCCAGAAAAATCATTTAAAACTTGATTTACTTCAGTCTGAGGAAGGGTCCCAACCCGAAACGTCATCAGTCCATTTCCCTCCACAGTCCAGCAGAGTTCCTCCAGCTTTTTTTTTTGCAGAAGAATAAAATAAGCATATTTTTAAATAAGCGATTTAATTGACATCTTAAAATCTTACATCTCACAATTTAAAACATCAGACATTCCCAAACAAAGTTTACGAACTGAAACTTAGCAACTAACTTGATCTAGTGGTGAAAACAGTGATCAGATCGTTCTGGTTTGACGTCACTCACGGCTGAGTTTTGTCAGACTTCACCTGTCCTTATGACTCTGTGACATGCTGGCGATCTGTGAGCAAAGATGGCAGCTGGCACGATTAGTGTATGATGTCTTCATCCCTCATGAATTGGGGAAAAGACACAGGATGAATCAATTTTGTAGAAGTTGTTGCTTTTTCCGAAAGACTGACTTGGACCACGTTTCAATGACTCAATGTGTCCTTTATTACACATTGCTCTCAGTTTGGAAAGAATAGTCTTGTGCCAAGAATCATAAGATAGGTGGAGGAAAGACTCATACATTTCCAAAGCCAAACTCGAGTTGAAATTCCCAAGCATCATGTACATCCCAATTACTGCAATGCACTCAACAAGTCCGAGGCCTTGTCCAAAGTGTAACATTAATCGCAAGACACCTCGGGCAAAATGATCGCATGTTCTATAAACCCTTATCACTTGTCAAAACAAGGAACATAATATATTGGACCACTTTGTTTCCTGGAATATCCATTTTAAGATGTATTGCTCATTTATTCCCTCTATAGAATCTTGTAGAATGATAGGAACTTCCTCCACTAATTACATCAGCATGGAAACTTACAGCAGTGGTTCTATAGTTCATGGAGTAATTTTTTACCTTTAATATCAAACGTTTTGTGCAGCAAGAGTGTACAATCGATAAGTCTCCGTTGCCTTGACGATGGCTCCTATAGGCCACCAATCACGTTTTCAGTCACAGCACGCCATGAAGTTAGTGTACATGGTGGTGTGATGATGATGCTAATCTCTGTACTTCATCTCACCATACACCCATTTATTGACCTTTGCCTTGACCCATCCTTGCCCTTTCATGAACCCAGCCTCTCACTGTCTCTGTTTGTACTGGAGAGGAAATGGCTTCTTCAATAAAGTAAATTTGTTGAACATAGAACAGGACAGCCCAGGGACATGCCCTTTGGCTCACTATGACAGGGCATATCTACTGATCCCATCTGCCCGTACATGGTTCATATCCCTCAATACACTGTCTACTCATTTGTCTGTCTTAATGCCTTTTATGCATTGCTCTCTTATCTGCTTCCATCAAAGATAGACACAAAGTGATGGAGTAACTCAGCGGGATTGGCAGCCTCTCTGGAGAGAAGGAATGGGTGACATTTCAGGTCGGGTCTCAGCCCGAAAAGTCACCAATTCCTTCTCTCCAGAGATGCTGCATGCCCCGCTGAGTTACTCCAGCACTTTGTGTCTATTTTCGGTTTAAACCAGCACCTGCAGTTCCTTCCTACACATTTTGTCTGCATCCAGCACTTCTCCTAGCAGCACATTCCAGTCACCCACCACTCTCAGTGTGAAAACAAAACATGCCCTGCAAATCTTCTTTAAACTTCCCTCTTTCACTTTAAACCAATGCCCTCTAATATTTGACATTGCCACTATGGGGATTAAAAATAAAAGACTCTGACTGTCTACCCATCTATGCCTCTCAAATGTTATATACTTCTGTTAGGTTGCGCCTCAGCCTCTGATGCTTCAGAAAAAAACAATCCTAATTTGTCTAACCACTCCGCAATGTTCATCCACTTTATTCCCGGTGACATTCTGGTGAAACCTCTTCTGCATCCTCTCCAAAATCTCCACATCCTTCCTCTAGTGTGGTGACCAGAACTGAACATCTTCACAAAGAATGGGAATCAAACAATGAATATGATTAACAATTCAAAGACCTTGTTTAGTTTAGAGATACAGCATGGAAACAGATCCTTTGGTCCATGAAGACTGTGCCGATTAGTGATCACCCTCATACCCTAGCACTATCCTACACATTCGGGACAATTTACAGAAGCCAATTAACCTACAAACCTGCACGTCGTTGGTATGTGAGAGGAAACCAGAGCACCTGGAGGAAACCCACTCGGTCACTAGGAGACAGCACCAGCAGTCAGGATCGAACCCGGGTCTCTGGCGCTGCAAGGCAGCAACTCTACCGCTGCGCCACCGTGCCGCTCCCATGTGCAGTACCAAATAGTTACCCACCAAGGTCAATCACATGCTGCCAGTCATTTCAAAGCATTGTGGCATTAAGTTGGTTCCCATTGGATGGTATCACAATTCCAAAGGAGATGCAGGTGTTTAGCCTTAGTACAGCTGCAATTCCAGCAGTTCCACACAATCGTTGTCAGCCAAGGCAATTCCTGACTGTCTGAATCTGCGTGCCAAAGCTGTCAGTTCACCTGGCTTCTTCTTTCCCCAGCGGAACACAGCGGTGGGAGTCCATCCTTGCCGGATTCCTTACACTGCACGGATGTTGCCTCACATTCCACCAACAGCGATCGGAGACAAGAGGGAGATATGCTGCTTTCAAAATTACTTTGCTTCAGTTTAATGTTTTTAATTGGTCTTTTCAGTTAGTTTTGTTTTCAAAGGCCAACTGGTAGAGATGCTGCCTCACAGCGTCAGAGACCCGGGTACCATCTCGACCTTGGGTTAGTTTAGTTTAGAGGTATAACACGGAAACAATCCCTCCAGTTCTCACTAGTTCTATGTTATCCCACTTTCGCATCCACTCCCTACACATTTGTGGAGATTTGCAGAGGGCCAATTAACCTTCAAACCTGCACGTCGTTGGTATTTGAGGGGAAACCGGAGCACCCGGAGAAAACCCACGCGGTCACAATGAGATCATGCAAACTCCACACAGACAATACCCTTGGTCAGTATTGAACCGGGGGTCTCTGGCGCTGTGAGGCAGCATCTCTACCAGGTGTGCCACTGTGCCAGTTAGCCTTTCTTAACAAAAGACATTAAAACATTTATCTTCTTAACTATTAATCATGTGAAAGTTAAGAGAGATTTCTAAACCATTAGGAATCGCTCACAGGTTTTGTAGATGGCAAATTGCCAACGTCAGATTTGCCTGCGGCCGATGGTTTCTCAGGGCAAGGATCATCGAAGCCGTTTCAGAGCTCCCTATGCCTCTCACGTTAGGCTGCTGGAGTCAGAGAGGCTGGCGCTCCGTGCCAAGCCCAGGTGAGAGTGAGTGTGGCCGAGAACGGGTGTCAATTCTGGGTGGGTAGACTGGGCCAGCCATTATTAATGCAGAGCATGAGTCAACCACTGCTGGCAGTATTGTTCGATGCAATGTTAAAAGGCTCCCTTTCAAAAACCTGTCTGTGTGTTTATATAGAACATAGAGTACAGCGCGACAGTACAGACCCTTTTGGCCCACGATGCCCATACTAATCATGATGCCGAGACCCTTATCAGCCTACACATAACCCAGATCTCTCTGTTCCCTGCATATCTATATCCCTATCCCAAAGTATCTTGATTGCACCTCTTATATCTGCCTCCACCACCACCCCTGGCAGCAATTTCCAGGCATCCCCTGAATAAAGAACCTTGCCCTGCACATCTCCTTTAAACTTTGCCCCTCTCAATTTAAAGCTATGGCCTCTAGTATTTGATATTTCCATCCTGAGAAAAAGGTTCTGACTGTCTACCTCATCTGCGCCTCTCGTAATTTTATGTACTCTTGTAATCCAGGCAGCATTATAGTAAACATCCTTTGCACACTTTCCAAAGCCGTCTCATCCGTCTTGTAATGGGGGAGAGCAGAACTGCACGCAATACTTCAAATGCGGCCTCACCAAAGCATAGACTGCTGGAGCGTGTCATGAGGCTGGATGACCAAGGGGACAGTGAAGAAATGCGGGGTGAATTAATTTGGAACAATCGTAACTAAATAACTAGATGGTGGTCAGGAATAGGTCCATAAATCCTTGTAAGTGGCTGCAGAGGGAGCAGCAAGGAAAGCAAATGTGATCCTGGGATTTATAAATAGAGGCATTGAGTACAACAGCAGGAAGCTTATGTTGAACCTGGTTGTGCTCAATGTAAGTAACTCACAAAATGTTTAGAAGGATATGATCCAGGCATGGGCGAATGGTTTGGAAGAGGCATCTTGGTCGGCAGGGATATGTTGGGCTGCCAGCCTTATTTGGTTCTGGCCTTCTCTATCTTTCAGTCTGTAGCCTCCTTTTGCTCTGGTATATTATTTCGTTCTTCACATTTAAATTATAATGTTTTATTTTTAATTGTCTACTGTATATCGTGTTGTTACTTGCGAGCAAATAAACCAAGGCAAGTTTCTTGTATGTATACATATTTGGCTATTAAAATGTATTCAATTTCAATTCAAGATGGGTTGGCAGCACCGTGGTGTAACGGTGGAGTTGCTGCCTTACAGCACCAGAGACCTGGGTTCGATCCTGACTATGGGTGCTGTCTGTACAGAGTTTGTACGTTCTCCCCGTGACCTGCATGGATTTTCTCCGAGATCTTCAGTTTCCTCCCCCACACCAAAAATGTACAGGTTTGTAGGTTAATTGGCTTGTTACAAATGTAAATTGACCCTAGTGTGTGTAGGATAGTGTAAGTGTGTGGGGATCATTGGTCGGCGCGGACTCAGTGGGCTGAAGGCCCTGTTTTCGTGCTGTATCTCTAAACTAAACTAAACCAAACTAAACTGAAGAAGGGTTCTGACCCAAAACATCATCTATCCCTTTTCTCAGAGATGCTGCCTGAACCGCTGAGTTACTCCAGCATTTTGTGTCTATCTGGTATAAACCAGTGTCTGCAGTTCCTTCCTACACATTTTTTCACAGTTGGTCATTGTTTGTTTCTAACAATCTCCTCTGAAATAACTCAGCAATTGACCAAGTTCAAGGAGAGTTGGGTTAGTCAATAAAAGCTGATTTACTGATGCCTAGATCTGATGAAGACAAAGTAACTTTAGTTATGCATCACGGTTACAGATAGAGAGTCTCGTCCTATTCTTGGGCAATGAATATGACAAGGAGTGGAAGTATGGGATGAATCATACAATATTCAAGCTTTACCTTTGTTAATTGTTTAATCAATCAATGGTACTTATGGTGACATGTACCCAGGTGCAGTGAAGTTCCTTTTTTATAGTTCAGTAAAAATCTTCATATAAATAGGCACAATTATACTCAAGTACAGGACTGTAGTTCAAGTTTGTTACATTTATTGTCGCATGCACCAATTGGCACAGTGAGATTTAAATTACCATACAGCCATATGGATAAAAAGAACACAATACACGATAGAAATTTAACATGAACATCCCCACACAGCAGAATCAACGTTTCCCACTGTGAGGGAAGGCAATAAAGTTCAGTAAGATTTTAAATTACACTGAGGCGGTATGCAAGTGTCACCACATTTCTGGTGCTATCATATACCCTTCAAGTTTTAAGTTGTTAAAAATATTAGCGTGTTAACTTGGCCAAGGAAGCCCTTTGTCCTGATGGCATCACTGGGTTGGAGTATTGGTTGAGTTTAGTTTATTGACACGTGTGCCGAGGTACAGTGAAACACATTTGTTGCGTGCTATCCAGTCAGTGGAAAGACTATACATGATTACAAGGGTTATTGAAAGGCCAGTATCCTTTCTTATGGCCTTAACTACAGTTGGCCTGGAAAAATAAGCAACACATCTACTTCCTCAGAATATTGGGAAAATTCAGTATGCTATTGAATATTCTATTGGACTTCTACAGGTATATGTTAGGGAGCATACTGACTGGTTGACAAAAACGCTGGAGAAACTCAGCGGGTGCGGCAGCATCTATGGAGCGAAGGAAATTGGATACTGACTGGTTGCTGCATCATGACCTGGTTTGGTAGCTCGAATGCCCAGGAATGAAAGAGATTACAGAAAGTGGTAGAAGATTGACAAAAATGCTGGAGAAACTCAGAGGATGTGGCAGCATCTATGGAGCGAAGGAATAGGTGACGTTTTGGGTCGAGAAAGTGGTAGATATCACCCAGTCCATCTTGGGTACTGACCTCCCCGCCATCAAAGGGATCTACAGGAGACACTGCCTCAAAAAGGCAGTCAGCCTCTTCAGAGACCCACACCACCCTGGCCACGCTCTAAAACTTTTCTAACCATGTATAGTATCTGTACAAATATCTGTAAAAATCACAATTGTATCCATTTCTATAGCTTCCTCTGGCAGCTCATTCCAGACACAAACTGCTCTCTGAGTGAAGCACTTGCCTCTCCAATGAAAGTTAACTATAAACTATTAGTTACTGTAGCTTTTTTTCAACACAACATTTGCATTCAGAACAAAACTTACGATCGCCCTGTATTGAGTGCAGCTGCATTAAGCTATATTTTCATGATCATTTGGGCAAAATAATGTGATTAATGGCTTTCCACATATCTGCTATTTCCATTATTTTAAACACTTATTGCCAAATGTTTTGGGCGATCCCAGTAACCTTATAAAATCCAGCACAAAATTACTATTGTTTGCTTTGGTCCACAGACTGACCCCTGACACATTTAATATCAATCAGCTCCTTGGTTAACTGCACCCCTGTTTAATTCAGCTCTGCACAATGCCCACAGGGCATTTTCATCAGCTGCCATAAATTCAGATTAAAGCTGTTCCAAAAAAGTGACATTTACGCTTTTAAAAATATTTCTCATCTTGCACACCACTGTATTACGGTTTCTGCTTGTGCCGCATGTAATGATCCATGCTGTGAATGCTAATGTTATATATTGCTGACTTAATTGAATATAAAATAGATTTGTGCTTGTTGCACCCATTAGCTTGTAATTAATTATGTGTCTGCTGGCCTTTTACAGCTGCTTTCCTGTTCTGCACACTACAAACTTTGACTTGTCAGTGCGATTTCTTACTTATTATGGGTCTGACACCTTTATAAACAGCGATCAGAACAGACAAATTCCAGCACCATGCTCTCAACTGTTTATGCTACAAAATGGCCATGATGTCAGAGTCACCTGTGGTCAGCAGGTGTAAGTGACACTGATCCCGGTCAGAAATGAAAACATTAAGGGGAACCGTGCACCTTTCACTGAGGGAGGTGTTCTTCGAGTCAGTTAAAAAGCTTATGGTCAACTTAACTTGCCTCCTTTTACTTTGCCGAGTTTCGATTTCCTCGAAAGAATATAATTTGTTGTTTTTTCCCCTACGTCCCATTACTCCGTTCATTATAGCCCTGGAACTAGCAACAACAACTGGACTTGGGCAGCATCCATAACAGCCACTTGAGGTGGCCTACAGAAGAGCAATGAGACAGGAGTTGACACTGAACCAGGGGGATATTCTCTGGGATAACACTGTCCCAGATTTCATTTGATTCCGTGAAAGCTGCCAGGATGTGTGTGGAACAAGGGCACAGAGACCTTCCCTGGTTCTGCCTCCCCCCTCTCCTCCCCTAGCTTTACACATCAAAATAACATCCCGTGCAAGCTTTCTTTCAAACTGTTGCTGCTTATGGTTTTACAAAAGGCACAATGTTTAAGGTCAACAGGAGGCCATCAATATCAATATCAATCAATATCAGTTTTATTTGTCACTTGCACATAAAGTGCAAGTGAAATGAATTTGCCAGCAGCGGTACAATGATAAAGAACACACAAAAACACAATAACAATTGAACACAAACATCCACCACAGCATTCATCACTGTGGTGGAAGGTACAGAATTTGGCCAGTCCTCCTCCATTTCCCCCTGTGGTCGGGACCTCAACCATCCGCAGCCGCCGCTGCGGGCGTCCAGATGAGTAGACAAGGTAATGTCCCGGTAAGTCCAGAATCGGTGCTTCCCCACCGGAGACCACGGCTTCAGGTTGGTGTAGGCTGCAGGCCGGCGGTCGAAGATCTAAAGTCATAGATAGAAGCTCAAACAGAACACAAAGTGCTGGGGGAGGGGGGGAATCTCAGCGGGTATGGCAGCATTTCAGGATGGAATGGATAGACAATGTTTTGAGTTAGGACTCTCCCTCAGACTGATGCAGTCTGGGGCAGAACATGGTCGAATAGCAGGAATCACAGAGGGGGAGCAGTGAGAGAGGATCTCACAGAACTTCCACCTGAGAGGGGAGAAGAATGTCTTCAAGGTAGGCATACTTTCACAGTGGAGCAGTAAAATGGAGACAGAAACTACAGATACTGGAATCTTGAGCAAAACACAAGATGCTGGAGGAACTCAATGGGTCAGGCAGCACCTTCTATTAGTCCCGAACCAAAACAGCATCTGTCCACTCCCTCCACACATAGACAATAGACGATAGACAATAGGTGCAGGAGTAGGACATTTGACCCTTCGAGCCAGCACCGCCATTCAATGTGATCATGGCTGACCATCTACAAACAGTACCCCGTTCCCGCCTTCTCCCCATATCCCCTGACTATCTTTAAGACCCCTATCTAGCTCTCTCTTGGAAGTATCCGGGGAACCGGCCTCCACCGCCCTCTGAGGCAGAGAATTCTACAGACTCACAACTCTCTGTGTGAAAAAATGTTTCCTCATCTCCATTCTAAATGGCATACCCCTTATTCTGAAACTGTGGTCCCTGGTTCTAGACTCCACCAACATCGGGAACATGTTTCCTGCCTCTCGCGTGTCCAAACCCTTAATAATCTTATATGTTTCAATAAGATCCCCTCTCAACCTTCTAAACTCCGGAGTATACAAGCCCAGCTGCTCCATTCTCTCAGCATATGACAGTCCCGCCATCCCAGTAATTAACCTGGTGAACCTATGCTGCACTCCCTCAATAGCAAGAATGTCCTTCCTCAAATTTGGAGACCAAAACTGCACACAATACTCCAGGTGTGGCCTCACTAGGGCCCTGTACAACTGCAGAAGGACCTCTTTGCTCCTATACTCAACTCCTCTTGTTATGAAGGCCAACATGCCATTCACTTTCTTCACTGCCTGCTGTACCTGCATGCCTACTTTCATTGACTGATGAACAAGGACCCCCAGATCCCGTTGTACTTACCCTTTTCCCAACGACACAATTTAGATAATAATCTGCCTTCCTGTTTTGCTACCAAAGTGGATAACCTCACATTTATCCATATTAAACTGCATCTGCCATGCATCTGCCCACTCACGCAACCTGTCCAAGTCACCCTGCATTCTCATAGCATCCTCCTCGCTGGTCACACTGCCTCCCAGCTTTGTGTCATCTGCAAATTTGCTAATGTTACTTTGAATCCCTTCATCTAAATCATTGATGTATATTGTAAATAGCTGCGGTCCCAGCACCGAGCCTTGCGGTACCCCACTCGTCACTGCCTGCCTGACAGGTGTTGCCTGACCCACTGAGTTCGTCCAGCACTTTGCGTTTTGCTCAAAATTCCAGCATCTGCAATTTCTTGTGTCTGCAATTAAATGCCCAGTTTGATTGAAAATTAACTGTTGAATGGCCATGGGTTAATTAGCATCTAACAATCATAGTTCACCTCCTCTCTTTGGCAGGAACGATATCTATAGAGTGTACTGCTGTTATACATGAAGCCTAATCCAATAGCATTTCGTGACCATGTGGCATATATCACCAAGTACCAACATCATGGGACACAATTATGACAATGGAATCCTTCACATCCCACACGGTCCTGACTTGCTATGATCTTTTATTGCCAGTGGGATTATCTACCCAACAAAGTCAAGAGTTGTATCTACACAAAGTTGAAGATTCATCGTCATCAATTGAGGGCGTTCTGGGATTGACAAGTACACAAAGTGCACAGATCTCACAGCAGCTAGCAAGAGGAAATAGAAATAGTTAAAATGAATTGTGTTAAGATTGTCTATTTCCACCAGTGAGCAACTAGCAAATGACTTGGAAATTGTCAGACATGTTCCCAACATGAAAGAGCAGATTGTTTCAACCATCAGCCTCTCAAATGCAGCCAAACATTCCTGACCCCATCAGTATGACTCATTTTATTACTAACTCTTTGATTCTTAAACCAGCCAATTGTTTCAATATACAGTGCCTGCCAAAATTCTATTGACCTTTGGAGCCTGGACCATTGATCATGGTCACAAACAAAGAGGTAGGCTGTCAAATAATACAGCGGGATATAGATCAGCTACAGAAAAGGGCGGATAAATGGCAAATGGAGTTTACTCCGAGCAAGTGTGAGGTGTTGCGCATGGGATGTCAAATATAAGGGGAAATTATACAATTAATGGCATGACCCTTAACAGAATTGTACAAATGGATCTTGGGCTCCCAGTCCATAACTCCTTGAATGTGGCAACGCAAGCAGATAGAATGGTAAAGAAGGTATCTGGTTTGCTTGCTTTCATAGGTCAGGGCATTGAATATAAGAGGCAGGAAGTTATTATGCAGCTTTATAGGACTTTCGTTGCATTAGGAATATGGTGTGCAGTTCTGGTTGGATATGGATGGATAGGCAGGGAATGGAGGAATATGGGTTATGTGAAGGGAAAGAGATTGTCTGCATCATGTTTGGCACAGACATTGTGGGATGAAGGGCCTATTCTTGTGCTGTACTGTTCTATGTTTGATATTACAAAGCTTAAATGTCTTAATTGCATGTGGGAGGAAAGGCATAACATTGTTATCCATGCACTTCCAAAGGTGACTGGCAGACTTTCGAGGGTAGTTCAAGGAATGAGCTCCACTGTGCTCTTGAGTTCTATCTCAGCCTCAGTCCCTTCAAGCCTGCCAATCATTCTTCGGTAGCTGAGATTGTAACACTTAGCATTTTTGGAATTCTGTCACCTTTAAATAAAGTCTTTGTTTTTTTTTTCATTCGGCTGATTTTTTTCATTAGTTTTGTGTTTTTGAAAGCACAACTGTGTGCAGCTGGAGGGAACTATAACGTGGACAGATGGCTCTCAGACCCGACCTTGGTGCTCACTGAGAATGCAGACAGAAGCCAAATGATTTGCAAGCCATTTCCAATGGTGAAACCCTGATGCTTTTCAAGACTGAGTGTAAGCTACAGAAACCTTGCCCAGACGGCGAGAGATAACACACTGTTTGAATACAGGAAGGACAAGGTAATGGTAGGAATGGCACTCTCTCTGGGGGAAAAGATTTAATAGCAATCTGAGGGGTAACTTTTTCACACAAAGAGTGGTGGGTGTATGGAACAAGTTGCCAGAGGAGGTAGTTGAGGCTGGGACTAGTCCCAAGATTTATGAAACAGTTAGACAGGTACATGGATAGGACAGGTTTGGAGGAATATGGACCAAACGCAGGCAGGTGGGACTAGTGTCTCTGGAACATGTTAGCTGGTGTGGGCAGGTTGGCTGAAGGGCCTCTTTCCACTCTGCATCACTCTATGACTATGACTCTCTTGGAGACGCAAGAACAGTGTGCAAAGTTCACCTCTGCTATTCCATTTTAGATTGAGAAATTATGTTCGTAAAAACAGCTGCAAAAGCTTTTGTGTTCCTGGCAGACATGATTAGGTTTGGCTTAAGGGTGAGAAACTCTCCTGGCACCAATCTGGTCATCATTGTGTAGAGAACTTGTGTACCAGCCATGTCTCCGGGAAGTAGCAGCGGGCAGGAGCTGGCATGGAGAGAGAGAGTTATTCTTCTCTAGCCCGTTGACACTAAACACACAACTCCTTTGTGAAAAAATTGCTAGGCAAGCTGTTTTCTGTTTATTTACAAATGCACAATGCAATCTCATTCAAAGCCAGCATCACATTCCTTCAATCACCACTGTTCCAACAGAACATTACACAGATTTCAGCAGCACTGCCTTAGCTTTCTCGTTGCTCTCCGACAATCTGGCTTGAACATTGACGTGAGTCAATTGTCTCTGTATCCCCAGAGTTAGAATGAGATTTAGTTTAGAGATGCCGAGATACAGCGTGGAAACAGGCCCTTTGGCCCTCCGAGTCCGTGCCGACCAGCGACCCCCCCCCCACCCACACAAACACTATCTTACACACTAGGGACAGTTTACAATTTTACCAAGCCAATTAGCACACAGCCTGTACGTCTTTGGAGTGTGGGAGGGAACCGGTGCACCTGGAGTAAACCCACACAGCCCCCTTGCAGACAGCAACCATAGTCAGGATCGAACCTGTGTCTCTGGCACTGTAAGGCAGCAACAGTACCGCTGCACCACCCTGTTTAGATGGAATTCGAGGGAAGCTAGGCTGCTGTTTGGAGTGTCAAATCTCGGAGCTGCAAGAGGCACAGTGATGACACGAGGATTGGGTTCATAGGTTGTCAATCCTCACTGTTGCTGTTGCTGGCAGTCTGACCATTTACTGTTTTAATTTCAGGCCAAATCATCAGTAATATTATGGAGACTACCTCTGCCCTACTTGACTCCATTTGCCAGTCAACCCCGCCCCACCTAGAACCAGCTCTTGCCCCACACTTCCCCTCATCTCCATATATTGCCTACTTCCCCTCTGCTCTTTCAATCCAGCTGAAGGGTCACAATTCGAAACATCCACTTCCCTCCACAGATGCTGCCCAACCTGTTGAGTTCATTTGTTGCAGCAGATGTAGCATGCCACAATTTTGTGAGTACTCTTCCAAGACTGGCCTTTCAGTTGCTCTGGAAAAATGCCATACAAAACCTTTTTGCAATTATCAATTCTTTGATGTGGCTGTGATGAGCATTTAAAGCATTAGATGAGGTGCACTCTGCAACTGTGTGAGGTAATGCATTTGGGGAAGATTAACAAGGCAGTGGAAATATGAAGCATGGCAGGCTGTTAAGAAGTGTGATGGATCAGAATGTCCACAAGCCACATTCTCATTTCTCTGTTACCATCAGGAAGAAGGTAGACAGGAGCCTGAGAACCAAGACCTCAAAGTTGTTCTTGGACACTGAACAACACTAACCCCAACACTATGATCCTATATAGACTTTAGAGATACAGCGTGAAAACTAGCCTCTTTGACCCAATGAGTCCGAGCCGACCAGTTATCATCCCATACACTAGCACTCTCCTACATACTAGCGACAATTTAAATTTTACAGAAGCCAATTAATCTACAAACCTGTACGTTTTTGGAGTGTGGGAGGAAACTGTAGCACCCGGAGAAAACTCATGTGGCCACAGGGTGTACGTGCAAACTCCATACAGACAGCACCCACAGTCAGGATCGACCGTGTCTTTGGTTGCACGGCGGACTTTGTGTTTGCACTATTATGGTTACATAGTATTATGGTTATTAATATATTGTAGTTTTGATGATCATATATTTAAGTCAAGAGTGTTTTATTGTCATATGTCCCAGATAGAACAATGAAATTCCTACTTGCTCACTACTAACTTACTAATTGTGTGTTACTACATTTACGGGCCTGTTATGCTGCAGGAAGTAAGAATTTAAATGTTACGTTGCTGGTACGTATGACATTTAAACACTCTTGACTCTTGATCATTTGGGACATCGTTCCCCATCTGATTTTCAAGTATAGAGTGTCCCAGGGCAGTGAACCTGGAAAAACAACCCTTATGCTTGGCTCTCTTTCCATCAGATATCAGGAGACTGGTTTTCGCTGTTTAGATTGTGGGTTAAAATATTCTGTTTACATTTCTGCAATGGGAATTCACTAATGAGTTGAAATTTGTAACATAACTTGTAACACAGTTCAAAGGGGGGATAGAATCACTGAAGACAGATAGCCAAAATTAGAAGTTCAGACTGGGATCAGACCTTCAGTTTAGTTTAGTTTATTATTGCCTCGTGTACCAAAAATGTACAGTGTACAGTGAAAAGTGTACTCGTGTACAGTGAAAAGCTTCATTGTTGTCTACTATCCAGGCAGCGAAAAGATGATACATGATTATAATTAAGCTGTTCACAGTGTACAGATAGAGGGAACCGAACAGGTTTGAACCAAGCACAAATTGATTGTAAAAAGAGAAATCATTGTCTAAAATTGCTGGGATCTCATCAAGTCTCATACAGGGTGACACAGTGGCGCAGTGGTAGAATTGCTGCCTCACAATGCTGGAGACACAGGTTTGATCCTGACCACGGGTGCTGTCTGTGTGGAGTTTGTGTGTTCTCCCTGTGACCGCGTGAGTTTTCTCCGGTTGCTCCAGTTTCCTCCCACATTCCAAAGATGTAAGGTTGTGTAGGTCAATTGTTTTTTTTGTATATTGCCCCTAGTGTGTAGGATGCGAAAGTGGGATAACATAGAACTAGTGTACAGGTGATCGATGCTCGGCATGGACTCGGTGGGCCGAAGGGCCTGTTTCCACGCTGTATCTCTAAATTAAACTGAACTATGGGTTTAAGTTAACATGGACAGTACAATTATGGCTGCAGTCAGCATTATCTCTGTCTCATAAGATATTCAGCTACTGGGAACCTATAACAACTTTCTGCAATTTATTATTTATTAAACGATTTGATATTATTGCTAAGATGTTCTGGGAAAAATGAGTAATTAACCAGTCTGCAGAAGGGTCCCGACCAGAAACATCACCTATGCATTTTTTCTTGATGCTGCCTGACCCGCTGAGTTACTGCAGCACTTTGTGTTCTATGCAAGATTCCAGCATCTGCCATTCCTTGTGTCTCTCATTAACCAATACGTTTCATGATCTCACCATGAATTATGATCACATCACCTTATTGACACTATCGCCGATTAATTTATGACATTTAGTGACCGATAAATCTTAAATTGGTGTAAAAATGCTAAGTTTAGTTGCTATTACCCTTTCCTGTCAGATGCTGTTAGACTCACCTGTGGTTCTGGGGGTCTGCATGCTTCACTGAAAGGCTTATTTTGGCATAAAGTGATCCCGGTGGAATGAAACCTCAGCCAGGCACTATTAAGGAACTTCTTGTTCCCGCTGACGTTACCAAGAGCTGAAGATTTAGGAATAGTTGGCACGGACCCATGTTCTACGTAATACCAACCTGCTGTATGCTAATTGAAGCTCAGCTTTTCCATTGATTCATGGACTTAATATTTCTGTAAGAGCTGTTCGGTTCCTTCCTCCAAGCACCCTGCAACCAGTAAGGAATGCTCAGGGAGGTGGAGCCATTACCAGGTTCTCGCATAGGAACTGTATTAAAGTCTCTACCTCACCCTAGTCCCTCACTTAAATGGAGGAAGTTGGCATACGGTGAAAAGTACAGTGTCACACAGTACATTAGCTGAACGCTGACATCATGATCTACCTTATACACGCCAAGTGGCGCGCTCAAACTTGGGTTTTGTTAATTGTTTTTAAAAATACATTATATATCTGAACTCAAATTACATCATCCTAACTGTGATCTTGCATGAACATTTTAATGATTTTTTTGGCTGCTTTAACGGCTACTTACTTGATCCCACTGGTGAAGATTAAGTAGCTAAATTAAACCTGTTCTTTTAAATGTAGTTTGCTTACAATAGAGAAGATTTATGAATAACTTTTATTAATATTCAAAGAATTTGTGTAAGCAGACATTTTTAAAAGTTCAGTTTAAAATGAAGTTTAGTTTAAGGTATTCGGTGCATTTCTGAATCTTCCTCAGGAGGTGCTTTGAAAGACTTTTTCTTGGTGGGGTCACTGTAAACACATTGAGTAACCATGCTCTCTGGATGAAAGTGAATTAATCCTGGGGACACAAGAAAGTGCTGATGCTGGAATCCTGGAGCAGAACACAAATTGTGGTAAGAACCCTCCGCAGATGCTGCCTGCCTGACCCATTGCACTCCTCCAGCACTTTCTGCTTTGCTCAATCAATCCTCGGATGGGTTGAGCCATGGAGAGTAAGCAAGAAGATCCTGAATTTGATCTCTCTATGTTTGAAGTGATTGAGTTTGAATGTCTCACTATTGTAAGGGAATCTCAATGCAGTCTTCTTCTTATTAACTGATAGATTTGTGTGTGTGTGTGTGTGCGCGCGCGCATGGGTAGATGTGAGGGCCTAACCTGAATTATCCTTTCCCCAAGTTAGACACAAAATACTGGAGCAATTCAGCAGGTCAGGCAGCATCTCTGGAGAAAAGGAATAGGTGACGTTTCGGGTCGGAACCCTTCTTCTGGCTGAAAGATAGAGAAGGCTAGAATAAAATAGGGAAGAATTGTTGGTGGGCCTGAATTCTGCAGATTTACCACCCTCTAACTAAAGATGTTCCTCCTCATCTCCTTTCTAAAGGTCCGTCCTTTTGTTCTGAGGCTAACCTCCTTACACCTGGCACTGTGGTTCATCATTGACTGGGAAACATGGTTTGGGCATGGAGCAGTGGCATCTGGAGCTCACCATCCCTCAGGCACAGTGCGTTAAGTGCAGGGAATGAGTGATCATACAACCATTGAACTACATCAGGCTTGCCACTGCTAACCTGTGAGTAAATGGATAGGGATGGGAGGGGTCACAATACAAGCAGAAATCATCTCAAAACGTGGACCTTTTGAGTGGCAATTCTTACTGTTGTCAACAGGAGTGTTCTGAACTCAATGACGTCCACATTTCTGTAGATGGAGGCCATTGAGTTTATGATGTCTTTGACAAATCCTCATCAGTCCCATCCCTCCATTTATCTCACTGCAACCTATTCTCTCTCGCCTGCCTAGCAACTCCCCCAAGTCTTTTCATGCACCTACATTAAGGAGAATTTTGCAGTTGAGCAACTAAACTCTCAGCACATCCTTGAGATATGGGAGGGAAGTGGAGCACAGGGTAAACCAATGAGGTCACATGGAGGACACAACGAGCTGGAGTAACTCAGAGGGTCAGGCAGCATCGCTGGAGAACATGGATAGGTGAGGTGAGGTTTTCGGGTCAAAACCCTTCTTCAGCCTGATCGGCAAACTCTACACTGATAGCACCTGAGGTCAGGTTCAAACCCCAGTCAGTAAAGCACATGCCACCCCATGTAAACGGGATTCCCAATACACGATTGAATAAGTAACTTCAGCTCAAATTAAAGCATTGATGATTTAGCACACACTGGAAATTGGCAGTAAACTATCGGCCAACTTGTGGAGAACCTTTGGATAGGATAGATTTAAAAGGATATGGATATGCATGCAGGTGGGGCTAGTGTAGATGGGACATGTTGGTCAGTGTGGGCAAGTTAGGCTGTTTCCACACTGTGTGACTCTATAACAGCAGACATGGGACTTCCATCTGACACTGTAGAGATACATACCACTCCTGAAAAAAACTTGTTTTTTCCCTTGTTCATGCCTATTCCCATGCATCGGAGTTTAAAATATCTGCAACTCATTTTCCAAAGATGGGGGGGGGACTTTGCAATCAAAAGGGCCTTTGTGGTTTTACACATTCAACTAAATGGCTTGAAAGTTTTTCTTAAAACTGACAAATGTTTCCCAGAACCACGATAGAGCAGAGTTTGCTATTATTGCAAAGCAGCTGTGGAAACAGACAATGTGGTCACCAAACAAACTGGGAAAACATTTCTGGAAAGTGCAGCTGGATAATCCCAACGTGTGGATAGCTCCAGTTCTATTACGTAAGGTGTGGAAGAATTGGAATATCCATCCTGCAAGTCTTTGACAGGATGTGAATGATGACTGCAAGGTGATTAAGATTTTTCTTTCACCGCAGGGGTACTGGAATAGTCACAGCTGCTGTTACCCATGGAGATCTTTTATTCTGAATATGTATCAAGAACATAATTCAAAACCGACGTCTATTTATTGTTTGATCAGTCAACCATGTCAGGACTACATCAGGCATTGCTTGCAGAACCAAAAGATCTTGGCTAGATTTGAGTCCACCTCAAAGAGGTTTTTTTGTTGCCGTATTGAAAGACACAGCATTGAAACAGGCCCTTCGGCCCACCGAGTCCATGCCAAACATCGATCACCTGTTCACACTAGTTCAATGTTATTCCAATTTCACATCCACTCCCGACATACTGGGGGCAATTTACAGGGGCCAATTAAACCTAGAAACCTGCGCATCTTTGGGATCTGGGAGGAAACCAGAGCACCTAGAGGAAACCCGCGTAGTCACAGGGATAATGTGCAAACTCCACACAGACAGCACCTGCTATACTCATGAATAGTATAGTATTACTGGAGGTCTGTTTGTGTCCCTGCATGGTGAGAGGGGAGTGGTAAAAATATAGGTGTTAGTGCTATCAGAATGGGGGTAGTTGGTGGAATGCCCAACATGATGCTGTTAAACTGATTTCATCTATCTAGTTGGACTAGCGTAGTGACCTTTCTGTCCTGGGCCTCCTCTATGGCCAGAGTGAGCACCACCGGATATTGGAGGAGCAGCACCTCATATTCCGCTTGGGTAGTCTGCACCCTAGCGGCATAAACATTGAATTCTCCAATTTCCGGTAGCCCTTGCTGTCTCCTCCCCTTATCAGCTCTCCCTCAGCCCTCAGGCTCCTCCTCTTCCTTCCTTCTCCCCGCCCCCACCCCACATCAGTCTGAAGAAGGGTTTCGGCCCGAAACGTTGCCTATTTCCTTCGCTCCATTGATGCTGCTGCACCCGCTGAGTTTCTCCAGCACTTTTGTCTACCGTAGATGGGACATATTGGTCGGTGTGGGAAAGTTGGGCTGAAGGGTCTGTTTCCACACTGTATCACTCTATGACTGCAGTGTGACATCACATCATTTGCTATTGGTCCCAAAGGCAATTACAATGCAAATTCACACAGGATAAACACAGACATTCATGTGAAATATGCTTGCAATTACTCGACACTGCCAAAACCAACAGTCCCCATACTCTGCATTACCTGTGCTGAGGTTGGTGCTAAACCAACACTTTGCTTTCTCTGCAGGTTATTTGAAATGCTGCCCGGCATAAGGGCCACTAGATCAGTCTGAAGAAGGGTCTCGACCCGAAGTCACCTATTCCTTCGCTCCATAGATGCTGCCTCACCCGCTGAGTTTTCTCCAGCATTTTTGTCAACCTTCGGCCACTTGATATGGTCAGTTCTCCACAGCCATTGAGAATCAATGCAGGAACTGTTCACACTTTGGCATAAATACAGGCCGACTGAGAATAAACCAGACCCTACGGAAACACAGCAGAGATCAGAAAGAGATATATTTGAGTAAGAGAACTGGTATTTAATGCATCAAATCTGTTGTTTGGAGAGTGTGGAATTGTACCAATATTTTTTACTAATGCTGCAATGAGCTGCATTTATCGTGCCCCCTTTACACGGAGCAATGTGCGTCACTCAAACTGATCTGATGTTAATCCAACTTTTTCCCCTCATTCCCATTGACTCCACCCAGATGTTACCACATACCTCCATTTACAGTGGCCGGGTAACCTAGTAAACTGCACATCTTTGCAATGTGTAGGAGGAAATCAGAGCATCCAAAGGAAACCCATCCGGGAGAACGTGCAAACTCCACATAGACAGCACCCGAGGTCAACATTGAACCTGACTGGCCTGATTGGCCTGTATCACTAAAAACTAAAACTCTTCTATTCACAGTTCTATTTGCTTTAAACCACATTCCCATTAGCTTTAAAATAGTTATGGATAAGGATAGGGTTGTTCCACAAGTTAAAGTTCTGAAAAGGGGCAAGGCCAACTTTCATGGTATTAGATAGGAACTTGCAGAAGTTAAAAAGACACAAAGTGCTGGAGTAACTTCGCTGGTCAAGCAACATCCCTGGAGAACATTGTTGGGTGACATTTTAGGCAGATTATTTTGTGGGGGGGTGGATGAAAGCTAGAAGAGGATGGGCGGGGCAAAGCATGGTCATCTTTTCACTAAGAGGTATTGAGTATATGGAACGACCTGCTGGAGGAGGTAGTTGAGAGTTGAGGCAGTTACTATAACAACATTAAGAATACATTTGGACAGGTACATGTATAGGAAAGGTTTAGAGTGATATGGGCCAAATGTGGGCAGGTGGGACTAGCTAGATGGGCACCTTGGGCATGGGCAAGCTGAGCCAAAGGAACTGTTTTCATGCCATATGACTCTATGACTCTCCAAATGGGACTAGCTTAGACAGGGCATCTTGGTCGGCAGGGATGAGTTGTGCCAAAGGGCTGACTCTGACTTAACCCTTAGTACCTATTTACCATTGTAAATTTAGAATGTTCCTCCACCTCAAGAGATCAAAAAAATCTGAAGTTATTCCTAGAAAAATGTTTCAAATCACATATTAGGTATTACTTTGCAATGTATTTGGTCTGGCCATTACTTACTCCTCACGCCAACTCGTGACATGTGATTTATCACTGTTTTTATCAAAGCCAGTGACTCATGAGTGGTTTCGTAAAGTCTTACTCATGAAGGAGGAGAAACTGGGGACTTCACCTGCAACCACAGCTTGGGCAGGATTTACTGTAACACTTGAGTGAGATTAAAAACAAATAGAAATGTAATGCTTTAAAGAAAGTTTATTTATAAACTGTCACTGAGACATATGGAAGTGTTCAGTGTGGATGCTGAGGCTGGGGTCCAAAGCCAGCAGTGGTTATTTCAGGCACCTGGTTTCAGGGTTCGAAGGATATCTTTTGCATGCATGATCTCAGCCAGTGTGACACTCGGCCAAGTTGCATACTTCACAAACAATGTGCTGGCAAGCCGACCTTACTCACTGATTTCTACATGTTGATCCTTGTTTCACGTTCTTCTGCCTTTGCTGTTCAGAAGAAAAGGTTCACAGTTTCCCTGCAGAAGTCCAATCAATCCTTCCCTTATTTTAGAGATGCAGCGTGGAAACAGGCCCTTTGACCCTCCGAATCCACTCTGACCAGCGATCACCCTTGCACTAGTTCTATCAGTTTAGTTTACTGTCCAAGGTACAGTGAAAAGCTTTTGTTGCGTGCTATCCAGTCAGCAGAAAGACAATACATAATTAGACTCGAGCCATTTACAGTGTATAGATATACTGTATCCATGATAAGGGAATATCCTACACACCAGGGACAATTTACAGAAACCAATTAACCTATGGATCTGCACGTCTTTGGAAAGCTGGAACACCTGGAGAAACCCCATTCAGTCACAGAGAGAACGTACAAACTCTATGTTCAGGATCGAACCCAGGTCACTGGCGCTGTAAGGCAGCAAATCTACCACTGCGCCACTGTGCCACCCTCAGGAGAAAGTTTCTACGCAAACATTACCTGAGGTCAGGATCAAATCCGATCTATGGCGCTGTGAGGCAGGAACTCTACCAGCTGCACCACTCTGCCGCCCACATAGATTTAGTTTTTTGCTTGATGTATTCATATTTCACTGCAATATCTCTGTTATATGTGAAATTTGAGCAGTATTTTTCCCTTGAGTTTTTGAGAAAAGGTCCCATTGTATTAATCCAGATAAATCAAGCCAAGCAGTCATGCCATTGAAATATGCTGACTTGTTAATTTTGCAAATTACAAGAAGCGGTTTTCCTCTGCGGATTCTTAACGGAGAGAAGCTAATGTACTGTTACTTCTCAAATGATGTTAATGAGGCTGGAAAGAGTTACAAACTGTGCTTTATCAGTCGACACATAAAACTGAAGCTAGCAGCATGCAATGCGAGGAACTGGCAGTGATAAATTGTGAAACCAGCCCATCTCATCCGAGCACTGGGTTCATTGGCATTAGGAACGCTGTATCATATACCTTGTTTCACTCATGGATTAAGAATGTTACTGATCTTATCGGTGGTGAGACATCCTTAATTTTATAACTAATGTTACTTATGAAGGCAAACTGCGAATTGTAATATTGAATATCACCAAGTTCATATGCGTGATGGTGTTACCAGATCACAAAAACACCTCTGCATTTTTGGAACGCATGAAAGGGTTGAACAGTCTGGAATCTCTTGGAGTGATACAGCACGGAAACAGGTCCATTGGTCCAATGCCCATGACAAGCAAGACGTCCCATCTAAGCTAGCCCTGTCTGCCTGCGTTTGGCCCAACTCCCTCTGAACCTTTCCTATCCATGTACTTGTCCAAGTGTATTTTAAATGGTCTTATTGTACCTGCCTCAACTACCTCCTCTGGCAGCTCGTTCCATGTACCCACCACCCTCTGAGTGAAAAAGTTGTCCCAAGAGTTCCTTTTAAATCTTGTCCTTCTCGTCTTAAACCAATGCTCTTTGGTTCTTGATTCTCCCACCCTGGGTAAAAGACTGTGCATTCACCCTATCTATTCCCCTTATGATTTTAGTCACACCAGAGGTATCTTATTTGGGAGCATTGAATTACTGACAGCTGCCAATAAAGGTGGAGATGCAAGGAACAGCAGATGATGGAATCTTGAGCAGAAATCAAGGTGCTGGAGGAACTCAGTGTGCCAGGCAACGTCTGTGGAGGGAATGGACAGAAGACATTTTAGTTTGGGACCCTATCTCACTACTGTCTGTAATTCCTACATTGAAGGATCAATGTGTAATAATGTCACTAGAACAGGTCATGCATTAAAAACAAAATGCCTCCAGTGTGCGGAAGATTAATCTCGACAGGCACATTCAAGTGTAAATATATATATATATATATATATATATATATATATATATATATATATATTATTTTTTTTAATTGATATTTTTATTAGAAGCAATGTACAGTAGTATAAACCATGTGTAACATAATACATTTCATGTACAACTTCTTGTTTTAAATCTAATAATAGAGAAGTAACAGAAGCAAGAAAAAGAGGGAAAGAGAAAGTTAAGTAAAGTAGTGATATTGATAGTTCGTGAAAGAATAGAGAGAAAGAACCCGTAAAGGTATAAAGAAAGAGAAAAAAAAAAGAGAGAAAAAAAATAATAATAAGAAGAAGAAATCAAAACAAGAAAAAAAATAAAAAGGAAAAGGGATATACCTGCTTCATATCTTTCCACACCCCTCACCCAGTTCTGAAACAGTTAATTTCCAGGATTATGTTGCACCATACACTTGTAATAAGTCGAGAAAAGGAGACCAAATGGGACCCTATCTCACTACTTTCTCTCTGTAATTCCTACATTGAAGGATCAATGTGTAATAATGTCACTAGAACAGGTCATGCATTAAAAACAAAATGCCTCCGGTGTGTGGAAGATTATTCTCGACAGGCACATTCAAGTGTAAAGATCAGTGAGATAACATTAACATGTCTTCGAAACTGATAAATGCAAACAAGAAATTGCAGCCTTAGCCTTTGTCCAACCATCTGCCTATCACCCCTAACCCCTCTCACCTGTATCCACCTATTACCTGCCAGACTTTGTCCAGCTTTCTTTCCCTCCCTCCCCCCACAATCAAAGAAGGGTCCTGACCCGAAATGCCACCTACCCATGTTCTTCAGATGCTGCTGACCTGCTGAATTACTCCAGCACATGGTATCTTTTTTTAATGCAAACTTTTCTCCATCAGTGCATGTTTGCACATCAAAGAATTCCTATATTGAGCAAACTGGTCGAAGATGGTTCAGTCAGATCGGAGGGTTGTGTCAATCATATACAGTGATATGATATTGGGATTATAAGTAAAGAGGATTAAAAAATAGAGCAACAATTTATAACGACCAAAGACCATATCGTGAGTTTTTACAATTGGGTAGTGGCAACTCAAATCTTCCAGCATTAATGAATGTAATATTTAGAGAGAGAGAGATTGCCAAAGATAGGGAGACTAAAAGACAGAGCGTGAGTTACAATGAAAGATGAATGTTGTATATGGTGCAGAATTCAGATGTCCTATTGCAGTACAACATTTTGCATGATAACATCAATAAAAGTACATACCATCTTTCATCATAATTTACAATATTTGTATTTAACTATCAGTTTTTTATTCATGTTATTTGATTGGTTTTAATTTACATTTTAAAGGAGTTCTGACTCACACGGAGGGTGGTGGGAATATGAAATAAGTAAGTAAAAGTAATTGAGGCAGAAAGTATTTTGCCTCAAAAGTAAGACACTTGGGCAGGTGCGTGGGGAGGAAAGGTTTAGAGGATGTGGGCCTGTTTCAGTGTTGTATGACTCTATGACTTCATGGGTCGAGTAGCTCTGTTAACCTCGCCTGGTTTTCTCCACCTCGATGAATTCAGGCCATTTCTGAGGAGAACTGCAGGAGAAACAACTTTCAGTAACTCAGGCCCAAAATCCCAAAGTGCATAACATCCCACTTTTTCATCTTATATTCCCTCTGCTGATTCCACCTCTCCATGCCCTCCTGAAGCTTCTTTGCACTCTTCTCACAACATGCGAACACCACCACCTGCTGGTTCTTTTCCAATCTAGCCATTGCACGGACATAAAGAAGGGTCTCGACCCAAAACGTCACCTATTCCTTCGCTCCATAGATGCTGCCTCACCCGCTGAGTTTTTCCAGCATTTTTGTCAACCTTTGATTTTTCCAGCATCTGCAGTTCTTTCTTAGACATAAATATACATCTCTGTTCCTTCGATTAATACTGGGCTAAGTCATGGAGTCACACACCACGGAAGCATTTGGCCCAACGTTCATGCTGACCAAGATGTCTCATCTAACTAGTCCGATCTGCCTGCTTTTGGCCCATATCCCTCTAAACATTTTCTATCCGTGTACCTGTCCAAATGTCTTTGAAATTTTGTTATAGTACCTGCCTCAACTACCTCCTCTGGCAGCTTGTTCCATATACCCACACCACACTTTGTGTGAAAAGGTTGTTCCTTAAGTTCATGTTAAACCTTTCTCCTCTCACCTTAAACCTATCTCTCTGGTTCTTGAGAACCTAAACTAAACTACATTATAGTATCAATATACAGTCAGCATACAGTTAGAAAACAGTTAGGACAAAGGGAATTTGAGTGATTGCTCTTTAGTTATGCCATGAAGGTGCTCGAGTGTAGTGAGGAGTTTTAATGAAGTGAAGGGATGTGACCTTTGCAGGCTGACCCAGTGTTTAATAGTTCATCCCTAGATGCCTCTCGGCTGCTGAACCTAGAGTGTGGAACAGGACACCACAGGAACAGGCCCTTTGGCCCACAATAACTGTGCCCAACATGATGCCAAGATAAACTAATCTCATCTGCCTGCACATGATTCATATCCCACTATTTCCTGCATATATTGTACAGGTGCCTATATAAAAGCCTCTTAAATGCCACTGTGGTATGTGCTTACACCACATCCCGGCAACTCGCCGCTCTGCGTTAGAAAATTTCCCCACACCACAGTCGAGAACTACTGCAAACCATTGAGTGAGGTTATAATCTCAGGGTGGATGGAATTAAGTGCTGAATTTATGACTTCATGCTAACAAGGTGTTAGACAAATTGACAATAAAAAAAGTCGTTTCTTCTGCATATTGTGTTTATTTATTCCCACATAAATTCTGCAAGGGTGAATTTTTATTCCATGTCTTAGCCAGTGATTTGTGAATTCCCTGAGGATGATTTTCCATCAGCCCAATGGGCTTTAGGTCACCTGCACCAGGTGCAATCAAAGGCATCACTCCTGTTATTGTAGCTCCGACAAAACACTCCTTATCGCTTCCAGACACACGTTTGTTTGCCAGAGCTAACTTTCCAAGATGGTTTCATAAAACCCTTCAGCCCACAATGCTGCCAAATTAATCTAATCTCCAATGTCTGCCTTTGTGTGATCCATATTCCTTCATTCCCTGCATATCTAAAAGTCTCTTAAATGCCACTATCCTATTTGCTTCCACCACCACTCCTGGCAGAACATTCCAGGACTCTCTGTGTAAAATAATTGCCTGCACATATCTTCTTTGAACTTTCCCCTTCTGACGTTAAAGCTATGTCCTCTAGTCTTAGACATTTCCACCCTGGAAAATAGGATCTAACTATCTACCTTATCTCTGTCTCCCATAATGTTATAAAGTTTTATCGGTACCTGGATAGGACAGGTTTGGAGGGATATTGACCAAGCTCAGGCAGGTGGGACTAGTGTAGCTGGGACATGTTGACCAGTGTGGGCAAGTTGGGCTGAACGGCCTGTTTCCCTCTATCACTGTATCACTCTATGACTCTAAAGGGCCTGTCCCACGTGGGCATCATTTGCGCGTCACGCAGGTGGCACGCGAGGATTTTGAGAATCCCCAAATCCTGGGGCACTGCACGTCACTCCCTACGCCACCACGTCTCACCACGTGCCATGCGTGCATCGTGATGCGTAAATGACGTGCAAATAACGCCCAAGTGGGACAGGCCCTTGAGTCTCCTCCTCAGTCTCTGGCGCTTCAGAGAAAACAATCCCAGTCTGCCCAACCTCTCCTCTGACCAACAGTACATGCAAGAACAGACCCTTCGGCCCCCAATATCTGTGCCGAACACGATGCCAAGTCCATCTCTTATCTATCTGCACATAATCCCTGCATTCCCTGCATATCCATATGCTATCCAAAAGTCTCTTAGATGCCACAAGGATATCTGCTTCAACCACCATGCCCGGCAGCAAATTCCAGACACCACATTCTGTGTAAAAAAACCATGACAAGCACAACTCATTTAAACTTTGCCCCTCTCTCCTTAACGTTATGCCTTCTAGTATTTGATTTTTCTATCCGGAGAAAAAGGATTCTGACTGTCTACCTCATCTATGCCTCTCATAATTTCACATACTTTTATCAGGTCTCTTCCGCAACCTCCGACGCTCCATATAAAACAATCCATGACTGTCCAACCACTCCCTGTAGCTAATACTCCCTAATCTAGGCATCATTCCGGATAACCTCCTCTACACCTTCTTCAGACTGTGCTGGATTATGTGCAAAGTTCATCAAACATGCACCTTACTGGATGACAGCCCACCCATGTTGGGGCCCATGACTCCAACGACCAAGAGAAGGACAACCAAAGAAAACCAGGAGAATGATCCCAAGCA
This sequence comes from Malacoraja senta, assembly GCA_038087875.1. Taxonomy (NCBI): domain Eukaryota; kingdom Metazoa; phylum Chordata; class Chondrichthyes; order Rajiformes; family Rajidae; genus Malacoraja; species Malacoraja senta. Next base: position 20,423,566 of record CM075988.1, read on the forward strand.
ATAGGTGAACGAAGGATGATTTCTCACTGCATATGGTACAAAGTGGAATGGCAAATGAGTTAGCCTTTAGCACTTGTTGATTAATCTATTATGGCAGCACCAATGATTATCGTTTATCCCACAATGAGATTGGTGGGATCATGGAGGGATGACTTTCAGAGGGAACAAAAACATGTGAAGATGTTCCAAGTTACTCTGTTTTAATGCTCCTTCATCATCTGGTCTAGAACGGAGACGAGGAAACACTTTTTCTCACAGAGAGTGGTGAGTCTGTGGAATTCTCTGCCTCAGAGGGCGGTGGAGGTCGGTTCTCTGGATGCTTTCAAGAGAGAGCTAGATAGGGCTCTTAAATAGCGGAGTCAGGGGATATGGGAAGAAGGTACTGATTGGGGATGATCAGCCATGATCACATTGAATGGCGGTGCTGGCTCGAAGGGCCAAATGGCCTACTCCTGCACCTATTGTCTATTGTCTATTGTGTCAGGACGTGAGAAAGACTAAACTTTAGAGAAAATTGCATCAAGCAGGAAAGCTGAAAGAGAGCTTTGAGTAGATTTCACCTGCCGGTTTAAAGGTGGCCTCTGTGAGCCATTGCCTTTGGAGGAACAGGGTAACCACAGTGCAAAATTAGTATTGCAAAGGCATTCTCAAATGAAGTTAAGAAGTGGGCGGCACAGTGGTGCAGCTGCTAGAGCTGCTGCCTCGCAGCGCCAGAGACCCAGGTTTGATCCTGACCTCGGGTGCTGTCCGGGTGGAGTTTTCATGTTCTCCCTGGGACCGCGTGGGTTTCCTCTGGGTGCTCTGGTTTCCTCCCACATCCCAAAGACATGCAGGTTTGTAAGTTAATTGGCTTTTGTAAATGTCCCGAGTATGTAGGGTGTGGATGAGAATGTAGGATAACATAGAACTAGTGCGAATGGATGACCGATGGTCAGCGTGGACTTGATGCGCGAAAGGGCCTTTTCTATAACTTTCAATCAAAGAAAAGTTAACATATTTCCCTGCACAGGATGTTGCGGGAGAACTAATAACTGCGCCAAAGACACTACAAAGATGCAGGGGAACTCAATGTGCTACTACTTAAACAGAGCACCAGGAAGCAGTCATGGATTTTGAACGCAGGAGGGCTGTGTAAGGACTTTATAAGACACTAGATTTTAATACTTCTGTGATCTCACCAAATGGGTGTGGGTGTCATATTTCCATAAACTGCTGTGTTTTACAGGATCATGTAAATGATTAATACTCCATGTAGCTGAGAGCTTAAAACTGCATGATGAATACCTTAAGAGAGTTTGTCTTTGGATCAGATTCTTGATTCAATTAGCAATTATAAATAAGTGGAAAGGCACTTAGAGTCATAGTCACAGAACCATACAATAGGAAAACAGGTCCTTCGAGTAATATAGCTTATACAGTATGCCCTTCAGCCCAAGCCGACCAAGATGCCTCATCTACGCTAGTCCCGTTTGCCTGTGTTTGGCCCATATCTCTCTAAATCTTTCCTATCCATGTACCTGTCCAAAGGTCATTTAAATATTGTTATTTTATCTACCTCCTCTGGCAGCTCGTTCCATATACCCACCACACTCTGATTGAAAAAGTTCCCCCTTGGGTTGCTATTAAACCTGGTCCCTTGTGAGAAAATAAATAGCTGAGCTGAATTGGAAGGCATGCAGGCAATGGGAGTGATGGAGTTTCTGCATGAATGGGTGAGAATGAATGGCTGAGGAAGCTCCTTCACGGTGCAATCACTTCTTTGGTTCAACGATTCTACTGGAATCCCTGCAATGATCAATATTCTGGTTGTATGGAATCCACTGATCTCACCCTCATCTTTCCGGTATTAACGCACTAATCAACACATGTCCATCGTCCAAGTCTCTAAATCCCTGAAAGTGGCAATGAAGTAGAGAGATTGGTAAAGAAGGCTTATGGTTCACGAGGTTAATTCCCGGGATGGCGGGACTGTCATATGTTGAAAGAATGGAGCGACTGAGCTTGTCTCCACTGGAATTTAGAAGGATGAGAGGATATCTTATTGAAATATATAAGATTATTAAGGGATTATTAAGACATGCTAGAGGCAGCAAACATGTTCCCAATGTTGGGGGAGTCCGGAACCAGGGGCCACCATTTAAGAATAATGGGTAGGCCATTTAGAACAGATATGAGGAAAAACTATTTCACCCAGAGAGTTGTGAATCTGTGGAATTCTCTGCCTCAGACAGCAATGGAGGCCGATTCTCTGGATGCTTTCAAGAGAGAGTTAGATAGAGCTCTTAAAGATAGCGGTCAAGGGATATGGGGAGAAGGCGGGAACGGGGTACTGATTGTGGATGATCAGCCATAATCACATTGAATGGCGGTGCTGGCTCGAAGGGTCGAATGGCCTACTCTTGCACCCATTGTCTATGTCTCTATGTATCTATGACTTGCCTTCATGGGTCGGGACATTGAATGTAAAGCATTAGGAAGTCATGCTGTAGGTTTAGATTTGGAGTATTGTGCGCCGTTCTAGTCAGCCCATTAAAGGAAGCATGGAGACTTTGGAGAGGGTGCAGAGGAGGTTAACCAGAATACTGCCTGGGGTATTGGCTCTAAAGAGAGGTTGGTCAGACTTGGATTGTTTTCTCTGCAGTGTCAGAGGCTGAGAGGGAGACATGATCGAACGTTATATAATTATGGGAGACTGAGGTAAGGCAGATAGTTAGATCCGATTTCCCAAGGTGGAAATGCCAAAGACTAGACAACATAGCTTTACGGTCGGAAGGGGAAAGTTAAAAGAAGATATGCGGGGAATTATTTTTACACAGAGGGTGGTGGGTTCCTAGAATGCACCGCCAGGAGTGGTGGTGGAAGCAGGTAGGATAGTGGCATTTAAGAATCCTTTAGATAGGCACATCAATATGCAGGGAAAATAGTGGAATATGGATCACATGCATTCAGGCAGCTGAGATTAGTTTAATTTGGCAGCATTGGGGCTGAAGGGCCTGTTCGTCTGCTCAATGGATATCACTGTCTGGAATAAAGTTGGTGACTCCATGCTGGTATTCAGGAGAAAACTGGAAGATAGAAAGGAATGATGATGAATTTTCTTGGAAGGATGGGCTGGAGAGCTGGGTTGGGCTCCCTCAACTTCATGTCTGAGATGTGCATGAACCTTCACCTGAAATAACGCTTTAACAATAAATGACTGTGGCAGTCCCATTCTGTTCAGCATCAGCACAGTGGCGCAGCGATAAAGCTGCTGCCTCACAGCGCCGGAGACCTTGAGAACAAATGCTGTCTGTACGGAGTTTATACGTTCTCCCTGTGACCATGTGGCAGTAGGTAGTGCGGCTGCCTCAAGGCCCCAGTGACCCGGGCTTGATCCTGATCTCAGGTGCTGTCTGTGTGGAGTTTGCAAGTTCTCCCTGTGACCATGTGGGATTCCTCCAGGTGCTCTGCTTTCCTCCCACATCCCAAAGAGATGCGGGTTTGTAGGTTAATTGGCCTTTGTAAATTGCCCCTAGTGTGTAGGGTGTGGTTGAGAAAGAGGGATAACATAGAATGTGGTCAGCGTGGAGTCGGTGAACTGAAGCCCACCACTATATGTCTAAACTAAAATAATTTTTATATTCACTTGACTCTATTGCAAGCCTGCAACACAGCTTAGTGCTCCCGATAGTCAAGCGAAGCAGCTTTATCCTCTCTTGAGAGGTGTTTAATGACCAGATGGAAAAAGCTTTAAGGAAGAATCTAAGTTGAACAACACGCCTGTTACCATAACAAAGATAATATTGTTTTATTATTGTATTTACCAGCCTGAATTTCATCTACAATATGGAACCCATTCGATATCAAATGTTCGGTTACTAATTAGTCGTGGAGCTAAACTTTCTCGCTAGCTCAATAACGAGCAATTAAATGATCTTGTCTAATGACTTCCATATTTCGGCGTGGAACACAGATGTTGTCAGTGCCCAGAACTGACGGATGAGTTCCCAGGAAATGATCCAATGGGCACATCAGCTGCTCAAAGCAAATATACTGGATTATTTAACCCTGGAAGGATCATGATCTGTTTTGATTTGACTCCAACATCATGCTCAGCACTGTAGCTTGTTCCCGCAGACTCTATACAGTGGTGAGTGAGCCATGTAAGTGTCTCCCATGAGAACTCACAGTGCTGGGGTTAGAGGGCACGAAGATGGCACTAAACCTTGGGGCAATTGGGACAGTTTCTTCCCAGCTGTTATCAGGCAACTGAACCGTCCTCTCACCAGCTAGAGAGCGGGTAGGAAAGAACTGCAGATGCTGGTTTAAATCGATGGTGGACATAAAATGCTGGATAACTAAGCTGGACAGGCAGCATCTCTGGAGAGAAGGAATGGGTGACATTTCGGGTCGAGACCCTTCTTCAGACTGATCAATGCAAAATGCTGGTGAAGGGTCGCGACCCGAAACGTCACCCATTCCTCCTCTCCAGAGATGCTGCCTGCCCAGCTTAGTTGCTCCAGCATTTTGTGTCTAACTAGAGAGCGTGTCTTGATCTCCCTTCTACCTCATTGTAGACCTTCAAACTATCTTTAATCAGACTTTATTGAACTTTATCTTGTACTAAATGTTATACTCTCCATCCTGTATCTGTACACTGTAGACGGCTTCATTGTAATCATGTATAGTCTTTTCGCTGACTGGACAGCACGCAACAAAAAGCTTTCACTCTACCTCGATACACGTGACAATAATAAATTGCACTAAAGCTTTGGAGATACAACATGGAAACAGGTCCTTTGTCTCACCGTGTACAAACCAACTATCAATCACTTGTTCACACCAGTTCTATTGTAGGGGTTCTGGTTCCCTTTACTCAACTTCGGGCCCAACTGCCTGAAAAAGGGGTTCCCCTAGGTTCTAGACCTCGGAATTATGGTGGGATATGATAAAAGGTTGACTTGACCAGAGCGTGCTGATGAGAGAAAACAGAAATCAAGACGGACTCAAAGCAAGTCTAAAATTTACAGGCTTTATTAAACAAATGAGAGATCGAATCTCACCAACGCTACATAATACGTGACTAAACTTATGCTTTAAACTAAGACTATGGGAGAAAATTATCGGGCACGTCGTAAAACTTATTTTACACAATTTCACTTGCAAGTACAGTACACCACCTTTCCCCTTCTTCTCTCAACCTTTATCCTATTTCCGGGAACTTCACCAGGTCGTCTGGGGTACTTACAGCTAGGTTGATGCAGGCTCACGAGCCGTCCAGCAGAGCAGAAAGAGAGCGAGTTCTGGCTTGACTCCTGCTTTTTATACCTGAGTTTCTCCCTTGAAACCCCCCCAGGTGGTCCTCTGGACAAAAGGGTCTTTTGATGATTCCCAGTTTCGATCTGGTATGAGCAATAGGCATCCGATGATAAGGGGTTTGCTGATGTCATGATCCCTCAGCCTGATCGTTATCCCATCGTCTGGATGGGCTCCTGTTGTCCTGATGGATGAGCCATTCACGATGGTGATAGAGGTTGCTGGGCTGTTTACCCCCATCTGCTGGGCTCTTTTCCTTCCTTTGTGTATTCCAAGATAATGTCATTATCTCCGTCTCAGCCTTTCCTGCTCACACCATTAGCATAGTGGTGTAATGCCCAGGCCCACAGACAGGTTCAAAACTGGTTCTTCCTTTGTGGATTGGGTTTTTTTCCGTTGCAGTCAGCATGTCTGTTTTAAAAATGTCCATGGTCCTCATCCCCGAGTTCTTCCATAATCTGAGGATTTGCCTCAATAACTTACACTATGTCATCACACTGTCACATGTGTGTATATATTTATAGAATGGTATATGGACACACTGATCTGTTTTGTAGTCAACGCCTACTATGTTCTGTTGTGCTGAAACATAGCAAGAATGTCATTGTCCTATCAGGGACACATGACAATAAACTCACTTGAACTTGAATTGAACATCCGCTCCCTACACACTAAGTAAAATTTACAGAGGCCAATTAACCTACCAACCTGCATGTCCTTGGAATGTGGAAGGAAATCGGAGCACCCAAAGGAAACCCACATGGTCACTGGGCGAACGTGCAAACTCCACTCAGAAATAAACTAAAGTAATAAATAACCAATAATTATTTAGCAAATAAGTTAGTTAATAATAAAGTGGCACAGTGACACAGCTGGTTGAACAGAAAAGTCCATTAAACATGAATCTTTCAGCATCAAGGACAATATCGGGCAATGACTCTTGATGAAAGACGTGACTTAAAAAAGTCACCAGTCTCGTACATTCATATGTCTCAGTCCCCCAGAGTGCAATCCCAGCAGTTATCAAGTACATATAAAGTCTGAAGAAGGGGCTCGACCCGAAACGTTACCCTTTTCTCCAGAGATGCTGCCTGACCCGCTGAGTTACTCCAGCTTTTTGTGCCTATCTTCAGCTTAAACCAGCATCTGCAGTTGTTTTCATATCTGTCGTGCTGCTGCAAGGAAGAATTTCATTGTACCGTTTCGGGGCGTGTGACAATACGCACCTTTTGATATCGGTGAGGTACCGGTTCAATGAAACATCTCACATGCAGGAGCATCACAGGCACATAGACTCTTAGATGGGGCATTTTGGTCAGCATGGACGAGTTAGGCCGAAGGGCCTGTTTCCATGCTGTAGGCTCTATGACTATTTGACTCAAAAAACAAATTATACACACGTTACATATAAAATTTTAAAAGAAGATAGACCCTGAAAATAAAAGACATTGGTGCAAAAACATACTTGGAAAAAACAAGTCTGTAGTAGTGCAAGAGGTGGTCCATTAAGTTATACTCTCCAGGTTTCAAGTTGTCCTTAGCTCATGTGAATTATCCGTGGAGATATCTTTTACGAGGTTAAATATGTTACACAACTGCATGTAGATGTGTTGATTGAAATACTACTTTATACTTTTCCAGATTTTACTGTCCGTAGCATATTACTGTGATTTTGTGAATATTTTTGTTTTAAACGATGAAGCATCTGAAGCTCTCAGTAACACTAATGCTTGACACCATATTGACTAGACTCGTGTCAATGGACAGTAATCCAGGAAAGAGTGCTTAAAGGCACTCTTGCGGGTAACACAAAGCTGGGTGGCAGTGTGAGCTGTGATGAGGATGCTATGAGGCTGCAGGGTGACTTGGATAGGTTGGGTGAGTGGGCAGATGCATGGCAGATGCAGTATAACGTGGATAAATGTGAGGTTATCCACTTTGGTGGCAAGAACAGGAAGATAGATTATTATCCGAATAGTGTCAGATGAGGAAAAGGGGAGGTGCAAAGAGACCTGGGTGTGCTTGTACATCACTCACTGAAAGTAAGCATGCAGGCACAGAAGGCAGTGAAGAAAGCCAATGGCATGTTGGCCTTCATTGTGAGAAGATTTGAGTTTAGGAGCAAGGAAGTCCTACTGCAGTTGTATAGGGCTCTGGTGAGACCGCACCTGGAGTATTGAGTGCAATTTTGGTCTCCTAATTTGAGGAAGGACATTATTGCTATTGAAGGGGTGCAGCATTATTGCTATTGAGGGGGTGCAGTTGTCAATCTGTGGAATTCACTGCCACAGAAGGCAGTGGAGGCCAATTCACTCGATGTTTTCAAGAGAGAGTTAGATTTAGCTCTTAGGGCTAAAGAAATCAAGGGATATGGGGAAAAAGCAGGGATGGGGTACTGATTTTAGATGGTCAGTCATGATCATATTGAATGGCGGTGCTGACTCAAAGGGCCGAATGGCCAACTCCTGCACCTATTTTTTCATGTTTCTATGCTTCTAGGCCTCATGAGATTATGAAATCAGTTAAAATTGTTGCGGCGATCTGGTAACCTCATCTGGGTTACTGATGTTCCTTGGAAATGAATTCCTTTAGTTGAGGTTAGTTTAGTTTTGAGATAAAGCGTGGAATCAGGCCCTTCGGCCCACCGAATCCGCGTTGACCAGCGATCCCCGCACACTAATATTATGCTATATACTGGAGACAAATTTTACAATTTTCCCAAGCCTATTACCCTACAAACTTGTACGCCTTTGGAGTGTGGGAGGAAACCGGAGCACCCAGGGCACCAGGAGAAAACTAACGCACGGGAAGATCGTACAAACTCCGTACAGACAGCACCCGTAGTCAGGATTGAACCTGGATCTCTGGCGCTGTAAGGCAGCAACTCTACCGCTGCGCCACCGTGTCACTACCTTCTGTGGGCTTCAAGTTCAGTCTCACTCTAGTCCCACACCAGCACCAGTGGTGCTCTTTACCTGCGCTCTGAAAAGCTCTGGCAAAACTGGCAGGTGTACCGAGCTGGTAGAGATGCTGATTCACAGCGCCAGAGACCTAGGTTTGATCCTGACCTTGGGTGCTGTCTGCGTGGAGTTTGCACGATCTCCAAGTGACCTCACTGTCTTCTTCCAGGTGTTCTGGTTTCCTCCCACATCCCAAAGTCGTGTGGGTTTGTAGGTTAATTGACCAGTATAAATTGTCCCTAGTGTGTAGGGAGTGGTTGCAAAAGTAGGATAACATAGAGCTAGTGTGAATGGGTGATCGGCGTGGACTCGGTGGGCTGAGGGGCCTGTTCGCATGCTGTACTGTCAATTAATCAATCAATAAATGATAAATATAATAAATAATAAATACAACCACGGTAAATACACAGAGAACTGACTAGCCTAACATTTTGTACATTTCTCTGCCACTTTAATATTTATCATCCAGCATTTATTGGGTGAGAGTGAAAAACATTCTTCTGATGGAACGCAGAACATCTCATTGTCCAATTGTTGGCTGCATCCAGCTTTCACACCTCAGCCCAGATGGGTTGATGAGACTCGGGGGGTCTTGCAGATGTGAAACCCCCAGACCTGATTGACAAACAGTGTTGAAATCTATCAATACCGAAGACAAAAGACAATGCAGATGCTGGAAGCTAGAACAAACACAGAAAGCTGGAGGAACTCAATGGGTCCATCAGAATTTCTGGATGCAAGAGCTGTAAGTCAACGTGTCGGATCGAGACTTTCTATCGGAACTTTCTCTCCATAAATTATGAACTGTCTCTGGCCCATAACCAATGGATATGAGGAGCCACAATTCAATGTCAATGGGGACTGTAATGTCTTCCTTAGGACCTTGTTGTGACTAGCACAATGAATACACGTCCGACATTTTGTAGGAAAGGTTTAATCTGCTTTCAACTGAAACTTCCAGAAGGTCACTTGACCTCAGTCACGAGGCACAGGTACATTTGCCAGCTTCTGCTTTTGTCCTCAAGGGACATTGGCATTTACATTACATATTACATTACATATACATCACAGGGACTTTTGCATGCAAAACTCCCATTCACAATCAGCCCTGGATTAAATGGATTGAAAATATATTGAAGTTTATTGAAAGAATCAAGTTGTACAGAGGAAGAGTTCAATCAATCCACTATCATTCTTCTTACAGTCTGTCCCATTTTACTTGCATTGTCACCACCACTTTCACCATAGGGAGAAATTACTTAGTGTCATGGAGGCAGATTGATTCATAGAATCCTACAGCACCCTTTGGCCCATCTCATCCATACCGCTCAATATGTCCCATCTAAGCTAATCCCATTTGCCTGTGTTTGGCACATATCCCTCCACCATCTTTCTTTTCCATGTACCCGTCCAAATGTATTTTAAACATAGTAATTGTATCTGCCTCCACCACTTCTTCTGGCAGCTTGTTCCATTTACTCACCAGCTTTGGTGTGAAAAACGTGCCCCTCGGATCCTTTAAATCTTTTCCCTCTTCCCTTAAACACAACCCTTCTAGTTTCAGACTCCCCTACCTTGAGAAACAGTTTGTGGCTATTCAACTTATCTATTCCCCTCATGATTTTATAAACCTCTGGCATCCCTCAGCCTCCTTTGCTCCAAGGAAAAATGTCCCAGCCTAACCAATCTCTCCTCATAACTCTAGCCCTCTAGACCACACGACATTCTTGTGAATCTTTTCTGCACCCTCTCTAGCTTAACCAATGCCTAGAAAGTATATTTCACAACCTGTGGACATGCCAAATGCATTACAGCCAACTAATTATCTTTCTGTGCATATCATAGAAACTAATTATCCCACAGAGATAGCAAGATGGCATCAATTAGGCAATTTATTTCATTAGTGTTGTTTGACAGACTCTGCCAGTTGTTTGACAGATTTTTTCACAAAGCTCACCAATGTCGTTCTGACCCACCCATATAGGCAGATTCAGCTTTAATTTAACTTCCCACTCGGAAAAGTGCTCTTCATTTAGGTTTATTATTGTCGCGTGTACCGAGGTACAGTGAAAAGATTGGCTTGCATGCTAACTAATCAGATCTGATAGGATATACATAAATAAAATCAGTTCAAACTAAAGTACTTTACCGGGACTTTACCTTGTCTACTCATCTGGACGCCCGCAGCGACGGCTGCGGAGGGTTGAGGTCACGACCACGGGGGAAAATGGAGGAGGACTGGCCAAATTTTGTGCCTTCCACCACAGTGATGAATACTGTGGTGGATGTTTGTATTAAATGTTTATTGTGTTTTTGTGTGTTCTTTATCATTGTACCGCTGCTGGCAAATTCATTTCACTTGCACTTTATGTGCAAGTGACGAATAAAACTGATATTGATTGATTGATATTGATATTGATATTGAAGCAAAGGGTAAGATATGACCATTAGACATAGAAGCAGTATTAGGCCATTCAGCCTGTCGAGTCTCCTCTGCCATTCAATCATGGCTGATCTATTTTTTCCTCTCAACTCCACTCCCCCACCTTCTCCCCGTAACCTTTGACACCCTTACTAATTAAGAATCTATCAATCTCTGCTTTAAAAATACCAAATGACTTGTCCACTACAGCCGTCTGTGGGAATGAATTCCACAGATTCACCACGTTCTGTCTAAAGAAGTTACAGAGAGCAGAATAATGTTCTCAGCATTGTATGGACAAAGTCCAATGTCCTCAATGGGGTAGAGGTAAATCAAACAGTACCCTAGCTTATGGAGAACCCTAGCTTATAGGAGACAATGGCATTGGATTTAAAGAAAGGGTACATCAGCGTGCCAATATCCCAGAAATCCAAAGCAAAAATAGCTACAGAGAAAATCCAGGTTAAACAAAGATTGTTGGTGTGGTTGAAATTATGGCGGTTGAAATACTTGTTAAGCATTGCTGATCTCTCTGAGGGTGGTGTAAATAGAGGGAGATGGAAACATGAAGACATACGTCATGGACCAGGCCTTTCAGCCCACCGAGACCTCACTAAGCACCAACTTACAATAAACATTCATGAATCCTCCCCACACTACCATTTATATCCCTGAGAATCTACCGTTCTTGCCAGATGCAAACATACAGGGGCTAATTAACTCACCAACCAGCACCACTCTAGGATGTGGAACGAAACCGAAGCACCCGGAAGAAATACATCACAGGGAGAACGTGCAAACTACACACGGACAGCACCATGGGTCTGAATTGAGCCCTGGTCTCTCCCACTGTGGCTCTACTAGTTGCACCACTGTGGTGCCATTTCTCAAGGTAGGGGAGTCTGAAACTAGAAGGTGTGTGTCATCGTGAATGAAGTTAGAAGAGAAAAGAAGGGTTTCGACCCTAAACGTTGCCTATTTCCTTCGCTCCATAGATGCTGCCTCACCCGCTGAGTTCCTCCAGCACTTTTCTCTACCAGAGAAAAAGACATCTTGACTTTCTACTCAATAACTGTCAGACTCTACTAAAGCCACAAAGATTCTGTCTCTCAGCTTGTACAGAGCTGCCACTTAATATTCTGCATTGTTTTAAACTCCACTTATAAGCTTCCTGCATCTGTGCCTGAGGTAATGAGAAATTATGATAATATGTTGACCATTCAAAATGTAATGCAAACAGTATACATAACTTGTTAATGGAGCTGTCACCTCTAATCGCTTTGCCTAAACAGGACCCATATTAGAAACTCTGACCTATTAAGTTGTCATTTTCTCAGCTTATACTTTGCCTTAAAACATTTCAAGGTTAAACAATAGTTTATTTTTCCAACAGTACCAGAGGTCAAACTTCCGTAACAGCAAATGATCTTGAGTTCTGACAAATGTTACGGATTCTTCTTCATTCATCGAATCTGAAACAGTTCCTGGATTACGTAGCACAGCAATCAGGAACCAAATAATTTAACTATACTGATTATTTCTGTGAAAGATGATTAAGATTAATCAGAAACGTAATACTCTTGGCAAGAATTGGTTTCTCAGACTGTAGATTCTAGGATTGGATGTCATAGTCTCAGTGCTGTCAAGTCATGTCAAATCCTGCAACCTTTCAGGTGAAGCAGAGGTTCACTTGCACCTCCTCCAACCTCATCTACTGTACCTGTTGTTTTCTGTGTGGGCTTCTACATATCAGCGACACCAAGTGCAGACTGAGCGATCGGTTCGCTGAACACCTTCACTCAGCCTGCCTTGGCCTCCGGAATCTCCTCGTTGTCAAACATTTTAACTCCCCTTCCCATTTCCACACTGACCTTTCTGTCCTGGGCCTCCTCCACTGCCAGAGTGAGGCCACACGCAAATTGGAAGAAGGGCGGCTCATATTTCGCTTGGGCAGCTTACAACCCAACGGTATGAATATTGATTTCTCTAATTTTAAGTAACCCTTGCATTCCCTCTATCTCTCCGCCCCTCCCCCATCCCAATTGCCCTGCTAGTTCCACTGTTTGCATCCATATATTCTTTGGTTATTACCTCTTCCATGGCCTACAATGAACCATTGTGGGCTCCACCTTTCCTTGGTTATCAGTGTCAGCTCTGATTTGTTCTGAACCTTTTCATACCTCTAGTTTCTCTTTCCCCTGAGTCTGAAGAAGGGTCTCGACCTGAAGCTTCTTCTATTCCTTTTCTCCAGAGATGCGGACTGACCCGCTGAGTTACACCAACTTTTTGTGTCTATCTTCATGTCAAGTCAAGATGAGTTTATTGTCATCTGCACAGGTACAATGGGGTACCGGTACAATGAAAAAGTTGCTCGCAGCAGCATCACAGGCACCTAGACTCAGACATATACAAACACATTAATCATATACATTCTGAAAGACAGTAAAAATAAGGAAAAAAACTAGTGCAAAACACATTTAGAAAAACAAGTCTGTGGTAATACAAGAGGTAGGATTACAGTTATGCAGGTCGATTCAAGAAAGTACCTGATCCTGAACCTGGTGGTGTGGGACTTCAGGCTTCTGTACCTCCTGCCCGATGGTAGCAGTGAGAAGAGGGCACAGCCCGAATGGTGGGAATCCTTCATCCTTGATGATAGATGTCACCTTCTGGCGGGATGGTGCTGCGATGGCAGCCTCGCCTACAGTCTGTCTGTCCTTTTCGTTTTTGTTGTTATTTTTAGTGTGTTTAAAAAGTATGTGTTAATGTTCTCTGGTTTGTTTTATGTCGGGGGTGTGTGGGGGTGAGGGGTGGGTGGTAAAATTTATTTTCAATCTCTTACCTTGCCGGAGATGTGATTGTTTTGTCAGATCGTATCTCCGGTTGCTCTGCGGTCTTAAACTCTTTAAACCTCCAAGAAAGTAGAGGCACATTGGTGCGTGTTCATTGTGATTACATCCACACGCTGGGCCCAGGACAAGTCATCTGAGATGTTTGAAGCTGCCAACGCTCTCCACTGCGGGCAGAGCTATGAAAACCGGATCACGATCTCCTGACTTCACCATGCTGAAGTCAATGTTTAGTTCCCGGGCTTTGTTGATGCTGAATGAGAAGTTGTTGCTGCACTGCTAAACCAGGTGTTCCGTCTCATTCTGCACACTGACTCATCACCACCGGTCATTTGGCCAACAACAGTCAAGTCATCAGCAAATTTGTAGCTAGCACTGGAGCTGTGCATAGTTGAAGGTGTTAAGACAGTAGAGCAGGGTTGCTAAGCATGCAGGCATGAGGTGCACCCGTGTGGGTGGTCTGTGAGGAAGAGCTGTTTTCATCGATCCGCACTGCTTGAAGTCCGCCAGTGAGGAAGTCAAGGATCCAGTTGCGAAGAGAGGCGCAGAGGCCTGGGTCTTGGAGCTTGATGATGAATTTGAAAGGGATGATTGAGATGGACGCTGAGCGTTAGTCAATGAACAATAGCTGTTAGTAGCGGAGTGGAGAGCCAGTGATATAGCTCCCGTTGTTGGCCTGTTATGGCATTGTGGCCTAGTACAGCAATTCCAATGTACAGGAACACAAAAGGAAGCAGGGAGTGGATGGACTCAGCCAAGTCCTGCACAGACACAGCCCTCCTCACCATCAAAAAAGCACCAAGACGAACTGTTACGGCGATAGAGATATTGAAGTTGATATTGAAGGGCGACACAGTGCGCAGCGGTAGAATTGCTGCCTTACAGCACCAGAGACCTAGGTTAGATCCTGACTACAGGTGCTGTCTAAATGGAGTTTGTATGTTCTCCCTGTGACCCCATGGGTTTTCTCCAGGTGCTCCAGTTTCCTCCCACATTCGAAAGACGTGCAGGCTTTTAAGTTAATTGGCTTCAGGAAGATTGTAAATTGTCCCTAGTGTGTACGACTGTGCCAGTGTATGGGGCGATCACTGGTCGGCGTGGACTCGGTGGGGCAAAGAGTCCGTTTCCGTGCTGTATCTCTAAAATGTAAAGTGGATTCAGGTCATTTCTGAAGCAGGAGTTGATTTGCTCCATAACCAACAACTTGAAACATTTCCTTACAGTGCATGTAAGTGCTACTGGATGGATGGTAGTCATTGAGGCAGGTCACAATCCTGTTCTTGGGCACAGATACGAAAATGGGTTGGCCATGCGAATGAGGGGAAACTTCTCTAATCAGGGATCGGGAATCTCTGGAATTCATCACTTCAGAGGGCCTTGGATGCTCAGTAAATTATACATTCCAAAACAAAACAGAGACATTGAGTCACTAGGGGATTCATTTACACCAGGAGTGAGAGTAGACAAGTTAAGGGTTGAGGATTCTTATTGGATGGCAAGGCAGGCTTTGTTGCCATTGAATACACCAACTTCTGATTGGCCAACTTATGCTTCTATTTCTTATGTTCCTACGTTAAGTCGATTTGTATTGCTTAGTTACTGACCAGTAAAGACTTCTTCACATTTTCCACAGTTCAATTCTAAACTCAAGGAAAAGTCATTAAACCAAGTATGACAAATCTTTTCATGTTATTCTCTCGATCCCATGGTTTTTCACTCCCCACAGAATGGGCACTAAAATTTGAAATATCTTGAGTGAAAGAGTCCTGCTAATGAGGCAGATTTTTCCATTCAGTGTCCTGCACAGTGTGAGCCACAATCTCGATTACAACACACATTTCGGGCAGACAGTATGTGATTAATGATGTGGGATGTTATCCATGACTTTGTTTTGTGATCGATTCAATGTGTGTTCCCATTCAGGTCATCTCATTTTGCGTTAAGATAAATAAGAACCCAAAATTGGTGCCAGGTTAAATTTGCTCGTGTATCAAGAAGGACTTTTCGAAGTGTTGAGGAAATTTGCTCACATTGCAGTTACATGATTAGATTAGTATTACATGACTTGGAAGCATGATCCAGGATCAAAAGTTCAAATCCAATTTAGGTTAATACTAAATTCAACTAATTAATTATTCTTGGTGTCAGTAAAACTGGCTGTGAACAACTTGGCCAGTTTGGGCTCTCTGTTTCCTGACCCATTTTTGATGCTCAGTTCCCTTTTGGAAAGCCCCACCATACCCTAAGGCCAACGGCAATGAGGATGCCAAATCATCACAGGGCCCCATATCCATTAATGAATATAAACAGAGCAAGCTATATCAGGAATGTCAATTCCCAACCACCATGAAAATCAGCTCCCTCTCTCTTTCCTGTGCCCCCCAATCCATTTCTCCCACCATCCCCACCCCTGTAACCCACCTCCCCCCCACTCGCTTTCCTGTGCCCCCCAATCCATTTCTCCCACCATCCCCACCCCTATATCTCCCCCACTCGCTTTATTCTCACTCCTTGTCTCTCCTTATCTGATACCCTTTTGTCTCCTTTTCATCCCTAGCCTTTGTCCACTCATCTTCAGTCAACAACACCCCCCCATCCCACCCGTATCTACATACCAACCAGACATTGTCCTACCCCACCTCTCCCCTCCAGTTTCTTTATCCCCACCCTTACTACAATCAGTCTGAAGAAGGGTCCCAACACAAAACATTGCCTGTACTCTCCCTCCACAGATGCTGCCTGACCCGTTGAATTCCTCCGGCACTTTGTGTTTAGATGAAACGGTTTAATGGACTTCCAGTCTAGTTAGGTGATGTGATAAGAAAAGCTGGAAGCATCTTGCCTGGATGAAGGATATGTTTTCCTTCTCTCATTGTGACATGGTAACATTTCCTTTTTTTAAATATTGCTTTGTATCGATGAGCAGTGAAAGGTTCAAGGTGAACCCCAGTCTGTGCTGAATTAATTGATTACATGATACTAATGCTTTAGATTTAGCCAATGTAGTACACATAACATTGGCAGTAAGCAAGAATTATGTATTGACCAGTTGCTTTTTGTATTGTCGTGTACACTGAGATTCAGTAAAAAAACTTTCTTGACATACTATTCAATGAAACCAAACCATACTATACATAAGTATTACAGCAAAATCTTAATCAGTTGGGCAAGTGGCAAGTGAATGGCAAGGCCGTGGTGGAGCAGAGGGATTTATTAATGCTGGTACATACTGTAGTTCATTGAAAATAGCATCACAGGTAGTCAAGAAAGCTTTCAGCACTTTGGCCTTCATCAGTCAGGGCACTGAGTATAGAAGTTGGGATGTTATGTTGCAATTGTGCAAGACGTTGGTGAGGCCACATTTGGAGTATTGCGTTGAGCTTTGGTCATCCTGTTATAGGTGTGATGGACTAAGTTGCATTCGCAACACTCTGCATTTTCACCCTGAGCTATTGCAGATTACAGTTATAGCAAATTCTGGAGACCTTCTTCCAACAGATGACAAGCTGAGCTTCTCATCTCTCACATGTACCAGTCTACACATTTTTCAGGCAAAGTGCTAAGACTGCTCTGATCTCACAAGCTGCAAAGTTGTGTCAAAATCTCTTAAACGTCACTATTGTATGCCTCCACCACCAACCCCCAGCAATGCGTTCCAGGCACTCACCATCCTGTATGTAAACAAACCTACCCCGCACATCTCCTTTAAACTTTGTCCTCCTTACCCTAAACCTATGCCCTCCAGTATTTGATATTTCCATCCTGGGAAAAAGGTTCTGACGGTCTACACTATCTATGCTTCTCATAATTTTATATACTTTTATCAGGTCTCCCCTCAATGTCCAGCGTTCCAGTGGACGCAACCCAAGTTTGATGTCCCCCAATGCTTCTTCAAGCCATTTACAAATGTCAATGAAGTCTTATGCTGTTGATTGTAAGGCAAAAGCAGTAAGGCCAAAGGGAATGGCAAACAGACCCGCAACACTGAAAATAAAGGTAAACCTCGAAGAGAGATGAGAAAAACTCACCAAGGCCTATCAACGACAGAAGGAACTGACTTAAGGGAGTTGAAATTCATGGACTGCATTGAAAAAGGCAGGTGTGAAAACAGATGGAATTTGTGGTTTATAGAATACCAGATCATTACAAAAAAAAAGAAGCCTAAAAGTTTAGTAACAACTGGAAACTAAGGGGTTGGAGGCTCCAAAAGCCAGCAGATTTGGAAAAAATACATAAACAAAGAAATGGAGAAGCAAACGGGGGAGCAGAGGGCCAATAACTAATTTAATGCTGACATGATGATCCCTTTATGCAGAGACCATGAATACAGGGCCTGGAATTGTTTCTGACAGAAAATTAGAGAGCAGAGGCTGGGAGCATTAACCACAGACTCGCGGGGACTGAGCGAAAGTTAAGAAGGGTATTTAGAATTAATTTCTCAATGTCGTTTATAAAACTATTATTTTTTATTTA
Source organism: Malacoraja senta (assembly GCA_038087875.1). Lineage (NCBI taxonomy): Eukaryota > Metazoa > Chordata > Chondrichthyes > Rajiformes > Rajidae > Malacoraja > Malacoraja senta. The sequence continues at coordinate 20,441,565 of CM075988.1, forward strand.
AAACAATAAAAATGAAATGACGCAGGCTCATGATATGATATCCATGTACATGAGGGTAGACTCTTCCTTCTTAAAAACAGTAAGTCCCACATCAGACGTAAGTTTGTGAAAACAGAGTAGACACAAGAAATTGTTGAAGCTGGTTTGGAAAAAAGGACACAAAGTGCCTGCTGTAACTCAGCTGAGTAACTCAGTAACTCAGCAGGTCAGGCAGCATCTATTGAGAACATGGGTTGGTGATGTTTTGGGTCACGACCTTCTTCAGACTCATGTGATCCTCAGAGTAAGTATGTGACCTTCCTCATAGTGTGTGATCGAGGCTGACACGTTTGTAGCCATTTCCTGAAGGTGCAACTTTCAGATGAGACAATATACCAACATCTCTCTGACCACTTTCAACATAGCATGAGCTCAGATAGAACATAGAACAGCACAGCACATGAACTGGTCCCATCAGTCCACAGCATCTGTGCCAAATATGATGCCAAGATCAACTAATCCTATCTGCCTGTCGGTGATCCCTATTCCACCACTCTCTGCATATAGAAACATAGAAACATAGAAAATAAGTGCAGGAATAGGCCATTCGGCCCTTCGAGCCTGCACCGCCATTCAATATGATCATGGCTGATCATCCAACTCAGTATCCTGTACCTGCTTTCTCTCCATACCCCCTGATCCCTTTAGCCACAAGGGCCACATTTAACTCTCTCTTAAATATAGCCAATGAACTGGCCTCAACTACATTCTGTGGCAGAGAATTCCAGTGATTCACCACTCTCTGTGTAAAAAATGTTTTGGCCCTTCGAGCCAGCACCGCCATTTAATGTGATCATGACCGTTCCTGCCTTCTCCCCATATCCCCTGACTCCGCTATTTTAAGAGCCCTATCTAGCTCTCTCTTGAAAGCATCGCGAGAACCTGCCTCCACCGCCCTCTGAGGCAGAGAATTCCACAGACTCACAACTCTCTGTGAGAAAAAGTGTTTCCTCGTATCCGTTCTAAATGGCTTACCCCTTATTCTTAAACTGTGGCCCCTGGTTCTGGACTCCCCCAACATCGGGAACATGTTTCCTGCCTCTAGTGTGTCCAAGCCCTTAACAATCTTATATGTTTCAATGAGATTCCCTCTCATCCTTCTAAACTCCAGAGTGTACAAGCCCAGCTGCTCCATTCTCTCAGCATATGACAGTCCCGCCATCCCGGGAATTAACCTTGTAAACCTACGCTGCACTCCCTCAATAGCAAGAATGCCCATCCTCAAATTAGGGGACCAAAACTGCACACAATACTGCAGGTGTGGTCTCACTAGGGCTCTGTACAACTGCAGAAGGACCTCTTTGCTCCTATATTCGATTCCTCTTGTTATAAAGGCCAACATGCCATTCGCTTTCTTCACTGCCTGCTGTACCTGCATGCTTACTTTCATAGACTGATGTACAAGGACCCCCAGATCCCATTGTACTTCCCCTTTTCCCAACTTGACGCCATTTAGATAGTAATCTGAATTGAAGGGGGAGTAGTGCAGTGCACCCTCCTCCTGCCCCTGTGTTTGTGAAAAGAGTTCTCCTCCGCTCTCAGCCATCACGGCCGACTCTGCTGCGATTAGAAACACAAGTTCATAAGTCATTGGAGCAGAATTAGGCCATTCAGCCCATCAAGTCTACTCCACCATCCAATCATGGCCAATCATCTATCTTTCCCTCTCAACCCCCTTCTCCTACCTTCCCCCCGTAACCCCCGACACCCGTCCTAATCACAAATCTGACAATCTCCACTTTAAAAAAATCAGCTTTAAAAGGATAGAAACATAGAAACATAGAAAATAGGTGCAGGAGTAGGCCATTCAGCCCTTCGAGCCTGCACCGCCATTCAATATGATCATGGCTGATCATCCAACTCAGTATCCTGTACCTGCCTTCTCTCCATACCCCCTGATCCCTTTAGCCACAAGGGCCACATCTAACTCCCTCTTAAATGTAGCCAATGAACTGGCCTCAACTACCTTCTGTGGCAGAGAATTCCAGAGATTCACCACTCTCTGTGTGAAAAATGTTTTCCTCATCTCGGTCCTAAAAGATTTCCCCCTTATCCTTAAACTGTGACCCCTTGTTCTGGACTTCCCCAACATCGGGAACAATCTTCCTGCATCTAGCCTGTCCAACCCCTTAAGAATTTTGTAAATTTCTATAAGATCACCCCTCAATCTTCTAAATTCTAGCGAGTACAAACCGAGTCTATCCAGTCTTTCTTCATATGAAAGTCCTGACATCCCAGGAATCAGTCTGGTGAACCTTCTCTGTACTCCCTCTATGGCAAGAATGTCTTTCCTCAGATTAGGAGACCAAAACTGTACGCAATACTCCAGGTGTGGTCTCACCAAGACCCTGTACAACTGCAGTAGAACCTCCCTGCTCCTATACTCAAATCCTTTTGCTATGAATGCTAACATACCATTCGCCTTCTTCACTGCCTGCTGCACCTGCATGCCTACTTTTAATGACTGCTGTACCACGACACCCAGGTCTCGTTGCATCTCCCCTTTTCCTAATCGGCCACCATTCAGATAATAGTCTACTTTCCTGTTTTTGCCACGAAAGTGGATAACCTCACATTTATCCACATTATACTGCATCTGCCATGCATTTGCCCACTCACCCAGCCTATCCAAGTCACCTTGCAGCCTCCGAGCATCCTCCTCACAGCTAACACTGCCCCCCAGCTTCGTGTCATCCGCAAACTTGGAGATGTTGCATTCAATTCCCTCGTCCAAATCATTAATATATATTGTAAATAGCTGGGGTCCCAGCACTGAGCCTTGCGGTACCCCACTAGTCACTGCCTGCCATTGTGAAAAGGACCCGTTTACTCCTACTCTTTGCTTCCTGTCTGCCAGCCAGTTCTCTATCCACATCAATACTGAACCCCCAATACCGTGTCCTTTAAGTTTGTATACACATCTCTTATGTGGGACCTTGTCGAAAGCCTTCTGAAAGTCCAGATATAACACATCCACTGGTTCTCCCTTATCCACTCTACTAGTTACATCCTCGAAAAATTCTATAAGATTCGTCAAATATGATTTACCTTTCATAAATCCATGCTGACTTTGTCCAATGATTTCACCATTTTCCAAATGTGCTGCTATCCCATCTTTAATAACTGGTCTGTAATTCCCCGTTTTCTCTCTCCCTCCCTTTTTAAAAAGTGGAGTTACATTAGCTACCCTCCAAACCTCAGGAACTACTCCAGAATCTAAAGAGTTTTGAAAAATTATCACTAATGCATCCACTATTTCTGGGGCTACTTCCTTAAGTACTCTGGGATGCAGGCTATCTGGCCCTGGGGATTTATCGGCCTTTAATCCATTCAATTTACCTAACACCACTTCCCGGCTAACCGGGATTTCACTCAGTTCCTCCATCTCATTTGACCCCCGGTCCCCTGCTATTTCCGGCAGATTAATTAAGTCTTCCTTAGTGAAGACAGAAACAAAGTAGTTATTCAATTGGTCTGCCATGTCTTTGTTCCCCATGATCAATTCACCTGTTTCTGACTGCAAGGGACCTACATTTGTTTTAACTAATCTTTTTCTCTTCACATATCTATAAACATTTTGCAGTCAGTTTTTATGTTCCCTGCCAGTTTTCTTTCATAATCCATTTTCCCTTTCCTAATTAAACCCTTTGTCATCCTCTGCTGGACTCTGAATTTCTCCCAGTCCTCTGGTAGGCTGCTTTTTCTGGCTAATTTGTATGCTTCATCTTTTGTTTTGATACTATCCCTGATTTCCCTTGTTATTCACGGATGCATTACCTTCCCTGATTTATTCTTTTGCCAAACTGGGATGAACAATTGTTGTAGTTCATCCATGCAGCCTTTAAATGCCTTCCATTACATATCCACCGTCAACCCTTTAAGAATCAATTGCCAGTCTATCTTGGCCAATTCACGTGTCATACCCTCAAAGTTACCTTTCTTTAAGTTCAGAACCCTTGTTTCTGAATTAATTATGTCACTCTCCATCCTAATGAAGAACTCAACCATATTATGGTCACTCTTGCCCAAGGGGCCACGCACAACAAGACTGCTAACTAACCCTTCCTCATTACTCAATACCCAGTCTAGAATAGCCTGCTCTCTCGTTGGTTCCTCTACATGTTGATTTAGAAAACTATCCCGCATACATTTCAAGAAATCCTCTTCCTCAGCACCCCTGCCAATTTGATTCACCCAATCTATATGTAGATTGAAGTCACACATTGTAACTGTTTTACCTTTGTTGCACGCATTTCTAATTTCCTGTTTGATGCCATCCCCAACTCCACTACTACTGTTAGGTGGCCTGTACACAACTCCCACTAGTGTTTTCTGCCCCTTAGTGTTTCGCAGCTCTACCCATATCGATTCCACATCCTCCAAGCTAATGTTCTTCCTTTCTATTGCGTTAATCTCCTCTCTAACCAGCAACGCTACCCCACCTCCTTTACCTTTCTGTCTATCCCTCCTGAATATTGAATATCACTGGATGTTCAGCTCCCAGCCTTGGTCACCCTGGAGCCATGTCTCCGTGATCCCAACTATATCATAGTCATTAATAGCTATCTGCACATTCAACTCATCCACCTTATTACGAATGCTCCTTGCATTGAGACACAAAGCCTTCAGGCTTGTTTTTACAACACTCTTACCCCTTATACAATTATGTATAAGGGGTATCTGCAATCTGCAATTATGTATAAGGGATATCTGCAATCTAATTGACACAGCGCCTCACAGCGGCAGAGACCCGGGTTCGATCCTGATTATGTGTGTTGTCTGTACGGAGTTTGTACATTCTCCCCGTGACTACATCGGTATTCCCCGGGAGCTCCGGTTTCTACCCACACTCTAAAGATGTACACGTTTGTAGATTAATTGGCTTGGTGTAAATGTAAAATCATTGTCCCTAGCTTGTAGGATGGTGTTAATGTACGGGATTGCTGGTCAGTGCAGACCCGGTGGGTCGAAGGGCCTGTTTCCGCTCTGTATCTCTAAACTAAACTAAAACAATCTATGTGTCTATCTAAAAACCTCAAACATCACTATCGCTGTTCCAACCACCGTCTCCAGCATCGTGTACCAGGTAAACACCATTCTCTGTGTAAAAAAACTTGCCCCGCACAACTCCTTTAAACCTTGCCCCTCTTACCTTAAAGCTATGCCCTCTAGGCTTTGTCATTTCCACTCTGGGGAAAAGGTTTTGACTGTCTACCATGTCTTTGCCTCTCATAATTAGATGTACTTCTATCATATCTCCCCTCAACCTCCAGCATTCTAGAGAAAACAAGCTAGGTTTTATCTATCCTCTCCTTGTAGCTAATACTCTCAAATCCAGGCAGCATTCTGGTAAACCTCTTCTGAAGAGAAAACAATCCAAGTCTGTCCAATGTCTAATTCACAGAAATCCGAATTTACCAAGTCACATTACAGTGTATAACCTAAAGCTAGGTCACAAAGTTGAGTGATAAACTTTGTGTTGAAGGTGAGCTGTAGGTAGAGGGATAGAGAGGCTTAAGGATAGAACTTGGAATCTTGGTACCGGCGGTGGAGTGAGTGTAATCTGTACCAACCTGTGAAATGAATCATGTTAAATGGGAAATATTAAGATTAGCACAATGCAGCTGCTAAATCTGACCAGATTGTGTTTAGTTTAGTTTGGTTTAGATTAGTTCAGTTCAGTTTAGAGAGACTGTGTGAAAAGAAGGCCTTTGGCCTAACAAGTCCATGTCGACCAACATTACCTATGCACTAGTTCTATCCTACAAACTAGCGACAATTTACTGAAGTCAATTAACCTACAAACCTGCACGTTTTTGCAACGTGGGAGGAAACAGGAGCACCCGGAGAAAACCCATGCAGTGACAGGGAGAATGTACAAACTTTGTACAGACAGCACCCATAGTCAGGATCGAACCCGGGTCTCTGGCGCTGTGAGGCAGCAACTCTTCCGCTGTGCCACCTTGCCACCCCTTCGACCTGTGTAAGATATACACACAGTGTAGCAACAGCTAACATTGCATGTTTGTTCTCATCTAATTGATTTTAAAATGCCTTGCAGCTCAGGTTACTGAGAAATTATATGTTCACTGTATTTACAACGGCTAATAAAGAAGGGCTACATGGAAAGCCATCTCAGGAGACTTGTTATTGCAGCGTGCAGCTGCAGGGAAGCTGCAGCCAGGGTAAATACAACATAGTAATCATTTTGTTGCACCCAATTGAGTCTTGAATATCCTTTATAGCTTTGAGAATCTGCTCTATTCCATGGGATAACATCTGTTCACATTGGCTGCTTGAGACATGAGGTGAAACAAGCACCTGGTGGAAAAAATAGAATACTTCTCTAACCAAACAAATACTTGTTTTTCTGTTTTGTGAAAGAATTGAGGCTATAGATTTTCTAGAGGTCAAATAATTCGAGTGTGAAGTGGTAATGCTTTCTATCAATGAATTGTCAAGAGTCATGGATGTTTAATTATCATATATAAGTTTGCAGACAACACCAAAATTGGTGGACACAAAGAGCTGGAGTAACTCAGCGGGGCAGGCAGCATCTCTGGATAGAAGGAATGGGTGACGTTTCGGGTCGAGATCCTTCTTCAGACCGGAAACATCACCCGTTCCTTCTCTCCAGAGATGCTGCCTGTCCTGCCGAGTTACTCCAGCCCTTTTCTGTGTATCTTCGGTGTAAACCAGCATCTGCAGTTCCTTCCTACACAACCAACATTGGTGGAGTTATGGTCAGTGAGGAGGGCTGCTACAGAAATGAGCATAGCAACGGCTGATGGAGTTCAATCTGTCAGTGAGGTATTGCACTTCGGAAGGTCTAATGTAAGGAGAAAGTATAAGTTAATGGCATAACCCATAACAGCACTGATGTCCAGAAGAATCTTGGGGTCCAAATCCATAGGTCCCCGAAAGTAGCAACACAAGTAGAGTGAGTGATATAGAAGGCATACGGCATTGGTCAGTACATTGAATATACTGTAAGAGTCAAAGTCATGATGCAGCTCTGTAGGACTTTACTCAGTCTGCATCTGGAATATTACATGCAGTTCTGGTCGCCCCATCACAGGAAAGATATGGAAGCTTTGGAGAGGGTGCAGAAGAATGCTGCTTGGATTACATGGTATTGGCTATAAGGAGAGCTTGGGCAAATGTGGATTGTTTTCTCTGGAACATCGAAGATTGAATGAAGACCGTGTACAAGAATATACAATTATGAGGCATAGATAGAATAGATAGTCAGAACCATTTTCCCAGGGTGGAAATGTCAAAAAAATTAGATGGCATAGCTTTAAGGTGAGCTGGGCAAAGTTTAAAGCAGATGTGTGGGGGAGTTTTTTTACATGGAGAGTGATGGAAGCCTGGAATGTGCTGCCATAGATGGTAGTGTGGGCAGATGCATTTGAGTGGCTTTTAGATAGGTACATGGGTAATGGAAGGATATGGATCACGTGCAGGTAGAGGACATTAGGTTAATTTAGCATCATGTCTGGAATAGACTGAAGGGCCTTGTGAAGTGCTGCATTGTTATATGCTTGATGTTCTATGTACTAGAAATGACCAATGAAATTATTACTTGCTGCAGCTTCACAGGCCCGCAATACAATAACACACAGAAAAAAAATATCAATAATACAATAAATTAATAATCATAATGCTTGGTGACCATAATAATTCAAAACTGAAGTTCAAACAAAGACACAGTCCTTAGAGGAACATAGTTGTTGAGGCAGGGTTGTGGTTAGTGTTATGTGGTGTTCAAGAGCCTGATGGTTGTTGGGAAGAAGCTGTTCTTGAACCTGATGGCCATGGTTTTCAAGCTCCTGTGCTTTCATCCTGAGGGAGCAGCGAGACGATGGGCAGTCACGGTGGCACAGCGGTAGAGTTGCTGCCTTACAGCAAAATGCAGCGCCAGAGACCCGGGTTCAATCCCGACTATGGGTGCTGTCTGTATGGAGTTTGTACGTTCTCCCCGTGATCTGCGTGGGTTTTCTCCGAGATCTTCGGTTTCCTCCCACACTCCAAAGACATACAGGTTTGTAGGTTAATTGGCTTGATTAATTGGCTTGATAAAAATGCAAAATTGTCCAAGTTGGCGATATGCGGAGTACTGCCCTGCCGACTACAAAATTCAGAAGGTTCAGAAGGACGAGAGCTTGGCCAGGGTGGTGTGGGTCTTTGATGATATTGGCTGCTGTTTCTACACAGTACCTCCTAAGAACCCCTTTGATGGTGGAGAGGTCGGCACCTGTGATCCACCGGGTCATGTCTACCACTGTCTGGAGTCTCCTTTGTCGTGGACGTTTGAGTTGCTGCCCAGTGCGGTTCTAATGTTAGCCAAGCAAGCGAGTGATTTGGAAGTCAATATCTGTGGTGGATAAGGTCAACTCAAGTCAACTTGTTTAGTTTAGAGATACAGCGCAGAAACAGACCCACCGAGCTCCTGAAGAAAACCCACGCAGGTCACGGGGAGATTGTATAAACTCAATCCATACAGTACTCGTAGTCAGGATCGAACCCGGGTCTCTAGCACTGTAAGGCAGCAACTCCACAGCGTACTGCCCTTGTCTTGTCTCTCCCAAGCCATCTAAACTATATCTATTGTCAATCTTCCAGCTGCTGCCTGCCAAAACAGAAAAACAGACACATGTCTGCAAGAGACCAGATTGCTTGGTTGGGAATTGAAATATAAATTGTTCAAATTCTGAAATGTCCCAAAGAAAAGCCTCTTGCAAAACTAAAACAGAGTAGCACAAACTGAACATTTAACACAAGCTTTGAAGAATTGAATGTGATGCTTGTTTGAAATACGCAAGTGCAGCACAACATTTAGTTCAGTTTTAGTTTATTGACAAAGGGCTTGTTTCAATGTAGAAGCAAGAAAATGCCGATGCTGGTTTACAAATAGCACACAAAGTGCTGGAGTAAGTCTGAAGAAGGGTCCCGACCTGAAACGTCACCTATCTGTGTTTCTTCAGAGATTCTGCCTGACCCAGTGAGTTACTCCAGCACTTTGTGTCCTGGCTTGTTTCTCTGCTGTATCTCAACAACTAAACTAAACTACAGGGAACAATCCCTCTCAATTTTGAATGGCATTCTCACTTACAGAGTAACTCGCGTTTGAGCACTGCATTGGGAATAGACTGAAATCCTGGAGAGTGGGACAAGTACAGTCCTCAAAACAGACTCTACCTAAACCAAAACTCATTTATCTTCTTTAATGATGGTTCAAGATGCTACTCACTAAGAAATCTGCTGGAGGCTGAACATCTCTTTATTAAAATACTTTTTGCATCTGAGTCAGAGGTTTGCAGGTTTGAGCTCCGGTTCAGATCTGAGTTGACGTTCAGATACACTGCTGACAGAACACTAAATTATTAGAAATACCATGTTCTGTGTCGATGGTGAAGTGATGTCTCATCAGTTCTTTCGAATGCATAGAAAAGTATGAGGCATAATTTCGTAGTAGAGCTGCCTCACAACTCCGGCACAGTGGTGCAGCAGGTAGAGCCGCTGCCTCACAACTCCAGTGATGCAGGTTCACTCCCGACCTCTGGCACTCTCAGTATGGAGTTTGCACGTTCTTTCTGTGACTTTGTGGGTTATCCCTGGGCTGCTCTGGTTTCCTCCCACATCCCAAAGATGTGGGTTAATTGACCTCTGTAAATTGCCCTCAGTGTGTGAATGAGTGGTAGAATCTGGGAGAAGTTGATGGGAATGTGGGGGAAATTAAATGGGATGAGTGTAAATGGGTGGTTGATGGTCAACATGGCCTTAACGGATAGAGGGGGCCGTTTCCATGCTGGATGACTGTGACTTGGGGGAGCTGGGTCCAGTGTTTATCCCTGAACTAAATGCACAGGTTATTTGATCATTGCAATGCTATTTGCTGTCCACATTTCAGTTTCACTCGCATTGAATCACCACCACCATCAGTTTCCCATCCAAGTTTTACACCATCCTGACCTAGGTCCCTTCATCATCTCTGCGTCTCAATCCTAGTGATCCCTCCCCAACGGCATATTGGGAGCAAGTTCACCAGGCGGGCTGAGGTAGTTCAAGATGGCAGCTCACGACCACTTACTCAAGTGCAAGTTGTGATCAACATAAAGTGCTGGAGAAACTCAGCAGGTCAGGCAGCAGAGAATGGGCAGGCAACATTTCAGTCTGTACTTGCCTGCACCTTTAGTTTCCTCAGCACTTGCCTCCACTAAAGGTGAGTCCCATTCCGTAACATCGTCTGCCCATTCATCAGCCCTCCGCGGGTAATGCCTGATCCATTGAGATCTTCTAGCACTTTGAGTTTTGCTCAAGATCCCAGCATCTGCAATTCCTTGTGTCTCCAAATGGACTTTGCCAGTGGCAGGCCTCACATCTTGTGAATGTAGGTGACAGCTGGAACCTCTGAGGGAAACCTCCTCTATTACAAGGAGAACGTGTAAATTACATGCAGACAGCACCAGAAGTCAGATCTGGACTGCTTGCCATGCAATTGAGCTGCTCATACTCTGATGATTTGGTTTAGTTTTCCTGAAATAACTTCTTCATGATAATTCACAATGGGTCTCTTACCTGGAGGAGAGGAATCAAGAACCAGGGGACATAGGTTTAAGGTGTGAGGAAAAAATTTAATAGGAACCTGAGGGACAACATTTTCACACAGAGAGTGGTGGGTATATAGAATGAGTTACCAGAGGAGTTAGCTGAGGCAGGTAGTATTTTGGACAAGTTAGCATAATAGCATTTTGGACATTTTAGCATAATAGCATTTTGGACAAATACGTGGAGAGGAAAGGTTTAGAGGAAAATGGGCCAAACGCGGGTAAGTGGGACCAGTGTAGATGGGGCATGTTGGTCTGCACGGGCAAGTTGAGCCGAAGAGCTTGTGTCCGTGCTGTATGACTCCATGCATCTCTGACTCTATTTGGAGAGGAGCTGATATTCGAGAGGATGTTATTCAGACAGAGACAGTTACGAGATGCCGGCCTAATTGACAAAAAGAATATTGTCTTTGCAATGTATCCACCGAGGATAACATTGCACAGTCTCCTCAGGGCATAAGACAAAGATCAGTCAAGCACATGGCAGATATGTGCGGTGGTAATTTAAAGACGTACTTCCTTTTCGAAAGTTTCGTCTGAGATTGCTTACAGAGGTATTCTGTACAATTGCAAGCCCCAACAGAACTGCAAAGCTGTGGGACAATTAGAGCCAAGTTAATGTACAGGTCCAGACATTCTTTAATCACACAAAAATAAGGAAAGACATCTGATGGAAGGGATCACTGCTCAGCAGTTATGACTGAGGCGGCTTTCCCGAGAGAGGGTTTGTTCTGTTTGTGTTTCCTCTGGTCAACAGGAAACTGAACCAGACATTGGGATGTCACAGGCAGGAGACAAAGTCTTTTTTACACAGAGTGTGGTGGGTGCCTGGAAGACACTGGCAGGGCTGGTGGTAGAGGCAGTTACGATGAGATTTAAGAGATTTTTGGATAGCATGTGGATATGCAGGGAATGGAGATGGATAGTGTGCAGGTAGAGGAGATTAGTTTATCGTGGCATCATGTTAAGCACAGACCTTTATGGCCAAAGAGACAATTTATGTTCTGTTCTATATTGTAAGCAGAGGTCTGAGCCTATGTTGTGGTCTAATACCATTGACTACAGGATGAATGGTCAATGCCTTTTTTCCCAGGGCAAGGGATTCAAAGACTAGAGAGCATATTCTTATGGTGAAAGGAGAAAGATTTAGAATGGAGCTGAGGGGCAATTGTTTTCACACCACAACGGGTGGTGTATATATAGAATATGTGACAGAGGAAGTTATTGAGGCAGGTACAGTTACAATGCTTGTCATGTATATGAATAAGATGGGTTTTGAGGGATATTAGGTCATCAGGTCATAAGGAATAGGAGTAGAATTAGGGCATTCGGCCCATCAAGTCTACTCCGCCATTCAATCATGGCTGATCTATTTCTTCCTCCTAACCCCTTTGTCCTGCCTTCATCCCATAATCTCCGACACCTGTACTAATCAAGAATCTATCTATTACTGCCTTAAAAATATCCACTGACGGCCTCCATAGCCTTCTGTGGCAAAGAATTCCACAGATTCACCACCTTCTGACTGAAGAAATCTCTCCCCATCTCGTTCCAAAAAGAACACCCTTTAATTCTGAGGCCGTGACCTCTAGTCCTAGACTCTCCCACAAGTGGAAACATCCTCTCCACATCCAGTCTGTCCAAGCCCTTCACTATTCTGTAAGTTTCAATGAGGTCCCCCCTCATTCTTATAAACTCCAGCAAGTACAGGCCCAGTGCCGACAAATGCTCATCATAGGTATATGGATTAAATGGGGATGAATGGGAATAACTTAGATGAGGCATCTTGGTCAGCATGGAAGAGTTGGGCCAAAGTGTCTGTTTCCATGCTGTCTGACTCTATGGGCTAAACACAGGCAAATGGGATTAGCTCAGGAAGGCAACTTGGATGAGTAGGGCTGAAGGGGCAGATGCTGTGCTCTATCATTCAATGACAGAAAAGAAACAGGACATGATGACCATCAATGCAAAGAAGGCAGATGTTTTTAAAAAAGAGACACAAAGTGCTGGAGTACCTCAATGGGACAGACAGAATCTCTGGAGAAATGGACTGGTGACGTTTCAGGTCATTTTTTAAATCACAGCCACAGGCCATTCAAGTGAGAAAGTGAGTACGTTCTGCACTGAAATACGTCTCCTTGTGGAGAGATCTTCAAATTCGGGCACCAACGTTTCCAGCTCATCGTGGGTGACTTTGGAGAGAAAATGAATGATTCCCATCAGGGACAGTCATAGAGCTTGGAAACAGTCCCTTCGGCCCACTTTGTCCTTCCTCAGACAGAAGGGTCCCAAAACTGATGGGCTCCAATCCGAAATATCGCTTATCCACTCAGAGATGCAGGCTGACCCATTGTGTCGCTCTAGCACTTTTACTCAAGAATCCAGCATCTGCAGTTCCTTGTGTTCTCCTTTCTAAGCAAGGCTAATCGCTGCTTGGATCTGTGGGATTCTGTGCGGAATGAACAGCCGGGGAGGGCTGAGTTTTGGTGTTGACTGTTAGCTGAAGGTGCTGGCATTCAGTGCAGAAGCAATGGGAGTAGAATCTCTAATGAGCCAAACTCCAGACTTGGAGAAAGTACATTTTGTTGTTAACTTGAGTTTCTGGAGCTTATTCCTGGTCAGACTGGGGGAGAATTAAAAAGTACCACCCTCGGGTACTGCTAAATGCAAGTATCTGTAACATATTTCAGACTAAACTACCCCCAAAACTTTTGTGCAGGGTAGCACTTCTACATGTATGTTGCACTAGGCTTCATCTCCAGAACACAGGGGGAGTGCGAGCATGTGTAAAGGACATTAAGTGTGGTAAATGAATCTGACATTGAACGCTCGAGACATTTGTATGGCACTTGTCCAGTTATTATTTTATTAGCTGTGTTACTAATAAATGGGTTGCCACTTCTGTTAAAATAGAGTCAAGAAATCATATGTGCATGTGTATTACCAAGAGAGATTTCTGGGCTTAAGCAGCCAAATCTTATGAGCGCAGTGAAAACTTCTAACTAAAGGTTTGCTCATTTATCTTCCCAGTTAGGTTCTGCGGAGAATGTGTGTGAAAGGCATGTTGATTTTAAGGTTCTACTTGAGTTCAGCTGGTATGGTCAATTGCCTGGCAATACAGGTGCACAACACCCCTAAATGTGTTGCTTAGGTGGACAGTGAAGTAGGCATCTGCCATGCTTGCCTTCATTGGGACGGGTGTGGAGTACAAACGTTGGCACATCATGATGATGCAGCTGTACAAGTCGTTGGAGAGACCACACTTGTAGTACTGTGTGTAGTTCTGGTCGCCCAGCTACAGGAACGATGTCATTAAGTTGCAAAAGGTGCAGAAGACATTCACCAGAATGTTACCTGTGATTGTGGGTTATGGGGAGAATTGGTTGGACTGGGACTTTATTCTTTGGAGCGCAGGAGGCTGAGAGGTGACCTTATTGAGGTATACATGATCATTAGGGGCATGGATAAAGTGAACGCTCACAGTTCTTTTCCAAGAGTGGGGGTTTCTAGAGAGCATAAGATTGTGAGAGGGAAGAGATTTAAGATGGACTTCAGGGGCAATCTTTTCATGCACAGGGTGGTCCATATCTGGAATGAGCTGCTAGAAGAAGCTATAGAAGCGGGATACAATTATAACTTTAAAAGACATTTGGACAGAAGGATGGAAAGGCTTGAGAGAGCCATGGCCCAAATGCAAGCAAACGAGACTAGTTAAATATGCCAACTTGGTCAGCATAGATAAGGTGGGCTGAAGGGCCTGTTTCCATGCTGTACAGCTCTGACTCTATGGCTACCCCTGAAGGAATCACTGTTCCATTAGTTTTCAGATTGATGGGCCCATTGGTGAGCTGGAATCTTTGGTGCCCTGAATCTTAAGATCTCTGCACGAAGATCTTTGTGTGAAACTGCTGCTTCGCAGGTTCCTATTAAATCTTCCCCCTCTCGCCTTAAACTATATCCTCTACCTCTTGATTTCCCAACCCCGGGAAAAAGGGGTTGAATAAGCCTCACCAATGCCTTGTACAGCTACTATATAATGTCCCAACATCTGTACTCAATGCCCTTACAGATTAAGGCCAATATGCTGAAAACCTCTTCTCCACTTTGTCCACATCTGATGCCGTTTTCAGGGAATGATTTGACCAGGTGAATTGAGAACATTGTTGAACTCATAATTACTTGACTTTGCAATGTAAACCACACTGCTCTCCAAGTCCTAGTTCAAAATTAGACATCTACATCTGCCAGGCAAAGTGTTGCTTCAAATATTTCCGCACTTCCGATCCAATATTCTTGGTGTGTGAATTCAATGAGGAGTTACAAGGCTTCACTTGCCTTCAACTCTGCCATGATGTATGTTATCAAACTGTGCCCATCTCGGCTGGGACCTGATGTGTCTTAGCGTATATAACATACAGTAGATCAGCACAGAATAGGAATAGGCTCTTCGGCCAAGAATAACACTTATCTTTTTTTTTTTTTTTGTTGAAAATATTTTTTATTGGAGATAAGTACACAACATATTAACATCATTACCAGTCTTACATTTTTAAATTGATAATATTGTCAATTATTATTACATTGTCTCCAATACCTTTTGCCTGACTGCACATGATCCATAATCCATATCCCTGCAAATCCATGTGCTGAATTGAAAATAAATTTAAGCTCAAAATTTGTATTTTGTTATTTGCTTTATGGACCTAGAACAGTACAGCACAGCAACAGGCCCTTCTGCCCACAATGGTTTGTGCCAAGTCCATCTCTTATCTGCCTGCATATTATCTATATCCCTCCATTCACTGTTTATCTATGTGCTGATCTAAAAGTTTCTTAAATACTACTATTGTATCTGTCTCACCTATCACCCCCGGCAGTATGTTGCAGGCACCCGCCATCCCCAATGTAAAAAAACTTGTCCCTCATAACTCCTTAGAAACGTTGCCCCTTTCACCTTAAAACGATGCCCTCTAAAACGTGATATTTCCATCACTGGAAAGGGGTTCTGACTGTTTACCCTATCAATGCCACATATACTTCTATCACATATCCCCTCAACCTCCAGTGTTCCAGGGAAACAATCCAAGTCTGTCCAACCTCTCCCTGTAGCTAATAATCCAGGCATCATTTTAGAAAACCTCCTCCTGCACTCTCCAAAGCCTCCACCTGTAATGGGGTGACCAGAAGTGTACGTAATACTGCAAATGCTGCCTAATAGCGCCTACAAAGCTGCATCATGACTTCCTGCTCCTTATAGTCAAGGGCCCGACCAATGAAGGCAAGCATGCCTTATTTACCATTCTGTCTGCTTGTGTTGCCACTTTCAGGGAGTTATGAGTTGAGTTTAATTTATGGTCATGTGTATCAAGGTACAATGAAAAGCTTTTGTTGCGTGCTAACCAGTCAGTGGAAGGACGAAAGATGATTACAATCAAGCCATCCACAGTGTACAAATACATGATAAAGGGAATAACCTCAAGGTCCCTCTGTGTTATTGTTCCTGCCATTAATGTACATTTTCACCTTACATTCAATCCCCTCAAAGTGCAACACCTCACAATCGCTCGGATTAAACACCATTTCTCTGCCCATTTCTGGAACTGCTCTATATCCCGCTGCATACTTTGACAGCCTTCCTCACTGTCTACAACCAGCAATCATGGTGTCGACTGCAAACTTACTATCGATACAAGATGCTGGAGTAACTCAGCGGGACAGGCTGCATCTCTGGACAGAAGGAAGGGCTGACATTTCGTGTGGAGACCCTTTATCTAAGTCATTTATGTACATTGCAAACAACACAGCTCCCAGGACAGATCCCTGTGGAACTCAACTGGTCACAGTTCTCCAGCCTGAATATCGTCCTTCCTCCACAACCCTTTGTCTTCTATCAGGAAGCAAGTTAATCATCTTAGCTTTGCACAGGAAAGACAGCATGCCATATCCTTGGCTGCTGATCTTCTCTGCCCAGCATTAAATTGAATCGACCAGAGATTCCACTGACTCAAACTGCATTTAAAAACTCTAACCTACTTGATTCACTGTGTCCTAGATTAATGTTACTAAAAGATCCAATTTTCTGGCTAAGTTTCGCCTGATAGCCGCGAGGCTCTTGTTGCTATGGGTACCAACAATATAGGAAAAAGAGCACTGGTTTAAACATAGGATTATAATGGAGAAGAAACACTTTGTGCACTAAGGAAATTATTACAATTGTTATTCAGTTATTTGGCATACTTTATTTAACCATTGACAAAGTATTCTTCAATATTCCTTGAGCAGCGGCACAAAGAATTTGGATTGTTTTCAGTTGCCCTGGCTTCACAATAGCTTAATGGTTTCTATCTGTCCCCACCACTGCCATCCGATTGGGTAAGTGATTTAT